>RSEE01000066.1:0-397582 GCA_003971905.1 Moniliella sp. 'wahieum' | reverse complement strand
TGGTGGCGTTGGACCAAGCTATTGCCCAGTCCTTTCGTCTTTGGCACGAACACGCCCGCGTTTCCTCCTGCAGCGTCGGCCTCTGCGTCGGCCTACCTCGGCTTCCTCGCCGAGAAACCGGTACCCCGGGACCCCCTTTGCATGTACGTCTGTGCGGTGCTGCTCTGAGATCTGACCGGTCGCCCCTGACCGGTCGCGCCGCGTAAGGAAGAAAGAACTTCTACTGCCTCACTCTGCCAGACCTAGCGGTCTCTCGCTCCCGCTCTCGCCCGCAACCGCCATAACCAACAAGAACCAAGAACAAGAACCAAGAAACCAAGAACTAATACCCCGCCTTGTATATAGTAGACAGCCATGGGATGGTCCTCGCCCGATGCAGAGCAGGGAGGGGAGGGGAGGGGAGGGGAGGGTACGCGAGGGGGGTTAGGATCGCGCTTGGTGCATTAGATCCTCGATCCTCGATCCGGGACCGATCGATCGACCGTAGGGCAAAGCAGTAGAGCCAGTAGGCAGAGCAGAGCAAGCAGAACAGAGGAGTCGCACAATTACGCCGACGAGGCAAGAGCCAAAAAAATGCAAACATCGGTACAAGAAATCGTCCACAACGGGGGGGGGGGGGGCAACGGGAAGAGAAAATGAGCGAGGGGAGGAAGGGGGAGACGGCAAGCAGAGAGAAAACACAGCAGAGAGCACCCCCCCCCCATCGGCCAGTGACAATGATTAATCAATATCAATCCATCGCCAACAACCCAAGCGTCCCGGGAGGGGAGGCCGGGGGGGGGGGGGGCATTTTTTACATGGTTAAATGGTGGAACGCGTAAACGGGTTAACGGTGGAACGCGGTAAACGGGTCAACGTGGTAAACGGGTTAACGGTGGAAAGGGTAACCGGTAACGGGGACGGTGGAACGGTGGAACGGTTAACAGTTCACAGTTTAACGAGCGACGAGGTGCACCGTAGGTAACCGCAGCGGCTGCACATGCGCATGGCCAATCACGTCGCTGGTGTCCTCATCATCAAACGAGCCCGAGCTCAAGTCGGACGTGGCGGAGCGCGGCGAGGACCATGGGTGGGAAGCGTGCGAAACGTGGGAAGCGTGCGAAACGGGCGGGACGGGCAGCGCAGGAGGAGGTGCGGCGGCGGAGACGGAGGTCGGATAGGGGGTAGGGAACCGTGTAGGAGCGGTAAGGAACCGGAACTGGGCCGGCAGCGCGCGGGAGGACGACGAGGCGGGCACAGGCCCGGGGCGCAAGAACCGAGGTGGTGGCGGGGCATGGGACGGGGTATGCAGTGGGCGCAGCGTGGTGCTCGTGCCAGGTGGCGTGGGTAGATCGGCCAGGGGCGGCGCAGGCGCGATACCGACGCGCTTGGCGAGCGCGAGCGCAGCCAAGGCCACCTCGGTCGTGCTGGTGGAAACGAGCGAGGGGGGCACGAGGTCCGAAGCGGACGCCGCCGCGTCGCACGTGGCCCTGAGCGGTGCAGAGCGCGCGAGTAGCTGGCCCGTGCGCTGCGCAGCTCAGCCTGCTCGGCCTGCTCGGCCTCCTCCTGCCCAGGTGCAGAGCTCGACGCCCTTCCGCTCCCGCTGCCACTCACGTCCCACAAGATCAGGCTGCTGGCCCAAACGACACGCTCCAGCGCCGCGCCGCGCGCGCGGCCGAGTCCTCCGAGCCAGCCAGAAGCCTATCCAGCGATTGTTGCAGCTCCGACCAGTGGCCATGATCAATCTTCCCCCCGGGCGCGACGAGGGCAGGCAGGCGGTCCCCCTCGGCGTCGTCTCGGCGTCGGCCCCGGCCTCGGCCTCAGTACGGGCAGGAGAGGCAGGCGGACGCGCTGCTGCGCTGCGGCGCCTTGGCGCGAGCGGAGAGGACGAGCCAAGGCGATCTGGGACCGGATCCGGTCCAGCGCCTCTTGCGCGGCGGTGCGCTGGGCCTCGAGCTCGGCGACTGGTGCGACAGAAGACTGTGTTGGGTTTCAGTGTGCTTGTGGGCGTCGAGCTGGGCGGTCAGCTGCTGCAGCAAGGTGGCATCTTGTTCGGCTTGGGCTTGGAGCGACGCGATGGTAGCTTGGTACTGCGCTTCTCGCGCCCGGGCCTGCTCGTGCTCTTGCTCCTGGGCCAACTGCGCTTCGACCTGGGTCAGCCGGGCGCCCAGCGAGGCCAGGTCGGCATGGGCTTGGTCCCGCTCAGCTGCACTTCCTGCACCATTTGCATTGCGTTTCCGTCTGCGTTTCGGTCTGCGTGTCAGAGGACGCGGGCAAGTTGCGCTGTTGCTCCTGCTCCTGCTCGAGCAAGGCCAATTTGGCTTCTGCCTCGGTCGCCCGATCGGTTTCCAAGCGCAGTTGGTCCAACAACATGCCCGCCTGTTCAGCCATGCCGGACGCTCGTCGGCGCGCGCGGTGGCCTGCTCACTGATCGCTCGCCACCGTTCCGCCTCGGTACGTTGCTCGTCGTGCCTGTCCTGCCAGGGGAGCAACTGGGCGCGCTCGGCGTCCCATTTAGCCTGGGCCTGGGCATGCGACTCGGTGTGCTGAGCCAAAGCCTGCGCATGGGCCTGCGCATGCTCTTCGAGCGCCCGCGCGTGCGAGGTAGCTTGCTCGTCGAGCGCTTGGGCAAAGTACGTCTCGCGCTCTTGCAGCGCATCGCGATGGTCTTGGTGCACGTGGCTCAGCTGCGCTTCGAGGGCGCGGTGCTGCTCCTGGGTCTCGGTAAGCTGGGTGCGCAGGTGCGCCAGTTCGCTCTCCAGCCCAGCGCGCAACTCGGTCCAGATCCGCTCGGTTTCCTGGGCCTGGGCCTGCGCCTCATCGCGTTCGCGCACCAGGCGCGACACGTCGGCCGCCTCGGACCCTGGCCCGGCTGCTTCTGCTCCCGCCGCTCCACGGTCCCCCGTGGCCGGCAGGTACGTCTCGTTGCTCCCGAACGACTTGGCCGACGTGGAGAAGGTCATGTCAGGGAGGAAGCTGTGATCGAGGTGGGGCTGATGGCTCGCTGGATGGGCGTCTGCGTCGGCCTCGTGGTCGTACTCCTCTTGAGGCGGTAGGGCGAGCGGGTCGGACCATGCGGCTTGGCTGTCGGATCGGGGCTGGGACGCGAGCAGCAAGCCGCCTCCGACGGAAGAGACGAAGCTGACACGAGCCCGGGCCTCGTCCTCCCGCGGAACGACCTCCAGTTCGTCCGACCCAAACGAGCCCGCCGCACCGGGCCGGGCCCAATCCAGTCGCTCCGCACGGGGCGTGGCTTCCATCTCGTCATACTCCAACGACAAATGCGCATCGGACACCCCCGGATCCGACCGAGCCGGGCAAGCGCCGAGGACTCATCGTCGCTCAGCAGCTCGGATTGCCCCGACTCGCTCGGGCCCGAAATCGAAAAATCAATGCGACTCTGGTGCGAGAAGCGGGGAGGGGGCGCAAAGGCCGGCGACCGCAGCCCCGTGTTGGCTTCCGCGGTGGGTTGGGCATCACCATCGCGATAGCCATAGCTATATCCATAGCCACCACCCTCCCCTCGCCCTCGCCCTCACCCTCACCCTCGCCATCCGTATCCCGACCGCTATCTCGGACGGTATCTTGGCCAGTGTGCAGTGTTAGGTGGGAGGGAGAGCGTGGCTGGTCCGCGTCCGCGTCCGGGGCAAATTCGATCTTGCGCCCGGCGTCGTCAGAAAAGTGAGGATCAGTGTCGATGGCGCTGGTTGGGGCAGTGGTGAGGGGGAGAGCGGGCGGAGGTCGTGGTGGTAGAGGAGGCCAAGCTGGTGGGACGCAAGAAATGGGAAGAGGAGCTGGTCTCCTGTTCGGGTTCTTGGTCCTGGTCCAGATCTTGGTCGTGGTCCAGATCTTGGCCCTGGTCCTGGTCCTGGTCCTGGGCGGGTCCTGGCCCTGGTCCTGGTCTAGTCCTGGTGGCTCAGACTCGACCGCTGGTGGTGGCTGCAGTAAGTGGTCGAGGGGGGGCCGGTGGCAGATGTGCGGGAAGCGGTGTTCGAGCTCGGTGAGCACGTCGGTGGCCAGGTCGCGGAAGCGGGCCGAGGGCAAGTGGGCGAGCTTCTGGCGGGCCTGGTTGCGCTTCGGGTGGAATTCGGCGCGGGTGGGCAAGGCAGGCGGGGCGGCGGAGAGGGTGGTCTGGCGACGGAGCAGCTCGTCGTACACGTCGGTGGAGAGCTCGGCAAACTGCTGCTTGCTCAGCTTGCTGAGCTTGTCGCGAGCATGGGAGCGGCTGGGGGGCGAGGCTGGCGGGAGGTCAGCAGGGTACAGCGATGCGCAGGCGA
Source organism: Moniliella sp. 'wahieum' (assembly GCA_003971905.1). NCBI lineage: Eukaryota > Fungi > Basidiomycota > Moniliellomycetes > Moniliellales > Moniliellaceae > Moniliella > Moniliella sp. 'wahieum'. The sequence goes on along the minus strand of RSEE01000066.1, from coordinate 393,326 downwards.
GGGCAACGTACCAGAGGCGAGGTGGGTGGCGAGGAAGGCGAGGAGCTTGGCGTAGTGGGTGGAGGCCATGCGGGCGAGCGCCTGGGAGTCATGCTTGACGCGGCGGCGGGGCGGGGCGGAGGGCGTGGAGGGCGTGGAGGCGGCGGAGGCGGCGGAGGCGGCGGAGACAGCGGAGGGGGGCGAGAGAGGCGGCGGAGGCGACGAAGGCGACGCGGCCGCGGGCGCAGGCGGCGGGGCGGGTAGCGGGAGGGCGGGTGGGGCGGGGCGGTGGGGAAGACGGCGTGGCTGGAGGCGTAGGCGTAGGGCGAGGAGAAGCCCTGGCGGAGCTGCCGCAGCGTTGCGCCGGGGGGGGCGGGAGGTGGTGGCCATGGCGGCGCAGCAGATGGGCGTGGCGGGCGTGCGGATGGCGGGTGGGCGTGCGGATGGCCGAGGGCGGATGGTTAGGCGTTAGGCCTCAGGCCTTCGGGCAGCGCAGCGCACAGCGCCGCCCTCCCCCATGCGTCCCATTCGTCCCCCCATGCGCCCCCCTGCGTCGCCCGCGCCACGTGGCGTGTGGCGCACACCCGCCCCGTGCTGCCCGTCTGGCGCGCACCCACCCGCTCTCGTCACAGCCACTGCCTGTCACATGCACATCACACCCACCGCCCCTCCCGCCTGGGTCTCGTCACATGTCACATGTCACACGCCTGCCCCTCCATCGCCATCTGTCTGCCCCCGGCCGGCTCTCCCGTCTCCAAGCGGCTCCCTCACCATCATCCGCACCCGCCGCTGCGCTACGCACAACCACCACGCCCCCAACCCCAACCCCCCACCCCCCATCCCCAGCAACGCCATGCGCCTGACAGCCAGCTAGTCAACAGCGGCCACCGCGCCACCCAATCACACACCGCACACAGAAACGGACACGCGCCTCAAACGCTGTTGCGTACTCGAGTGTTGAGTATGGATGCTCATGACTAATGGACTGCTGCGCATAGCCCCCTTTCGTCCACACGCCCATCAGACGCTTTCTGGCCGCCCGGCACACCCCATCCAGACAGGCGCCGCTCCCCCACACCCCAGCAGGGAGCGCAAGCACAACCCAACCAGAATGGCGCAGTGCCCAGACAGACAGATCAGCGGGCGCCATCTGTCATCCATGTCATCTGACACCTGTCATCTGTCAGCGAGTCATCTAGTCATCCCTCTCATCGATCATCCGCCGCGCGGGCCATCCTGCACGGTGCCCTGCGCGCTCGCTCGAGAGAACAAGGAACAATCCATTCACGTGCAGGCGCAACGGTCCTGCGCATCTCTGCCTCCCACCAGAGCCCCGTCTCGCGACCTCGTCCGCTCCACCTTGCCGTCGGGCGGGACGTGCCGCAGGGCATGCGCCCACGTCGCGCGCTGCTCCCACCGCCGCCGCCGCGTGCTGCCAGCCTGCTATGAACGTCCTTGTGCGCCAATCAAGCCAGACCGCGTGAGGTGCGACGAAGAGGCTGTTCCGGGCCCCACGGGCCGCGCGAGGGGAGGGGGATACGCGGCGGGTTACCGGGACAGGAACAGGAACGGAGGTGAGAACGGGGGTCTACGACGCGTGCCCAACGGAGCAGCCGCCTAATGTACCATGCTGGCTGGCTGGGGTCACCTCACCTTGTGCGGACGAGCGGAGGCCAATGGGGTCAAGAGATGCATCCTCGTGGTTGGAGAGAACAGAAGGTACCCAACCAGCAACAGTTGGAGGGGGGGGGGTATCCACCCAGGCCAATGCCCGCTCGAAACAAAAAACGTAAAAACGCGTAACGGGGGAAGGAAGCAGGACGAACGCGGCAGGGACCAAGGGGGGGGCAACTGAAAAGGATACGAAAGGATACGGAGGGGAGGGGGAGGGGAGGCTACGCGCTGTGGTACGCCTCGGGCTGCGGGCCAAGCAACTTGAGTACCAAGTGGCGTAAGATCTGGGTGCGTTGGCTGGCGCCCAAGTCAGCAAATACCTCAGCGACCGACTTGCCCTTGGCGTCGCGCACGGCGCGGCGGTTGCCCGCTACGGCGCCCGCCACGGCGCCAGGCACGTTGGCCACAATAAACCCCAGCGCCGCGCCGGACGCCGAACCCACCCACGTCCACCACGGAGCTAAGCGGTGCACCTCCGGACGAAGCATCTCCGCAAACACATCCCCAAACACGCCCGTCGCAGAAGGCTGCCCGGCCGGCGGCGGCGCCTGCGACGACCCGGCCGATCCCGATGTCGATCCCGATGCAGATGTCGATCCCGCTCCCGACGGACGCGTGTGGAAAAGTGGGCGGACGACGCCTGTTCCCGCCGCGCGTCGCCGGCCGGGCCAAAATAGCGCTCAAACTCGGCCCAGGTATCCGGCTGGGCCAGGCGCTGGGCATCGTACTCGGCACGCCGCGTTGGGTCCGACAGCACATAATCTGGAGGAACAGAGGAGGCGGGGGGGGGATGTCAATACCTACCTACCTCGATATTTAAGAGAGACCGGGGCCGAGGAGGAGGGGAGAGGGAGGGGAGGAGAGGCACGTACAGGCGTCGGCGACGGACTGGAAACGCGCCGTGTACGTCTCGCGTCTAGAGCGCCACAGGGCAAGGCGGGGAGGTTAGCACTTCGCACTTCGCATCTGGCACTTGGCACTTGGCACTTGGCACCAGGCCAGGTGCCGGCCAATGCGGGCGATGCGGGCACAGGACAACACAGCACGTACTCGCTGGGGGTGGCGTGGGGGAAGCGGTCCGGGTGGGTTTTCAGCGATTCTTTGCGGTAGGCCTGGGCAATGTCGGCGGTGGAGGCGGGGCGGACGCCGAGCACGGCGTAAAAGTCAGGCAGGGGCTCGGTCATGGCGGTGCGGCGGGGGGAGAAGCGCGGGGGTGGGGGACGAGTGGGACAGGGCAAGCGGGGCAGCTGGCTGGTGTTGCTGGCCAAGGGGAGAGGGGCACACAAGACACAGCGTCCATCAATCCTCGCTGATTGATGCCCCTGTCGATGACGTCGATCGGTGACGAGCCACCGCCACGTCAGCGCGTGATTGGTGTGGTGATTAGAGTGGCATCTGAAGTTGGGATGTCACATGTGATAGTCCATCCCACATCACATGTGCCGAAGCGACAAGCATACGAAGCACCGTGGCTGCGCAGGGAGCGCCTGGTCGCCAGCACTCGCTCACCGAATCCCAGTGCTCCAGCTGAGCGCCCCACTCTGGCGCAGGCCCAGCTGCTTCTCGCCCATATATACCCCAGCCTCCTTGATCCGTTCTCAGCGTGTTGCCACTCGGTGCGAGCCTTCAAGCGCGCGCAGCTCTGGCCGGGATGGCGAGCAGGCTACTCCAGTTGCTGTTGTATTCCCCCTCTACCGCTGGCGCAGCCCAAGCCAATCCTCCCTCTCGCTCGCATGCCACCTCTTTCGCCTTTATTGCGCCTGTTACCGCGCCCACTGAGCTCCTGGTACTATATGGCTAGCTGCGCCCCGTGCGACGCTTCTTCCAAAACCCCTTTTACTTGTTCTTCTCAGCGACGATGACGCCCCCCGCCCCCTCGGCCACGCCTGCAGAGAAGAAAGCACGCGCCCAAACCACAAGACGGGCCTGGTGCGCCCACCCGTGCGACATCCCCCCCAAGGGCCCAACCGCTCGCGACCAGCCGTCCTTCTGCCGCTGGTAAGGTACCTTGTCCGGTAACGAGCGCTGCCGTGTCCCCCGTGGTGCGTTGGATGCGCTGCCCACGCTCGTTCCGCACGGAACATGGTGTAGGAGGCTGAGGCTACGAGGAACTGACTGAGTAGATGCGGGAGGAATGTGTGTTGGAACAAACGAATGTCGTGGTTGTGGTTGTGGTTGTGGTCGGCGTCGGAGTGGCACAGTGCCCGCTGTGGTGGCCACGGTCGTACCATAACTCGGCCACCGCCCACAGCGACTCTGAGCGGCCAAGACGTTGGAGCATGACTGGGGCGGTCCCAATGGCCCAGCGCAAGCTCAAGGCACTGCAGACGACAACAAGGGCAAGGCGGATGTGCCAAGGTGGAAGAGACTGGTATGCGAGATGTACAGATTGAACCTGCTGCAGAGGAAGAGGCTGTGCGCGCTGAGCCACCCAACACAACGTTGATCCTGGTGAATGAGTACCTGTCTTTGCTCGCCGTCAACAAAAAAGTGTCGCCAGGACGTAAGCAGACGGTGCGTCACGGCGACGCTGTTGATCCCGACGCGTCTAATACACGCAAGCTGACCAAACGGGGTCCGAGGCTGGGGACTCGCACTACGTCATCGTCAGGTCAAGAGGAAAAGGGGCAAGGTGGTGGAGCCAATGGAGACAGACGGTCTGCTTTGTTTGATTGAAACGGGCGAGCGGGGGTATGGGATGGGCGAGGGGCAGTCGTACACCTAGGGAAAAAGGGGAAAAAGGCAGGGTGGGAGGAGGGGTGAACGTTTCAAGGCGGGCGGGAGGCGTGTGTTCGGAGGAGACCGGAGGGGGTGGCGCCGGGTGGGACGAGGCGGGTCGGGCGCTGGGCTGGCGTCGGGCAATGTGGGCGCTGAGACGGACAGTACACATGCCCTGGAGGCCGAGCAGCCAGGGTTAGTGTGCCAGCGGTGGCGGTGGCTTTTCTCCGGCTGCTCTTCCGAAAACGTCATTTGTGTCGCCTGTCCCATCTTTTTCCCATCCTTTCCCCCCCCGCCGCCTGCCCCCCCCCCACCACTGGCTGCCTCCGCGCCATGGCCGCCTCCCCTCGGCCTCCGCGCCGCCCACCACCGACCCCGCACCCGCCCCTGCCATGCGCCGCCCGCCCAGCATCCACCACGCCCTGTACGACGCCCAGCGTGCTGCCAGCGCCACGTCGAAGCACCACCCCGGCACCCACAACCACCACGACAGCCACGACGACGACGACGACGACGACGACGACGACGACGACGACCAGCGCGGGCCTCCCCGCCACCTTCTTGCCCGGCGTGACTCCGACCGCCCGTCTGGCCCCGCCGTCCAGCGCCCCCGCTTTCTCTCGCCTCGCTCCGCCACGCCCCCAGCCTGCCCACCTTCCACCCCGCCACGCCCGACGCACCCCTCCCACCCCGCCCGCGCCCCCTCGGTCTCTGGCTCTGCCTCTGTTCGCCGCGGCCTGCCTACATTGCCTCTGCGCCGCCCACAGCCCCACCGCGCCGCCCACGCCCGCGCCCGCGCGCCCGCGCCACCGAGCCCACCACCCTCGCCAGTCCCGCCCATCTCGACAAGTGGCTCGCCGTCTTTTCGCCGCTTGCGCCGAGCCGCATTCCGCCCGCTGCGTCGGCGCGCCACCGATCGAGGCCGACACGGTGCTGCTGCCGCTCTGCGCGTCTACGAGCAACAAGTCGCCTCGCTCGCCAGGCGCTTGGCCTGGCCGACGACCTCGTCCCACGCACCCACCTCCTCCTGCCCACCTCTAGCTCCACCCCCCGAGCCTAAGCGGGTCAACGCACGTGTCCCGCCCTGCAGCTGGCCTGCGCTCATTGCTTCCTACCAGCGTCCGCCGCCTACCACGTCCCCCCACCCATCGCCCTCACTGTGCTGTACCGCTTGCCGGCCGAGTGCCGCGTTCCACCTTCGCCACGCCGTCTCCGCCGGCCCAGCGGCCCGCAGGTCCGCCCGAGGCTCGGCTCTGCGCTTGTTGTGCGTCCCACCCGCACGCCCACGCCCACGCCCCTCGCCCCTGCGCGCCGAGAGCGCTGGTGCGCCCCGCCGGCGCCCGTTCCCGCCGTATCTCAGTCAGAGAGGGAAAGGAGGCCTCGAGCCAGCTTCTCTGCCGCGTTGCACCTTGTGCCCTCTGACCCGGTCGGCCGCACCTCGCGCTGGGTCGCCGGGCACAGTGTGACTGGCAGTGTGCTGGCACGCCCGGTGCAGGGGGCATTGACCCTTCTGCCACCCGTGCCCGAACCGGGGCGACCGAAGCGACTGCCGTCCACCTCTCGTCCCACCCTACCTCGCGTCGGCACCACCCCGTTCCCGCCCCCCCCTCTGCGCCCAGTCGCCGCTCGCCTTCCGTCCAGGGGTGGGATTCCGGACAGGAAGGCATGAGTCCGCGTGCGCGCGCGATCGCCACGACGATGCCGTGGGCGGGATTATGAATGTCCCGCGGGCCAAGCATTCGCGTACCTCCCTCCCCGCCTCGCCCTTTCCCCAAGACGAAGACGAAGCGGTCGCGACCACCCTGGCTCCGCCGCTGGACGAAGGCGCAGGCGCCCAGACCAAGGACGATCCCGATGCCGCGTTTTCCCAGCGCGACTTGCGCGCTTACCTCGAGGCGCGGCTCTATGGCAGGCCAACGTCTTGTCGGACGACGAACGCGCTTCGTTGGAAGACTCGGTGCCTGCCTCGAGGAGCGGGAGCGAGAACGCATGTCGCCGCCGCCGCCGCTGCCCGAGTACCACTTTGGCCAGTCGGCTGTCTATTCTCCGGAATCCGAGCTGCCCTGGGTGTGGGCACGATGGGTGGCATGGGGGTATGGGGCTGGGCACAATGGGCACAATGGGCGCAATGGGCGCTCATCGACTGCGGTCGGACCTGTACCCCTTCCCGGTGGATGGAAGGAGCTGGACCGCTGGGCGGCCCCAGCGCACTCGACAGTGTATACGAGGGCACCTATGGCACGTCCGAGGTGTATGGGGAAGATGCGTCGGACAATTCCGAGCGAGACGTCGTGTTGCCCGGTCAAGAGCCGGACCTTCGCTGGGCGCACAGTCCCGGGCCCTCGTTTACCCGCCGATCCACCTTTTCTCGCGGCTCGCACCGCTCCCTGCGCTCGCCCGTGGCTTCGTTGGGCTACCGCAGCCAGCGCTCGGGGGCAATCGGCCCAGTCGGCCGGCCCGAGTATGCAGCCGGGGCCCGTCGAGTGTAGGCCCGCGGATGGGCAGTACGCGTTCGTTCCCTCGGAGCCAGTGGCGGTTTTTCGACGGGCCACCCGTCCGTCCCCTCTGCGCCGTCTTACCCTTCCCACCACTCTTCTGTCCACACCGTTGCGCGCAGCCCGTCCCACCACTCGCCCCTGTACGGTGTGGCGTCGCAAGGCGTCTCGCAGCTCTCACTTTCGTCCAGCACCTTTCTGAGTCAGTGGTGCAAACCACGTCGCCTTCGCCCCCTGCTTCTTCGCCTCGGTCTGGCACGCGGCTCAGTCCCGCGCATGGTTTCCCACCCCGACCAGCTGGACCAGTTGGGAGCAGTACCCCGACTCGATGCCAATACCGCCGCACCCGCCGTCGCACGCCTATGGCCTCGGCTGGAGTACCTCGACATGGACGAGCCTGCCGAGACGGCGCCGAGTGTCGGGCCCAGTCTGAGCGCTAGCGTTGTCGATTCGCCGCCCTTGCCTTCGTTCCGCCTAGGCCGACCGCTGAGCCTCAGCTTAGCCCCGCCCGTCGACCTGGACCTGCGCCCTACCGAGCCCGAGGGCCCGATCGTAGGTCGCTCGCGCGGGCTGACTATGAGTTCCTATGCCTCGGGCGCCAGTACCACCAAGGCGCCCAGTGACCGCACGCACCATGCAGTGTTTGTGTAACCGTGCCGCGTGGTGCAGCGACCCAGCCCGAACCGGCTGGTCGGCGTCGGCTGCGCCCGATTGATTGTTGCCTGCCTTTCTATGCCCCACGACTGGATATGCCCCCCTCTCGCCTTCGAACGCTCGTCTGGCCCTGGCTGGCTCGAGGGCGCGCACAAGCCCCCCGACCGGCTAGGCTACGTTGGCCCGACGAGAGCTTTCGTGGCTGTGGCGGTCCTCGCACGACGTGTTATTACATTCCCCCGGGACCGTCCAGCCGACGTACCCCACTCTGCCCCCTGCTGTGCCTACGGGCCCTCCCTGCCCCGGGCGCAGGGCGGTGCCAGTGGCGCTGGACGCCGACAGAGCACGAAATCATCTGCGCTTGCCGCTCGGAAGAGCAGCGTTGAGTTGAACCGCACCCCGTAGCAACCAGCAGCCTTGGTAGCGCGCAACCCACTGCCACCCACCACACACAAACACGTGGCCGGCAGAACCGAAGCGCCCAAGCGCCGTGTGCTGACATAAGCACCAACCCTACCCCTGCCCGCGCCGCCAGTCGGGTCGGGGCTCGCGAGCACTCTCCACGTCAGCGCGTCTTCGGGCGGGGCATGGCGGCTGGGCCAGCTGGCCGGCCACGCCAACGGGACGGGGCCGGTTGGCTCTGCGCGACCACCTCCGCTCGCTCTGCCGCCATGCTCGAGCTGAACCGGCGCATTGTCGCGCGCTCCGACCGCGTCAAGGCGCTCGACTTCCACCCGACCGAGCCCTGGGTCCTGGCTGCGCTGTACAATGGCACGGTGCAGATCACCAACTACACGACGGGTGCGCTGGTCAAGTCGTTTGATGTGGCGCCTGTGCCGGTGCGCACGGCCAAGTTCGTCGCACGCAAGCATTGGTTTGTGGCGGGTGCAGATGACCACCAGTTGCGCGTGTTCAACTACAACACGTCGGAGAAGGTGGTGCAGTTTGAGGCGCACCCGGACTACATCCGCACCTGGCCGTGCACCCCACCCTGCCCTTTATCCTGACCGGCAGCGACGACATGTCCATCCGGCTGTTTGACTGGGACAAGAACTGGAAGCACGTGCAGACGTTTGAGGGCCACACGCATTACATTATGCACCTTGTGTTCAACCCCAAGGACTCCAACACTTTTGCCTCGGCCTCGATCGACCGCACAGTCAAGGTGTGGACGATTGGTGCCGGCCTCGGGCCGAGCGGCATCACCACGCCCAACTATACCCTCGAAGCGCACGAGCGCGGGGTCAACTACGTCGACTACTACCCTGGCAGCGACAAGCCCTACCTCATCACCTGCTCGGACGACAAGACGATCAAAGTGGGACTACCTGACCAAGTCGTGCGTGCAGACGCTCGAAGGCCATGCGTTCAACGTCTCCTTTGCCATCTACCATCCCAGTCTTCCCGTGCTCATTTCGGGCGCGGAAGATGGCACGGTGCGGTGTGGGACAGTACGACGTACCGGACAGAAAGTTTATTGGACTATGGTCTGGAGCGGTGCTGGTGCGCAGCGGTGAGCAAGGCGAGCAACGACGTGGCGCTTGGGTACGACAATGGGCTGGTCGTGGTCAAGCTGGGTAAGGAGGAACCGGTGGTGAGCATGGACCAGGCAGGCAAGGTGATCTATGCCAAGAACCTCGAGATTCACAGTGCCAACGTGGGAGCGCTAGCGGACGAGACGGCATCGGATGGCCAGGCGCTCATTGTGCCCACGCGCGAACTGGGCCACTTGGAGTCGTACGCACAAGCGCTGCACCATTCGCCCAACGGCCGCTTCGTCACCGCCGTCGGAGATGGCGAGTACGTTGTCTACACCGCGTTGGCCTGGCGCAACAAAGCGTTTGGTCCGGGCTCGGCCTTTGCCTGGTCCCACGACTCGACCACGTATGCGGTCAAGACGGACGATAAGCGTCAAGGTGTACCGCAACTTTAAAGAGCGCGAGGCGTTCTTATCGTTGGGCTATGCCGTGACCACCGTTTTCGGCGGGGCTCTGTTGGCGGTGGTCGGGGATGGGTTTGTGTGCTTTTACGATTGGGATTCGGGTGCGCTGGTGCGGCGGATTGATGTTGAGGCGAAGCAGGTCGCTTGGTCCCGTTCGGGCGAGCTGGTGAGCATCGTTGGTGACGACTCGTTTTACGTGCTGCGCTACAACCCGATGGCCTTGGAGGCCGCCTTGGCCTCGGCGCAAACCCCTGCCGACCTGGGCGACGAAGGGGTGGAGGACAGCTTGGACGTGGTGGCCGAGGTTAACGATCCTGTCCGCTCCGCCAAGTGGACGGAAGAGTGCTTGCTCTACACCACCACCAACAACAAGCTTCAATACCTCGTCGGCGATCAAACGTACACAATCAGTCATACCGATACGTACGTCTTTCCTTTTGTCCTCTTTTTGCCTTGGTCCCTCTCTCTTTTTTTCTGAGACTAACCGTTTCTTCCTTCCCTCCTTCCTTGTCTTCCTTCCTGAAGCGAGCTTTACATTCTGGGCTACTTGCCCACCCACAGCCGCGTGTACGTGGTGGGCAAAGACCTGACAATCTACAGCTATGCCTTGTCGCTCGCCATGGTCCAATACCAAACCTTGATTCTCCAAGGCGACAAGGACGCAGCCGCCGAACTGCTGCACGACATTCCTCCTGACCAACTCAACCGCGTAGCCCGCTTCCTCGAGGGGCACGGCGAGACGGAGCTGGCGCTGTCGGTGGCGCAAGATCCGGACCAGCGGTTCGAATTGGCCATCAACCTCAATCAACTCGAGGTGGCGCTCAACATTGCGCGTGCCGAGCCGGCGGCGGGCAGCGAGGCGCACTGGCGCACGCTGGGAGACAAAGCGCTGGCCCAATGGGACTTGAACTTGGCGCAAGAATGCTTTAGCAAGGCGGGCGATGTGTCGGCGCTTGTTGCTGGCGGTGGCCAAGGGGGACCGTGCGCTGCTGAGCACCGTTGCCGAGCTGGCGCAAGAAAAGCAGCTGACCAACGTCGCCTTTTCGGCCCTGCTTCAATTGGGCGACGTGGACGGGTGCATTGCGTTGCTGCAAGGTGCCGAGCGCACGGCCGAGGCAGCGCTGTTTGCACGCACGTATGCGCCCTCGCGGGTGCCTGCCGTCGTGGAAGCATGGAAGGCCGAGCTGGCCAGCACCAAACGCGCCAAACAAACCGTCTTGGCCCAAGGCCTGGCCAACCCGGCCGAGGACCCCGACCTGTTCCCCGAGGGGTGGCAGCACGCTCTGTCGTTGGAACCACCGGCATTGGGAACAGGGCCCTGAGCCCTGAGCCTCAGGTGGGCCGCCCTTGGCTTGGTTCTTCGACGACTCTTCCTACTTAGTAATTCCTGCGGCCTTGCGTTGTCTGTACCCCCTTCCAAAACATGCCATCTGTTCCCCCTTGTACATCCTCTCAGATCTCATCCGCCCCTCCCGGCATGTATAGACCAGCGCTACGCGTTACATCTGTAGCGGAGCTGATGAAATCGTACACGCTACCATAACAAACCACGAGACGAACATGAGGTGTAGTGTGATGAATTGCGCAACTATGTACCATGGTTGGGCCGCGCCAAAAGCGCGAGGCGAACAGGCGGGTGGTACGCCAGAAGGAGGGCAAAGGAAAGAGGGACGTACCAGTGTAGATTCGCTGTGAGAGCGCGCGTGTAGCAAGCAACTCGGGACAGAAAAGGCTGTGCAACCAACAAGAGCAATGGTCAGCATTCTGATTTTGTTCCATTCGGGCCCAGACAAGCCAGGGGAGGTGGATGGGTCAGGAAGACTAATCAAAAGAGGATCATAGCCCTTGGCTCAAACGAAAGATGGTGTAAGTTACTCATCAGAGAGAGTGGGTGGGAAGATGGTACTCACGTCTTGTTGTGTCCGAGGCAGAAACCAGGAAGGGCGAGGGAGCGGTCGGCCAGAGGGATGCACCGCCGTGGCGCGAGTCTGGTAGCGTAGCGCAGGGCTGGTCAGCAAAACAGCTCGGTAGGGCTGGGGTAAGGAGGATCAGGCATAAATGCGAAAAATGTTGTATCCATGTTGCCGTGCAAAAGGCGGTCATGTAATCGAACCAAAAGCATCATGTCCGCATCAGGAGCAGCGTGCGACTTACCCAAGATGTGGGGCTGGAGCGGGGATGGGCGGATGGGGGTGGTGATGGTGGGGGAGGGGGCTGAGCTGGAAAGAAGAAAACAGGTGGTGGTTTGCATCCACAAGCATTGCTTCTCGAAGCGCGCTGGAAAAAGGAAAAATCTTCGCGCCGCTTACCTCAGCTGCACAGCACCCAACTGTGGAGGCCAGCGTGGAGAATCCGCTTATGTCAGACGCCACCGCCCCTAAACGTTCAAATTGCAAAGTGCGGCGTTGGCTGGAGGTTTCAACGTTCAACTTTCAACTTGCACCTGGGCCGCCTAATAAGCAAGCGGCAACCCCCCACCCAACAGTTTTGTGCTACTGGGAAAAGTATATCTTGGAACGGCTGTCGCAATCCAAAAAAGAGCCCACAGGTGTGTATATGCTTCCTATACCACCGGTTTGAGAAACAGTTTGACAATCTCCAAGATGCCAGAGGAAGATACCGGGTTGGACAAGAGGAGAATCCAGCATGAGGAGCAGCTGGCCCAACCGGGTAATACAACTATGGTCCATCACAGACTTCGATACCTGGTTTTCAACAACTCGAGCAGGAGAGTGTACGAGTCCACGTGGGATCAGGGGGATGCGTTAGCCTGCCCAGAGGCGATTCATTCCCGCAACAAGATCCGTGGCCTGTACGAGCGTGCTATTGTCCAATATAAACCGTCCACCGACGAGAAAAGTGGCATTGGCGACGATACCTTTTTTCTCTAGCTCACGTATATAAGCCTTGAGTTGTTTGAAGAGGCAGACGCCCCTGACCAAGATCGGGGGGGCGAGGCGTACATGATGGCAATAGCTCTGGTTCCACATCGGGAGTGCACGTTGGCCGACTCTGTGGCTCCTGTTTTTCCTTTTTGTATGCGTGTCGCAAGGACCGTCACTTTCAAAGAAAAGGTACTTTGATCCCCAGCTTTCCCTAAAAGAGTATGTTCGTGCGCGGGTCAAAATCTCTCGGATGGGATGATCGACCGTCAGCAGTGGGTCCAATTTGACGAACTGGAACAAACTCTGTGGGAGTATGAGCGGGGACAGTACGAAAGCTATATGCAAGGTGGTGACAGTCATCGTAATGTATCGTATTGTCCAACCCGGGTGGGCTATTGTTCAGAGTCAATGCAAGTGGGGAACTGGGGCGTATGAGTTTCCCTCCCTGGTGTAAGATCCAGAGGGATAGGTGTAAGTGGGGTAAGTGGGGTATGCTTGGGCAGCCATGGCGGCGGGAGGCGCGGGCGTCTTGATGGAGGGGTTGTCTTGCATCGGTCTGGTGAACGGAGCGCCAGAAGGTTCGGCCGACTGCACCTGGCTTGCACTGGTTTCTGGCAAGACTGTGGAAGTAAACGATTCCCGGCCGGAAGATCGCGATGCGTGACGTGCAATGTCAGGCACCCCCAGGTACTGGTTCGATCCGGGAACGAGGAGCTTCGGCTGCGTCGCGATGGGTACCACCGCTTCACTGTTGGGTCCGCCCTCGAGGTTCGTCGGGTCGCAAAAGGGGTTCTCCGTCGGGGGCTGGATTGGCACAGCCAGTCTGTCATCGGAAGCCCAATGGGAAGAGGGGAGCACTTCACGACTTGCACGCCTTGTGCTCGCGCCAATAATGTATCCAGCAGCAACATCCTCACTATCTGTACCCGGATCGTACCGAGTAGTGGTTTCCGGTTGACCTTGTGTGCCGTGGAAAGGAAGCCAACCAGTTTGGCGGGCCCGATTGCGCTTGCGCCGGAGCAGAAGACACGCAACCAAAAACAGCACAATGAGGCCCACAATGCCGCCGATAATGCCACCAACGATGGAAGCTATCAAAGCAGGAGCGGTTAGTATCATGGAGAAGGGAAGCAAAAAACATGGGTCGGTATGCATATAAGGTCGGAACGCACCTGCATGGTTCGAATCCCGGTGTGGGTGTGTGGTGGCCGAGGAGGATGCGGACGAATTAGAGGAGTGTGTACCGGACGAGGCGCTCGTAGTTGAAGTGGGGTAAGACGAAGCGGTTCTCGTGACTGTGGTGCTAATCGAGTTGGGCAAGGTAGTGTAGGTAGATGATGCGCCGGTCGAGCTGAACAAAACGGTAGGGGTAGTACTACTGGTCAATGGAGACACGGCAGAGGCCATGGAAGTGGGCGATAACGCTGAGCTGGACAGAGCCTGTGACAAAGATGATGCGATTGCGTTGGAAGGGAAACCGCTGCCACCAAGAGCTGATTCCATGGAAGCCAGGTCGCTGTACGATGAGAGTAGGGTATACTCGGACAATAACGATAACGCGGAGCTGGCTGCTCCACCTGAAGGTTCACTCGTCGCCGTCAACTGCGGCATGCCCGCCGGCCCTGTTGTGGCGGGCGCGGTGGGTGATGCAAAGGCGTTGCGCCCAGTCGCTGGGTTGACCACCGGCCCTGCTGCTGATGCGCTCGGAAGCGGGGCCTGGGATGCGGCAGATGGAGTGTCAATGGCGCCGGTGCTGCCAAGCGGCTGCGATGGTGGCAATTCCTGCCGCAGAGCCAGAATGCCGGCGTGGAAGGTCATAGTGGGGTATGGCGGAGGCCAATGGGGATGAAGGCACTGAAGAACTTGCAGGTGACGACTATGCGGGTGGCGGTGGCGGTGGCGGTGGCGGTGGTGGTGGGGCTGCAATCTCTCCCCTGTGTGGCCACAAAAGTATAATAGGTCGGCTGGCATCGGACCTCCGGCGACAGCTGATGCTATGTTGTGGCGCGACCGCCAATGATCGAAATAATGCATTGGACAGAAGATGGATTCCCTGGTGCCTGCGTGGGGACCCTACCCCTTGTCCGTCCCTGCCATTCGGACCGGGGTGGTCGATGCTCAATGATGCCTTAAATGTGGTGTTCCATACAACCTCTCAGCCGGTTGCCTCCGTATGCCCCTTTTCACCACCTTGTTCGCTTAGTTGTAAGGGCAACAATAATACGCGAGGAGAAGAGGTGCATACTTTTGCTTTTAGGCTCGCTCCTGCCACATACGTTTGGTTTGGGTCCGCCTACTTACATGTGAAAAGCAGCACTCTTATCGATCCTATCCCGCATCGGGGCTGCCTCGTCAACCCCCCTTCCTCCCAGGGGCCCTCTTCCTAGTAGAGGCCGAGGGGCCCGGACCCAGAGCTCAACAAGCTCGTCTGTACGACCTTCCTCCACTGCCGCGCTCGTTTGGCACAATCGACAGTTCATCCTCTCTCCCCCCTTTACAGAACACGTAAGTTTGAGTGTCCGACGTGTCATCCGATTCACAGTGCATGAGCCTACGCATGGTTCGTGCCTCAACATTCAACCTACGCTGCTCTCATTGGGTGCGCGGTTCCCGTTTGGCTTGGGGTTCGTACAGCGTCGCGAAGAGCCGAGGGGAAGCGGCCCAGTGCAACACTGCTACCGCCGAGTCCAATTGGTGTGGGCGTTTGTGGAGAAAGAGTTGGGCAACGCTGAGCAACCGGTAGGCATAGTGGTTATCCTTGTCGGCCACATTGGGCTTGGTCAAGCCCTTGGCGCGCAACAACTTTTGTAGCAAATATTGCAGCCACAACACCGAAGTGGACGGGGTGTGGCGCTGCCATTGGTCGCCGGTCACCTTGCGCATTTGACGGTACACACTAAATTGCTCGTCGCCTTGTCCGACAAACAGGTCTGGGTCGCCGGACAAGTCAGAAAAGAGGATGGGGGCTTCGGGCAGGGTCGGGTCGCGTAACCGCGAAAGGGTAAAGTCAATGATGGTTACTTCCACTCCGGCCCAGGCAGGATCACTTGCCTCCCACACGGTGGTGGGCGTCTTGGCAGGGGAGGCAGGAGAGGCAGAAACACTCCGCGTTTGCCTTCACCTCGCGGGCCCTGGGAACGGACGAGCAAATTGCCCCAGTGCAAGTCACGGTGTTCAAACTCCATCTGCACCTCGGCCGAGGCAAGGAGGCGGACGACTTGCCAAAAGATCGAGGCTGCTTCGAGCCACGAGGTGAGGGTGGTGCTCCAAGTCTGTGCCGCCATGCACCAGCTCGAGGACGAGGTAGTGTTGGTCCGATCCAAACAACTCTGTAGTAAGCCAGTCAAGGTCAGGCGGGTGAGGATCCGCACACTTATAGTACAACAGGCGTTGGCTACCGCAACGGGGACAACAACAACGTACGTGGAGAGAGATTAAGAGCTTCTTCTTCGTTGGTCGCTTGGTATTGATACCAACAGTCCATCAATGTAGCCGGGTAGGCACCCCGAACCACGCGAGCACCGAGCAAATCAACAAAGTGGCCTGTTGGGATCTGGATCGGCTTGGAGTGGGGAGAGAAGTAGTGGGGTCCCAAGGGTTGAACCATATTGAGCAGGTTGGTCACCTTGACTTCCCGCAATGCATCTTCCAACTTGGTTTGTTCTGGCAGGGCTTGGTCCGAGTTACCTTTCTTCAAGGCAGCAGGAAAGTGGAGCGGAATCACCTTGAGCACTGTTCGCAATTGGCCACGTTGAACCGTGGCAAAAACCTCCGAGTAACTCGCCTCGCCAATCTTAACAATCTCCATGTCAAATCCAGCAACGTAGCGGGTAAAGTCCAAGACACGCGCTTGGCCGCACGTCTTGAGCAACGGAATGAGCTGCTCGGGGGAGGGGAACGGGTCTTGGTACGAGATTCTGAGTGGGGGTGTGAGGGTGGGCCCGGGGCTGGCTGGCGGTCGGTTAAGTGGAGCCGGGACATTTCTGCATTGAGAGACTCGGTCTTGGGTGCTTCAGACTGGGGTTGAGATAATTGGGGCGTTCGGGAAAAGGCAGTGAGGGAGGTAGAACGTGCGCGCGAGCTTGTCCTCCTGGCGCAATCCTTGGCAGAGGAAGGGGCGGCGGCGGGCTGGGGGCATGGCTTGGATTGCTGCTGCGTAGATCCTGTTATCCCTGGGTCCACAGTCGAGGCATTAGGAGCGACCGAACGGCGGCTGCGGCTGGGGCGGAAAGGGATGTCCTTTTCGGTGGGCTCGGCGTAGTTGATGTGCTTGAGAGTGGTACGTCGTTTAGGGCGGGATTGAGGGACGGGGGCGTCCTGTACGAGGGGCGGCTGTTGGGGCATGGGCTTGTCGGATGGGGGCAGTGGGGAAGAGAGGGAGGAGTTGGGATTGCGCTCGAGCAATGGTCTGGTCGGGGCACGGGTGGTGGATTTGGCCGGGGGCTTGACGTCGGCGGTGGGTTTGTGTGGTGGAATGGGGTGTGTTCTCGTCGGCCACCCCGCTGCGGCCGGCCGCGGCGGGGGACGCGGCGGTCGTAGCAAGCAGGGGGCGGCGGGTGTAGGTCTTTCCGGTGTGGACGCGCATCATCGAGGCGGTGTGGGGGCGGAACCCGCTGGCTGTTCGCACGGCAGGCAGGCCAGATGGAGGGGGCAGCTGGTGGAGTCCTCGGCGCGCCCACTTGCGGGCGCCAAAGCAAGCGAGAAATCCAGGTAAGTTCTACCTGCGCTGGTTGCTGACGTCAGCGATGAATTTTTCCGTGGCGACGACTTCTGCTCTTGTGCCCATTGTTGAAACGTTCAGCATGCGCTGTGGGTTTTTTGGCGAGGCCCACCAACACTCCATCCATCCAACTAGTACTACGCTATACATGTAGGCCACCACGCAGTCTGCTCTATACGGCCCCCGGTCGAAAGAAGCGCAAGCTGGTCAAGCAGGGCATGCCCAAGACTCCCCTTGGCCCGATTGAGGGCGAATAGTGTATACCGCTTGGAGTGGCATGGTGCGCGTCGTGAGCGTATAGCGTCGCATCGGTCCGACGAGAGCTGCCGTTCAACTCATCGAACTCATCGGACATACGGGCACGCAGCCTCTTTTCCCCCTGTACACGAACGCAATGTGCTGCGGGACCAGAGGCACTCTGCTCAACGACTGGCGCCAGACGATGAACAAGTTCGGCATTTGACTCACCCACCTAACCCTTGATAAAAGAAGGCAATCAACTTTTGCGCGAGGTGAGATGGCTGAGATGCCATACCCCACCGTAGGAGCTGACGGTTCGCACGCGGCAAGAAGAGGAGTACCGCGTAGTGAGCTGCGTGAGCATCTATATCGAAATAAGGAGATGCACAAAAGGCGTCACAGGCGACGGAACCTATCAAGAAGGAAACCTTTGCCAGGGCTCATCAGGCCCGCGCCGGCTACATGTAAGTTGTGCATAGTTGCTATACTTCTCACATGTACCAACAGAGGGTCAGAAGCATGACCACCAAGGCAGCACACCTCGCGCTCTTTACGATCGGTTGAGGGACCAACGTCTTTCATTGCCCATTATGTGGAACCGGTGGAAGATCATGAAGCAGAGGGGCAGGGTGGCAAGCACCGAGGCTGTCACCGTATTCAAGGAGAGACTTGGTTCTGGTTGCGTAGCCGTCGTCGCCCATCGTCGTAACGCATGAGGCCATGCAGTATCGGAAGCAGTAGGGGATGCCAACTGCCCCGCCTCTACTGTAGAGGAGGCGCCGGCGTCCACCTCAGCCTGGTCCGATAGCGAGATCGGGGGGACACAGAAGCGGGAAGTGTGATAGGTCGCCGTGGACAATCCGATCCGAGGACCGAGCTGTGCCAAAACGTGAAACCGACCGACCATCCGTCCCGCCTGTAGTGCGGCCAACAATGGCAGGAGCGGCGTCGAGACGAAGTGTGTTGCTGGCCGGTTCGGACAGCTAAAAGGTTCGCACCTTTGCGCCGCTTCCGCTCCGATTGTGCTCGTTGTAAGCAGTCGCATCTCACAGTACAGAGTATTAAACCAGCTCACATTTACGATTGGAGTCAAGGGAAAGAGATGGGGAAAGAGTTGATGCAGGTGAAGGGTGGATGATGCCGCTGGGCAAATGGCAGGTGATACCGTTGGCCACTGGGCAATTGGGGCACACGCCCTCTCGCAGTGCCCCTTCCTTTTCGTAGTAAGACCACGGTACCCATGATGGGAGGGGCATGAGCCAGCTACAGCACAACGCAGGCGAGAACGCGAAACACCCATTAACGAGGCTTGTCATGGCGATTCGTGCGTCAACTCAGATACACCAGTCAATGAGGTAGGAGCAGGGGGGAACAGAGAGGAACAAAGGCGGAAACAGGGCGCATAAGCGCGGAAGAGGGAAGAGGGTAGGTAAGGGGAGAAAGGCAACGTGGAAATCACGTCGAGAGTGAGCAAGGCGAGGTCAAGTGAAGAGGAGGAAGAGGGAAATGGGAAAGGGAGATGAAAAGTGCTCCTGGACTGGATCTGGGGGTGAAACGGTGGGGGCGGGGGGACAGGGTAGGGGGGAAGGCAGGAGCGGGAGGAAAAAAAAGGGGGAAAGGAAGCGGAAAAGAAGCTGGCGAACCATATTCTTCAAGCTGATCTGAACCATGCTTTTACACCCCCCTCCCTCCCACCCCTTGCCTCCCTTAACCCAGCGACATGCGACTCCCTGCCCTGTCACTTTCCCCGCTTCTTCCTTCTCCCCCAACGGGGCAGGGGTTAAATAGCAGCGACCGACCCGGCCAGCGCTCAGAACTGCAATGCGAGCGAGCGGTCGCGCAGCTTGGGAAGAGCGGCAGGGAGGGAGATGAATTGAGCCGGGTAGGCTTACAAGATCCTGCAGTTGTTCTTCTTTCGTTGCTTGCGCACGACTGGTGTGATCACCGCCCGCAGAGCCTCATCAAAGACACCCTTGAGTCCCTTTTGGGTGAGTGCCGAGCACTCCATGTACTTGACCGCGCCAATTTCCCGTGCCAGCTGAGAGCCCTGAGCAAAGGAGATGGGGGCCATACGGCGGTCACGCAGCTTCTGCAACGTCTCGGGGTCGTCGCGAAGATCGAGCTTGGTGCCGACCAACAACGCGGGCACCTGGGGCGCATGGTGGGTGATCTCGGGCCACCACTTGCTCTTCACATTCTCAAACGACGGGGGGAGACGAGGCTGAAGCAGATAAGGAACACGTCGGTTTGCGGGTAGTGAGCGGGCGCAGGCGGTCATAGTCCTCTTGGCCAGCCGTGTCCCAGAGGCCAAGGACGACGGGTCGGCCATCGACGAGGACCTGGGCCGAGTAGTTCTCAAAGATAGTGGGGATGTAGTCGCTGGGGAAGGAGTTGGTGGTGTAGGAGATGAGCAGGCACGTCTTGCCCACAGCGCCATCTCCAACGACGACGCCTGGGGGGGGGGGGGGTCAGCAGGGGGCGGGGGGCGGCGGAGAGGAGGAGAGGAGCAGCGACGCACACTTGATCGTGCGGTGGCGGCTGGGCAGCAGACATGGTGGACAGCAGAGCAGACGCGCCAGTGGTGGGGAGGAAGGAAGCGGTGGCACGTGGCGGCGGGGGGGCTGGGCTGCGTGGGCCTGCCGGGGCGGAACTTGCGCCAGCGGCGAGCGCTGCGGGCGCCGCCAGCCGAGGCGCGCCCAGTGCCCCCGTGCCCCACGCCCCGCGCCGTGCTGCGTGCCCCCGTTGCCCCCAGCGCCGCCCATGTGGGCGCGCGCCGCATGCCACACACTGCCCCCGCGCGCCGCCGCCGCCCAGCGCCGCACCCAGCGCCACTCTGCCCCGTGCCGGCCCCACTGCCCGTCACCTCCCACAGGCGCCGTGCCTGGGTGCCCGGGGGCGACAGCGCACTGGGGCGCGGCCCGCTCCGCGCCCCTGCTTCTCTCCCGTGCGCTTTTTAAATTTTAGTCCGCGCCAGCCTCATGCATCGCGTCCCATGGCCGGTGATCTTATATGATCCCGCGGGCAGAGCAGTCGCCGTCTCCCTCTCCTCACACTTCTTCCTATTATTACACGGGAAAACAAGCACAGAAACCCAACCTATGCCCACAAGTTGCGATCAACGTCGGCGCCCACTCGGTGGCGGAGTAGCACGGCCACCCACACGCGGTTCGGATGCCCATTGCATTGATGTTTTGCCTCCCACTGGATCGGGGAGCTCCGTGAGCTCGCGAGGTACCGGAGATCCGAGGTGATGCAGGATGAAGTTGAAGCGGCCGAGGGGTGGTCTGGGGCGCAGGGGACCCTTCCGCGCTCGATTTCTGTAGGGACAGATACAAGAAAAAGAAAGAGGGGGTATAATGGGAAGAAGAGGCGTTCTTGGATTCATGGGGTGACTAATGGACAGGTGTCTTCCATGGTAGCATACATAGCGATAAAGTGCGCAGTGGTGTGGAATGACCGGGATCCGAGTGTTCTCGCTTTGCCTGCAACGAGAGAAGAGAATGGTGACCCAAAGGAGAAGGCTCGAGAGACTGCGACTGCTGTGAGTAGTAGGAACAAGGTAGGTTGTGCCATAGATACATGGGAGAGAAGGTGTGCAAGAGGGAAAGGCGATGTGAGGGTATGACAGAGGAGATGAGGTGACCGGCTGGGGAGGGGCAGGGGGGTTTCCAGTTCGGTAGGCCAAAATCGATCGAGGCTAAACAAGGAGAAAGATTGAGGGTTCTTCGTGTGTATTGTGGTTTTTGGGATTTGAGTCCTTGCGGCGGAGCGAGGGGGTGCATCCTATAATACCGAGTGATCCACAGCGGTTGTTCCCTTCCCACTTTAGCTTCGGAGACGAGCAGAGGTAACGACCGGCATGCCCAGGAGATCTCAAGTCTATACGGAGCACATCAGTTCCCAGCTAGATTGGCTTCACATGGGCCAGACGGGGAAGAAGAGAGGTAAAAAGTGGTAGAATTGGCAACAATGCTCTCTCTTCTCTCGACACGGCTGGTTTTTGCGGGCGTCAGTTAGTTGGCGCCAGGCCAAGACCTTGACGTGCGCATCCACACACCCCTCTTCGTCAACTTGGCGCAACGACGGCAATGAGACGGCTCTGCCAGTCACGTTTACGTGCCGTTGGCGCCACGGCGACTCCAACCAGGCGGGGCAAAACCGCTCTGCTTTCTCATCCCAACAGATACCGCAGAGGAGAGAGAAACGGGCGGTGGCTTGCCGAAGAGCGTCTCTTCGCTGGGTGGTAATAGTTCACGTGACCTGGGAGCCCGTGAAGTAGCCCAGGGCCCTAAGGGGGTTGGGCATCCTTGGAAAGGAGAACGACGCTAACCTGTCCAACGTCACTGACGCTTTGCGAAAGGGGGATGGCGGAGGAGAGGCAAGGGCAATGGTCGCACTTGGGCTTCTTTTGCATGTTCAAGGTACTCCTCTGCCCTTCCATTCGTCGGAGTAGGCATAATGTGGGATGATGCCCCCCCCTGCGCCGACATCCGATGCCAATAATGAGACTCGGTTCGGCACGGCCCGCCACCGTCGCTGTGAGATGGAAGGGTAGGTCGTGCAGCTTTTGAGTGGCTGTGAGGCTAGAGATGGTTGATCAGTAGTAGAT
This sequence comes from Moniliella sp. 'wahieum', assembly GCA_003971905.1. Classification (NCBI taxonomy): domain Eukaryota; kingdom Fungi; phylum Basidiomycota; class Moniliellomycetes; order Moniliellales; family Moniliellaceae; genus Moniliella; species Moniliella sp. 'wahieum'. The sequence continues at coordinate 371,410 of RSEE01000066.1, read as the reverse complement.
ATCAGACGGCGCTGTGGGAAAAGTGACAGCGATCGCATCGCTTCCGTGCGAATGCGTGGAAGAACCCGATGGAAGACGCGTGGCGGTTGCTGTCAACATCAGTCATAATAAGTAGGAACGAACGGAATCCTTGGTTGCCCTCTTCCATTTGAGCCCATAGTCCTCACGTCCGCACTTTCGCCCATGACAGCTCTCTCTGCTGTTCCCGCCTGTGGCATATGATTGTAGGGATCGCATCGTGTGGCGGGGCACGGGGTTGGTGTGAGGCACCATCATGTATCAGAATCAAACTGGCGCTTGCGAAAGGGCCAAAGGGAGGCCAGCCGATGTGCCAGTCCGCCTTTTAGAGCTGGAACTGAGTGAGGTGATGGGCCTGCTGCTGAGAGGGTGGAAACGCCGCTTTGGCCCGGCCCCATCGCAGCAGGCTTGGCGTGACTGCTGGACCAGGTCCAGGGTACCCATGGGCGCAACAACTTGCGCGGTTTACGATCTCCCCCCATCGTCGCGCCAGTCAACGCAGCCCGGTAGGTGGGCGGAATGGTCTCGGCGACAACAAACCAAGGGTCGGTCCTGTGGCCATTGTGCTGTTCGGTAGCGCCAACGGTTTGCACCAAGGCCCAGTTAGCTTGGCGATGCAAAATCTCGGCTCGGTCGCTCCACCCTCCACCCAGTAGATAGTCCGCCCAGACCTGGGCGAAAAGAGGGTCGAAGGCACGCATCGGCTCCGGATCATCACTTTGCTCCTCATCATCCTCTTCGGGCAAGGGGGGCAATTTGCCTTTGGCCAGCTCGTACGCTGCCTCCCAGGTCGATTTTTCCTCGGGCCGTTGGCAGGGTAACACCAAGTCTGCCTCGTCAGATGGAAGTGCCAATTGCAAGGTTGCCTGGCCCGAGCGATTGAATCCGTCTTGAGTAAAGTCGGTCCATCGTTGCCGGTCGTCGGGCCGGGGGGGATCTTTGTATTAAAGAAGAGGAAGGGAGTGTGAGGGCGGATGCTGGCTCGTTCGTCGCCAAAAAGCCGTGTGAGGCAAATTGGTCCACGATTCTTGGGCAAACGTGGTGGCCTTGGGCTCCGTACGTGGGCCACCAGGGTACCCAGGCAGCAGTTTGTGGAACGTCTCAGACCACTGGGGCTCGAAGGAAGAGTTCGTCTGCCATCGACTCCACGGCGGTTGGCATGCAGTTCGGACCAAGTCGGGGCTGAACACACGCACCGCCCGGGTTAGCATGGTGATGGGTTCTAAAGCAATGTGATCTGGCAGGTGGTTGGGGTCGGAAGAGAAGCAATGAGGATACTTGAACACGTATTCTTTCAGGCCTGGTGGCAAACCTGTGACATTATGAGAAAGCTGGCGGACGTAGGAGAGCAAGAGGTGTTCGGCGGCGTTGCTGGTGCGAATGAAGGCGGCGTAGGTTGTATCAAAGGGGGCATCGGTGGGTAGGCCAAAGAGCAACGCGCCAAACAAGCGGCCGATTCGAGAGGGCGTCATCCCGTTCTGCATCGAGTGGGCCATGACAGAGGAAAGGAGAGAAAAGAGGGTTTGAAGCAGCGCCGCCTCGTTCCGTCTCAGGCTCTGCAGAAAGAGGTCAAAGGCAGTGATGGGTAGCCGGCGCCTGGGAAGGGCGCGGTGCCAAACGTCAACGTGAGTCAGATGCATGGTATGAGCACAAGAATCGAGGGAAGAAAAGGACAACTCACGCCGCTCGTCAGCACGCCACTGGAGGTACATGTCCATCAGCAGAAAGCCTGGTTGGCGAATGGGGGCCACAGCCGTGGGTGGGGGTGTTTTTTCCTGGAACGATGATGCAGGGTCGGCAGAAGGAAGGACAGTGTGGTGATGAGAGATCCGGCTCAGCGCCCATTTGACCAAAGCGCTTAGGTCGTGAGGGGTCGCGATGTGTGCTTCGCTGACGAAGCGGGGCGGGAGGATACGTGGCGGAGGCAATGTGGCAGCACCAACCCCCCCTCTTCTGTGAGCGGGAGACGAGTGGGAGGCAACTGGAGGTACGCAGCAAGCAGCGCATCGCACCCGTCGACCGTCTGGTCCACCGCGAGGCAGAGAAGAGGAGGGGCGAGTCGAGCCCCCGCTGACGCAACTGAGCTGCACAGGCCTGGATGAGCGTGGCGGCGCGCAGGGTGTCGAGATAAACTTGCTGGCCGCGGACAAAGTAGCCGTCGGGGGCGACGGAGCCCTGAGCGGTACGTGCGAGGCTGGCGAGGAGGTCGGGCAGGGGGGCGCTTCGGTCGCGGCTGGGTGGCATGCCGAGGGCCAAGGTGGTGATGGGGCGGGGGGGAAGCAGGGGCAAAGATGGCTGTTGCGTCTCATCTCATTTTCTCCCGTCCCCTGTGGTGTCGGCGGCACCAAGATACAATGTTCCCCCGTGCATTCCGTCGTCGTCGAGCCGGCTGGCCCATCGGAAAGCCACTACTACTACCGAACACTCTGTACTCGGGGGTTAGTCTCTGCCTCCATCCATCGGCCCACTGCTGCCGAATATGTGCAGTGCGCGCGTCGGCCCGCAGCCGCCCAGCCTTTCGCCACTGCTAGTCCGTGCCCACAGCCCCTGGCACTATCCTGCGCCGAGAACCCCCCTGCATATTAACACCCTCCCCGCCGGGAATCACAGCCCACAGCCTCCCCGGCCCCATTTTCAAAACTCTGTGCCCCTTTAACGATCTCCGCGCCTCACTACACTCCCCTTTGTCGTCGGTAGAAGAGCTACCACCGGGGATGCACAGTGTCGTTCATCCTACTCCTTACTCTTCTTCGCTCCGAGTCGATAACGCTCATGACATTGACGACTAAGTTACAAACAGGACTCGGCGTATGAGGAACAAAGTGACCCTCTTCATCAGCTTCATCGGGCCGAAACATGTGGGAACTCTTGTATTACAGAGGTACTAGATGGGCTTCGCAATTATATGTGGATTGGCAGAGCAATTGCAGAATTTGACTTGAAGACGGACGAAGAAACGCTGCCCCTGCCAGGCCAGGTCGGTACACTCATCCGGTGTGTGCTGCACTGATGATAAAACCCCGAAAATGGGATTGTTGCGGGGAGAAGAACATTATCCGAATCCCCCCCCAGTTCAACTGGTACTGCAGCAACTGAATTGGGAAAAAGAGGCCTGCATCAGGTAATTGCAAGACGGGCGGAACCCAAGGATGTGGGTGGAGAACCTCTGGAAATGTAGAGCAATGCAATCGCGGTGGTGGTGATTAAGGTCAAGCCTTATGCCATCGGGGTTCGGACAAGCCGGAGTATACACTTGAGGCTTCCGAGGTCACATAAGGGGCAAAGGGTAATAAGGTGTGTTGACCATCGGGTGGCTCGTGCTTGGCCAATGTCCCTTCAGTTCCTCCTCAGGCCTGGGAGTTCCGTTGTTTTCTCTCTCTGTTTTTTCCTTGTCCGCAGCTTAGCCCATGGCGGCGACTCGCTGCTTGCTGTTTTCCTCTGCAGGCGTTGTTGGTTGGCTTAGACCACCACCACCACCACCACCATCGTGCGATTGTCACCCTCGAGGGCCATCAGGACTCCAGGTCGCATCAAGGTGCCTTGGCCTATGTACGGGACCGCCGTCCCAACAGTTCCAACTACATGTAATACCATGAGATGTGTCGTGCGGCGTGCAGGATCATGACCGGTGACCTGTGTGTTGGCTGGTTTCCTCCCCCTTGCCCAGCGCTCTGATTTGTGGTGGCGTAGTATAGCTGACCAGTGACTGCCACTAGGCTGTACTACGACGCGTGTCGGTGTCGCTGCTACGGAACGAGGAAGAGGGGCCGGAGGAGACACGGAAGTCCAATCCGACCCACGCAAGAGACAAGGAACAGTAAGCGTCCCATTGGTCCTGGTGCCCCGCCGCGAGACCAGCTAGCCATTTTTGCCGTGGTACAGGCGGCGGCGATGGGGGCCGAGGTAGAGGTAGAGGCACAGGGACAAAATCGAGGACCATAGTGGAGGCGCATAGGACAAGGGTAATAGAGCAGGGTAAGAAAACGAACGCTTGACCTCCAAGAAGGTCAGGCGGGATCGAACCATGGTAACGGATGCCCCTGACGTTCCAGACCGCAGCGAGGAAGGAGAGGGAGAGTTGCCCTCATCCCGCTGCAGAGCGAAGTGCGCCATGGATCTATCGGATGCTGGTGTTGGTGTGGCGGTGAGAGAGACGAACATGGCGGATGCAGAACAGGGTATCGAACTGGTATCTGATGTGCATGTGAGAAGAGCGTGCGGAGAGGGTGCAGGCTGGGCGGGAAGGGAGGTGTCCAAAGGGGGCAGAGCCTCAGCCCAACAAGCATCAGACAACAGACAAGCACAAGCACAAGCCCAAGCACAAGCATGCCTTCCCACTCTTTTGCCCCCCCTCCCGCCGCTCAGGACTGGGAGTACTGACGGATCATCGCTGGCCCAATCCAATACACCACCCAAACCAGACGAATCCCAACATGCAAACCAGAAGACAAGGTCAGCGCAACGTGTTCTCTTTGGTCTCGCCCGCTCGTTGTAGGTATCCTACGCCTAACCCTTTCCTCTGTCCAGCCCGTGCCCATGGCTTTGCCCTCCTTCCCCTGTCCCTCGGGCCCAGGTGTACTCACTTGTAATCCGATCCACAACTCGTCCACGCGACTTATGATCTTGTCCACTGCAGCAAAACCAGAGCCGGGCGGGGTCAGCATCACAGCGCCCACACGCGGCACATAGACATGCAGAGGAGAGAGCATACAATGACGATCGCTCGTGGTCTCCGTATCGTGCCCAGACACTCCATCTTATCCAGCACCGCGTCAACCAATCCGGGATCTCGTGGGGCGCCGTCACGTCCGGCGGGGCGCGGTACACGCCAATGCCCAGCCCAGAAGGGGGGTAGCTGGTCATTGTCGGAGGCGCCGAAAGGGGGCCGGCGTGCGTGTCCCAGGACAAGAGGCGTGAGCGCGGGCGGGAGTCCGACTGCGTAGCCGGCAGCGAGTCGAGCACGGCGGCACGGCGCCGGGCCCGCACAGTGGCAGTGACACGGCAGCGGCGACGGCAGCGGCAGCGGCAGTGGTAGTGGTAGTGGTAGCGGTAGGGTGGGTTGGGACGAGGGGGCAAGACAGACGGTGCGTCGGGCGGGGGGCGGCGGCGCGGGCCAGGCGGGCGGCTGGCCCGCGTTCGGCAGTACCACGGTCGGGGTCGGGGTCGGGGCGGGGAACCATAGGCCCTGGAGAGGGCGGCGGGGAGGAGTGGCGTTCGGGTGGGGCGAGCTTGAGGCCGAGTGGGAGTGGGAGGCGGCAGGCAGCGGCGCCTGGGCGGGCGCAACGGCCACGGCGAGCGGGGGCAGGTCGCGGCGGGTGCGGAGCGGGGACAGCGGCGGGCGGGGCGGGAGCGGGGCGCTGGGGCGAGCGGAGCGGGCGGGGGCTCGCCATGGGCATGTGCGCCGGCGGGCAGGCGGAGGCGGAGGCAGAGGCAGAGGCAGAGGCAGAGGCAGAGGGAGGGGGCCAGAGAGCGGTGCGGCGTGCGCGCTGAGAGTGAGAGCTGAGATCTGAGAGCGGCAGTGGGAACCCAGCAGCGCATGAAGCATTGCGCATCAGCAGCCACCAGCCACACAGGCACACAGCCACGCCGCCAGCCAGGCGTCTGGGCCATGCGTCCTACGTCCTCCATGCAGCGCACATATATCTCCCTGCGGCCTAGTGCCCGCCCCCCACACCCCCACCTGAAATTTCAGCTACTGCGCCACACGCCTGGGGCCACCGTGGGATGATCGCATGGCGCTGCTATGGCATGTCAATCTCACTCCTCCGCCTCCTCCGCCTCGTCCAACACAGCCGGCGCCTGCGACGCAGCAGCAGGCCCGCCCTCACACCTGCTTCGACGTCGAGAAGAACCAATTCGACCGGCTCTTGATCGAGTTGCCCGCGTCCGGCCGCGCACGCAGCGAGCCCGCCTCGCCATACGCCGAGGGCGAGCCCATGGTCGAGCCTGTGCGGTGGTGCGCCTGCGCCTGCGCTTGCGCCGGGTTGATTGACGCTACGCGCGGCACCGCCACCGCTCCACCTGCTTGGACCGGCAGCGGAGCGCCGCCGCCGCCGCGCAGCGGCTTGGCGATCCGACCATACGGGTTGGTGGGCGCCATGGCGCGCGCCTCCCGCGCATGCGCCAGCTTGGTCCGCACCGCCTCCATTTGCTGCTCGTACCTCCGGTTCTGCGCCGCCAGCTTGTTTTGCGACTCGGTGAGGGATGCCTCGAGTGCACGGATGTGTTCTTGCCGCGCAACCAACTTGCGCTCCGCCACCGACACCTCGGTCTTGAGCGCCGCATTCTGGGCCACGAGCTGCTGTTGCGCATCGACCAACTGCTCCAGCTGCCGCTCCAGGAAGGCCATCTTCTTTTGTTGGGTACGCGCATTGCTGGAACGCAACACATTGTTGTACTGCTCCTTCGACTCGTCCAGCGACAGTTCCAGTTCCACCACCTTCTCGCATCGGTTTTGCAGATCGCGCATCAAGTTCTTCTCATCACATCAAACTCGGCCAGTTGGTTGGCCATTGTCTTGCGCACCCGCTCCATCTCACGCGCCGACTCGGCAAGGTTCTTGCCTCCCTCGACACCGGCTGCCGTGATGGCAAACGCGCGCTTCAGCTCTTCGTTGCCATTCTTCAGCTCTTCGTTCGCCGTGCGAAGCGAGGCAATCTCCTTGGCTTTCAGGTCGACTTGGTGTTGCAGATCAGTGAGCGCATCGGCTTGAGCTTGGCGCTTGTTGGAATACTGCACCTCGAGCTTGGACTTGAGATCCTCTACCAGCGCTTCCACATCGCCACCCTGCTGGTTCGCTTGGGCATCGCGCACTTGGCGTTGAATCAGTTCTTCGTATTCCGCTTCGAGCTCAGACAGGCGCACTTCGGTCTCTTCCCGCCGTTGGAGCAGCAAGTCGTTTTCCTCCTGTGCTTGCGTCAGCAGTTCCTGTTGCTCCCGCACCAGCGTTTGCGACTCGAGCAACTGCTCACGGACCATGCCCATGTCCTCCTTGCTCAACGCTCCCGCCGTCGTCTCAAGCTTGAGAAGGGTGGCACGGATTTGCTCCTCACGCTCGGTGAGGATGCCCGAGCTAAAGTCGGCCAGCATCTTGGCCATCTTCTCTTGCTTCTTGCGTTCCTTGCGCTCTTCTTGGGCCGCATCCTTGGCCGTCTGTGCCGTCTCGGCAGCCAAATTCTTCTTCAGCTCCTCCACCTCGACCGTCAACTCGGCGTTTTGTTCTTTGAGCATGTCCATCATGATGGTCGAATCCTTGCTGTCGTAGCGAATCCGCTCCAGCTCAAGTTTAACCTCGTTCATCTCTGTGGCCAACGCCTTGTTCTCCTTGTTGAACGTCTCTTCCTGTTCACGAAGGAACGCAAGCTCGGTTTGGACCTCCGACAGATGGTTTTGGGCAAGCTTGAGCGCCGCTTCCTTCTCCGTCACCTGGTCCGCCAACTCGTTCTCCCGACGCAAGAACTCGTCGCGTTCGTCCTTGTCGAGGCCAACCACCGTTGGCGTATCGGGGCGAGAGGTAAGGTCCTTAATCCCTTCCACAGCTGGGCTGGTGGGACGGGTAGAGTCTTTGCTGCTGGGCGCAGAAAGCTTGCTGGTGGTTGTGGAGGCAGTGCTGCCGGTGGCCTGGTGGCCCGCGGCCGAGGTGCCCACCTTGGTTGCATCCGCCCGATCCGCCTCGGCAACCTTGCCCCCCGCACGCCAGATCTTGATCTCGGCCTCAAGGGCAGCAATGTACGCCTTGTACCGGTCTGCCTCCGCCTTGGTCTTCTTGAGGGCCTGCCGCAGCTCGGCTGGCGACATTTCCGCATTGACACGCGCCTTATTCTTAATGTTCTTGGCACGCACACCGAACCGAAGCGTCGACAGCGTCTCTTCCTGGTTAAATGCGCAGGGGATGCGTTGACAATCAGCGTTGTACGCGAGTTACCACCCAACGATTCTTGCAGGATACGTGTCAGCTTGGAATCACGGTACGGAATGTGCCCCGATTTGCCGTCGGTCAGGGCATTGATCACCATGCCCAGCGCACTTAAACTCTTGTTGATCTTCTTGGCTTCTTCCAATGTTTGACCACTCGCGCCCGTCTTTCCCACCTTCTCGCTACCGGCCAGATCGACCAGGTACAGATTTCCGGTCTTGGAGCTGCCCGTTTCGGTGTTGCGCTGCTGGATGCTAATGACAAAGATGGAATGGGAGCGAGAGGATTCGGCGTTCATATTGGTGTAGGACACGACGCGGGCCGAGCTTCCTTGCCGCATAATTTCATACACCTCACCCGTCGATCCAACATACACGTCCGTCAATCCCTTGACATACACCCCACGTGCCTTGTCCTCGTGGATTTGGAGGTTGTCGTTCTGCGGTTGCAGCAGGTCGCGGATCTTCTCCATGTAGATCTCCATGTAGCTCACCTTGACAAAGTATTCCAGGTTGGGGGGCGAGACCATGATCGACTCAAAGATCTGCTCAGTAATGCGGGGGATGATTCCCTTTGTGTTTTCATCATCAATGTCGGACCCCATCATGGTGAATGTCTTGCCCGAGCCCGTTTGGCCGTAGGCAAAGATGGTGCCGTTGTAGCCATTGACCACGTCTGGAGAAGCGAGTCAGTTACGCTGGCGCCAATATTCACCAAGGAAGGAGAGGGGAGCATACCATCGACGGTGTCGCGAATGCCAAACTCAAACACATCGCGTTGGGGGGTGCCCATGGGGAAGATACGGTCAAAGGTAAAGCCATTGAGAGCGTCTGAGTTGGTGGAGCCAAGAAGCTTGATTGTATGCTCGCCTGGGTCGGTTGGGTTGATTGCGCTAAAGTCGACCACAATGTCTCCGCCCTCCCGCATCTCGAGCGAGTTGGGAGGGCGAAAGCGCGCAACGACTTTGACGTTGCCCGACATGGCGCAGGGGTAGGGGAGGGGGAGGGGGAAGGGGCAAGGGGGGTACTGGGGAGGGGGTGGGTGGGTGAATGCGCGTCCTGCTAGGGGGAGACAGCGATGGCAGCGGCGGTGGCGGTGGCGATGGCGGTGGCGACGGGGGTGGCGATGGTGGCAGGGGGTGCAAAGCGGAAAGCGGATGTGAAAGCAGGCGGCAGGAGAGGCGGCCGTGGCGCATGCAACCCTGGCGGCCACGTGATCCGCTGGGCCGCTCAGCACAGCGCCCGTGTGGCGCCGCACCAACGAGAGCAACGCACACTGGCGCGGTGCCGCTCGGCCCCTGAATGCGCGTCCTGCCTCGCGCTGTGCCAGGGCCCGACAAGCGCAGGCGCCCAGCGCCAACCCTAGCCCGCAGCTGCTGCGCCACCATGCATCCCCCGTGCATTCCACCGCCCGCGGTGCCTCCCACGCGCGCCTTACCTCAGCACCCCATCGCGCCTTGCGCTCGGCTGCGGCGAGAAATGCCTCAGGACGCGTCACGCTACACAATGAAGCAAAGTCACTACCCCGGGCTGCCCTGCCCTCTGCATCTCCTCGACGAAATGGAGACATGTTGCTGTACGAACGGGCGACGTGGACGTGTCTTCTTCGCAGCGGTCGTTTTGGACGCGCTCGCTGCGGCTTCTCTGTCGGTACTGTGATGTGCCTTGGACGCAACCGGTGTGGGAGGCATGGCGGACAACAAGCGGCGGAACAGACATCGTTGGTTGCGGGCTGAAGAAGTGGGTTCGTTGGTGGGCGATGAGCAGGACAACTGGCTACTAGGCTTTGATATAAGACGATGGGAATAACGGTAACGTTTAACCGTGCTACCTTATCTGTGATGAGCACAAGAACCTTAGCGCGTAATGAAGCTGGAGCTTGGGCTCAACTTGAGCTGGACGAGCTGGCGGCGCGAGAGACCTTCGACAGCCGGTTGACGAGTGGGCCACCAACCGAGCGGATGCGCGCCGCGCTCTGGCAAGTGACATGGTTGCAACGTGCCACCCTTGCGCTGGCCCGCCCACTGCGGACGCTTCCACCTTCAACTTGAAGCCTCAACTGTACCCGAATCGTCTCCGGCTGCGCTGCGCTTTCATCCAACCTGGGATGCCGGCCATCAGTCTATCTGCATCTGCGGTCCTGCCAAACGTTCGAGGGGAGCAAAGAAGGAGGCTCTGACATGCCCCCTGCCCCCTGCCCCCTGCCCCATGCCACACGGCGCATGATGACCGACATAAATTAAAGCACGACCAACGCGGCGGCACCCCGACTTGGGGTGGGGGGCAGGCCAGCGCAACGGTCCCAACGCCGGGTGTCTGTAGCTGGGACACGGGCGCAGGCCGAGCGGGACGTACGAGGTGCAAGGTACATAGACGTGACACTTCAGTGGCGTAGACGCGCAAGGCGACGGGACGCCGCGGGGGGGCGGGAGAGGTGAGCTAGGCCACCGGTCACCTGGACCCAATGGGGAACGGCGCGGGCGCAGCAGGGTTGGTGCGCAACTGGGCAGCGTACCGGCGGGCAAAGGTGCCCAACGTACGCGCGTGGGCAAAACGGGGCGAGTACGAGGAGGAGCTAAGGTGCGCATGGCAGCAGAGCGCGGCGAGGTCGCCGGCGACCAGATCCAAAGGGCAAGGCGAGTCGGGGGTCGCGTCAGTCTGCTCTGGCGCATCCCGATCGGTCGTGCCGAGGTGGGCTCGGTGGACCGATTGCAGTTTGGCCTGGATCGAGGGAAGGTCTGCCCAGGGCACCCCAGAGACAATCGCGTCAATACCAGCACACGCTCACCGGGCACTAAAGCCAACGGCAAAGGCACAAGGAAACGTACCTGGAGGACACTCGGGTGGCGCATCCGCCCAAGCGGGGTAAGAGTGTTGGAAGGATTGGGCGGCAGGGTGGGCGAGAACGGCGTTGAGCAAGCGCCAGGCCGGTTGGAAGGTAGCGTCAATCGTGGCTGGCCGGACGGACGAAGCAGGCGACGAGAGAGACTCGAGGGGCCGATCCGAAGGCGAGGAGCGCGGGCCGGACTGAACCGAGGGCGAGGTAAGGCAAAACGTGCGGGGCGTTAAGAGCAAGGGACGAAATTGCTGCACATCTTCCTCGCTCTCGACTGCTTCCGCCCAGGTGGGAGGCAAAGGCGACGGGGAAGGCGACGGGGAAGGCGATAGCGGAGACAGGTCTGGCGCCTTTTTTCCCAAGCGCATCAGCCTGGTAGTAACCCGGGGCCAGCGCCGTGCGCGCTTGGACTCCGGAGGGGACAGCAAGTCCCGCTCAGAATCGGCGCAGAACGGCGTTTGCGTGAAGACGGTGTAGGCAGCCAGGAGGAACGAGAGGCTGATTTCGTTGTGTCGTGAAGAGTGGATCGCCTGCGCGAGACGGATGGTGGGGTGAGAGGAGGATGGCGTTGGACAGCATTGCTCTTCTTCCGGGTGCACTTTTTCTGTGTCTTGGGGGCGTGATGGTGTGGCCCGGGCAGAACTGGATTGGGTAGGCAGAAGTGTGCGTGGGCGAAGGAGATCGTGGCATGCGCACGCGCAGACGATCTGACATCTCTAGCATGGGCGTCAATTCCTCCTCGTCCGACGAAACGAAAGAGAGCAGCGTGTCCGAAGCAGGGATGGCACAGCGCGTAGCATGAACCCGTGGCGGCAAAGAAGGCGAGGAGAGGGGCGAAGAAGGGGACGACGGCAGCGACGGCAGGGCATTCTTCGCCTCTGTCCCGCGGGGCAGTGCGGCCAACGAGGACGATGAACCTTGTGGCCCCGAATGCACGGGGGGCGCAGAAGCCGTCAGCTTGAATGGCCGGCCCGGACGTAGATGGAAACGGGGTGGGCCGAGAAGGAACTTGCACACCGGCGTTTCGGGAGACCACACCTCAGAAGTAAGATGAGAATGTGCACCGGCGAGCGACAGAGCCAAACCCTGGTGTGCCTCTTTGGCACCCACTTCTTCCTCGTCTACGACCGTGTCGGATGAGGCCAGCTCCATCTCACCCGTCGGCGAGCGGGGAGGTCGAGGGGTCACCCGGTGCGCGGGGGCGTGGGGAGGTGCACGGTCTGGTGACTGGGGGACTCCTGATCCACGAGTGCTCGCATCGACCCTGCCTTCCCAATTGCCTCCTCGGACAATCCGGAAGGAGATAGCAACCCCTCTGCGTCTGCCTCTGCAAGTGCGAGGCAAGGCTCGATCGGCGCACATGAGGAAGGAGTGACTTGGCGAGGAGGGCCGAGGCACGGAGTCGTTAGAGGCAGGGGCACTGTAGACTCCACTGGTGCAACCGGAGGTGACGCGGCTTGGGCGCATGTACCAGCGTCATTCGCACAGGAAGGAATAACGGGAACGGGTGGGGAAGGGCACCCCTGGTCCAACGCAACGGGCTTTGCCTCGGCAAAAGGGGGACGAATTCCACTCTCCGTTTGCTCTGGCGCCCCGGCGTTGTGGGAAGGTGAGGAAAGTGGCCCCATCGACCCCTTGGCATAGAAAAGCGTCTCTTGCGGCGGATCAAGAGACGAGCCCAGTGCGGTCGGTATGGTGGGCGTGGGCGTGGACTGGGGAGAACAGGCCAGAACAGTACTGCCATGTTCGGGCGGAGACACGGCTGAGGCATAGAGAAGGGCAGCGAATGAAGCGGCCCGTGGCGCCTGGGCGCTTGGTTTGGTGTGGGTGGGAGTGGAGGGGTGGGGGTGACAGGGTGGGAGGGGCGAGGACCGTGTGGTCGAGTTGTTGGGCCGAGGGTAGGGGACTGTGAGTTGGAGTGTCGTTGCGGACAGAAGAGGCTAGAAGAAGCCGACCTGGACGGGCCTGCACGTAAGAGGGAAGAAGAGGAGGTGTCTTGTCCCTCAAGAGACATGGTGGATTGGGTTTGCTTGGCTACTGCGGTGGATGGGGTTGGACGACGCTGGTCGGATGGGGAGGGGGGCAGAGGAGCAAAACGGACACGGCGAGCGGCACGGCGGTGGTCTGCAAGGGAGACCGGGGCAGATGGAGAGGGGGCAAAGAAAAAACGCGCAATGAGAAGTTCGCGGTGGCGGAGTGCGGGCAGTGCATCGGGACATAGCTGGGCTTGGCCATGGTCCCCGAGCAGGATGCGGACACGGAGCTGATGGTCGGGAGGCGCGGCTGCAGCTGTGGGTGGGGGACGGAAGAGACGAGCAGCCTTGTGCTCGAGCTGGGCAAGAGTGCTGGGGATGGCGGTGATGTATGTGGGGGAGGTGCTGTAGGGCCCGCGAAGGAGGACGAGGCGGGGGCCATTTGGCGAGTCAGAAGAGCCGTCTTTGGTGCTGCGGATTGCGACGGCGGCCGAGTGGACAGCGTCGGAGCTGGGGCTGGAGTGGGAGCTGCCGTTTGGGACGCCAAGCACACGCCCAAGCGCCACGTGAGAGGAAGACACCGACGCCATGCCTGCCCACACTGCGCCCGTCGTGGTGGCGAGGAGGAGGCGGATGGGAAGGAGGCCAGTAGGCGCAACGTCATAAGCGGCGCGTCGCGGATGGCCTGCAGCGGGGCCACATGACGCGACGCGGCATCTCCGACGTCCGAGGTGTTAATATTGCAAGCACGCGTCCCTTCCCTGTGCGTTCAATCGGGCGTTGCGCGTTGCTAGTTGCGAGTGCCCTGCCCGCATTCAACTTTGAAAACGATGGGTTGTTACGTAACGCATCTACACGCACCGCATGCCGATGGCCCAACGTTTGGACGAGGCGAGCGAGCAGGTGCAGGATTGCAAACCCCGCCGGCTGGTGCATGATTGAATTGAAGAGTTCGATGGTTGATGCATGATGATCGACACACACGGGCTCGCCGCCGTCTGCAGCACGACACAGCACCTGGTTGGTGGTTGGTGCTGTTGGGTCCGAGCACATCGCGTCTGCTCGGCTGGGCCAGAGCCGAGTCGGTGGCCCTATTGCGCGACAGCTCCCCCGTGCGGACGCATGCATTGCAGATCCCAGTCGGCAGGTAGACTCGCGCCACGCCCGCCGCCCGTCTTTCTCGATCGCAGAGCAACGCACAGCAACGCAGAGCGGCACCGAGCAGCGCAGCCCAATGCGCAGCACTGCATAGCACAGCATAGCACTGCCCGGCACAGGGCACGGGAGCACTCTCATCCATTGTTCCTCCATCGCCTTCAACTTTCAATTGCAGTTGCTCACGCCCCAGGCCCCATGCTTCCTTGGAGTGACTAGTGACTAGCGACGGGCTTCAAGTCACCAAGTCTGTAGGCCTGCCCAAGTCACTAGTCACTTCTCACAATAACTTCACTCGGTCGCTCTCTCACGCACCCATCCCCTCAGCGCGCGCCTGGCCAACGCTCAGCGCTCACAGCTCTCAGCTCCCCACCACCAATCCCACCCACGCCCCGCACCTCTCCATCCCCCACACTCTTTTTTCCCGCCCTCCTTCCCACCAGGCTGGCCCTGCCGCCCGCACGCGTGCTGCCATGACCGTGCATCCCACCCTCCACGCTGCACGCCGCCACCACGCGTTTGCTTCTTCCCGTCCCGCCCACCTAGCACGCGCCGCCAACGAACACCACTCCAACACCTTCTCTTCTGCCTATGGCGATGGCTACGACAACGACGCATCAGCTAGCTCTGCTTCTGGCCCCGACGGCGCCTCCACCCACCACAACAACGGCCCCAACAACGGCCCCAACAACGGAGATGGCAGCGTAAACGACAGTCGCACCCCCAGTGCGTCTCCATCTCGCTCGTCCCATGCCTCCGCCTCTGCTGCGTCGTCCGCTGGCTCTGGCCCTGGCTCTGGCTCCAACTCCAACTCCAACTCCAACTCCAAAAGCTACGACGGCAGCTCCTCCTACGGCAGCTCCGCCGTCTATCTGACTCCTATAGTTCAGCCTCCTCCTTCGTTCAAGACTCTTCCTCATCCAACCCGTACAGCCATCGTTCCAGTAGCGGCTACTCTTCTGGCTCATCCACCATGTCAAGCGACTCGTACAGAAGCTCTAGCACGTCATCAACGTACAGCAGCTCGTCTCCTACGAGTTCCTCCTGGTCCTCCGTCTCCTCGTCTTGGGCTCCTCCTCATCCGGCTCCGTAGGCTCGTCAAGTGCGTACTCGTCTTGGCTGTCAAGCTCCTCTGGCCAGTTCAGTGTCTCCTCCGCCAGCCCATCATCCTCTACGTCCACGCCTACGTCCACTCTTACGCCGTGGCTCAACCGACACAGCAAGCCGCCACCACTACCAGCATGGCCAACCTGTCGCCTGTCGCCTCCGTTAACACTCACATCACTGCAGGCCCCCTGGCCAGTTTCTCCGCGCCCATGCTGTCGCAGCAAACACTTACCGACACCGCTCGGGCAACGGCCAGCCCCAACGGCGCCCACCAACACAATATGGCATCTTCTCACCACAATTCTCTGTCGACGGGCGGGATTGTTGGTGCGGCAGTTGGCGGTGTGTGTGGGGCAGTGGCCCTGCTGCTCGTGCTGTATCTGTTGTGGCGCAAGTGCTTTTCACGGCCACGAGAAGAACCCATGCTGTTTGACAAGGATCCCCACCGTTCCTCCTTGCCGACGGATTTGACGAAGACGATCTGCTGGATACCCATCCGGCCGAAATGGCGGATGCCCATGCTCCCTCTGGCTTTGTCATGCCCCCCTTCCATCCAGACTATCCGGCCGAAGCTGCGGCAGTCGTCCCGGCGGGTGGATACGTATATCCTACTGCCCCGACCCCTGCGTATGCCCAGGACGAAATGATCCGCACAGCCGACCCGTATGCGCACCTGGACCGTGTGGGGGTGCCTTACGGCGAATCTGATGATGCTACACCGGGCGCACGGGAGGAGCAAGGCGGGGACGCTACCGCCAACCGTCGTTCGGACCAGACTGGCGCGGAGGACTATAGCTTTAACCGACCGTGTACGGTGCGGGCTATGCGCACGACCTGGCCCCCGTGTCGGACCAGGACCGGTCTACCCCGTCGTCCCAATCCCACGACCACGCTTCGCCGCTCGGCTCGGTCGGCAAGGCGTTCGAGTCGTCAGAGCACAGTCCGGTTGCCAGTCTGCCCGGCAGCCCTCCGTTGGACGGGCAGGCGTACGCTGGCATGCATACCGATCCAACCTTCTTTGCCTCGCATCATGGCACGTCCGAGCCCCCCACATCTCTCTCGGCTTGAACGATTCCCGGCCAGTTGGGGCCAGGTGCGACGGGGCGCAGCGGTACGCTCCCCCCACCCCATTGGCGCCTCGGTGGCCGAGGGAGGCTACTGGGGGTCGTCGAAGATCCGGCTGGCACTCCTGTGTCTGCCGGCGCTCCCACCAACACCGCTGACACAGCCCGCCCTGCCCACCCCAGCGTGGCATACGACAATGTATTGGACGCGTATGCTTATTGAGTACCCCCACCCCACCCACTGTCTCACCTGGTCGTCTTGGCCGGTCCCACTGCGAACTCTTATCTTGTTCTTGAAAAAACAACGTCCGGTTTCGTTCGGTTTCGTTTCTGTCCCGTTTTCCGTCGCTGGGGAATGGGGGAGGGGGGAAGGCACCTCGCCTCATGTTATGGGATGAGTTTCATCCCCTCCAGCGGCAGAAGGCCTTCGTTTTATCCCCCCCTCCTTTTCTTCTTCCCCTTCTCCTTCTCCACGTTCCCTTTCCCTTTGACCTCCTCCTCTCACTACCCCCTCAGTTCCCATTCCCTCTTGTGTAGTGTCGATTATCCACGGTTCCGCGTTGGCGGTCTTGCGAGTTTGTCAAGCCGAGACTAGATAGTCCATGCCGTCCGTGGCACAGTATACAGCGACCAGAACGCTCGGCCCTCTCAATCGTATTCCCAGCGGTATATAGGATCGAAATGGCAATGTGCCAAGGTGCGGTCAGACCGGCGGCCACGCAGCAACGGGCAGAACCTTACGCGTAGACGGAGCAGCTGGTCGCTTAGCACTTGTCCTGCATCGGGGAGCAGGAAGCCGGCGGAAAGGCCAGCTGGGTGAAGGCACAGCACAGCGAGGCCGATGCATGATGTGTGATGCATGATGTGCGCGATGGACGAGGTGGATCCGCCGATCGTCGATCCGTAGGGTTGGGTCGCACAGCCCCCGTGCATGGAGCGTTTGGGAGCTGACATTTTAGAGCTGGGTGCACCCGAAGAGCCAGCGCTGCGAGGGGCGCGTCCCTGGCCATTAATCGAATCAGTCCATTGGCCATTTTGTTTCAGCTTCGACCATCGGGACATCCAGCTGTCACATGTCACAGGTCACATGTCCCGCCCATGTCACGTTCCCCGTTCCCACATGCGCCCTCCCGCCTTTTCGCCACGTTCAGCCCACCACCATTGTCTGCCTCCCAGCCTAGCCACCGCCACCACCACCACCTCCCGCCCGTTCGCCCCCCCCTCTCCCCTCCCCCAGCCATCCACACCGCAGCCCCCGCACGCGCCACTCATGGGCCACCCTCGGCGCTCTGCTCTGGCGCGCGTGGCACTTGGGCTCCTGGCCGCCGCCGGCCTCCAGGTCGCCCGCAGCGCGTCACCACCGTCACGCTCTCCCGGCCCTGAATGCGTCCAATGCGGGCAACACGCTTTCGCAGACACTCTTGCCGTCCTATGCTGGTATGGGCATTGAGCCCACCAACCTCCAGGCATTTACCGGCACAGACCAGGTCAACCCCCTCACGTACGGCTGTCTCGCCAACCTGCGGAACTTACGGGCGTGCCCAGTCACTTGCGCATCGGTGGCAACACGGGCGACAATATGCTCTACAGTCCCAAGGCTAGCGGCTATGCGTTTGTAACCAACACCAGCGGCGCGGCTCCTGTCACCGCCTCGTGGTACTACGGGCCAGAGCTCTTCACCATGCTCGACCGCCTTCCGAAGGGCACCCCCATCACATTTGGCCTCAACTTGGCCTACAATGGCTCCGATGCGATCGACCGAATTGTCGAGCAGGCAGCTGCGACGCTCGACATGCTCCACAACGTGACCGTGTCGGGATTTGAGGTTGGCAACGAACCGGACCTCTATGTCGTAAATGGATACCGTCCCGCTGGCTACACCGAGTCCCAGTACGGAGCCGAATGGATCGCCCGTGTTCAGGCAATCAACACCCGTGTCCTTGCCCCCCGCAACAAATCGTCTGACTTTTTCGAGGTCGCAGCCACCGCCACCACGGCCGACCAAAACGGTCACCCGTACCGTTGCTAACCTGGTCCAGGACACCAACGGGGTGGCGAGCGGCAACGGTGTCTACATCTCTGGCTGGAATCAACATGACTACACTGTTCGTACCCCCCTCCCCTGAGCCTCGTGCTATTCTTTCTATCCACTGAGTACTGATGGCCTGACCATATCTGGGGCAGTACTACATCGGCGTCTCTCCTTTTGCCATCACGTCAGACTGGCTCATGAACTTGGACAATACGGCATCTCAATTCACTGAGTGGGCGAGCCAGGCGAGCCAAGCCAAAGTGACTGGCAAGCCCTACTTTCTGCGTGAGATGGGCTCCATTGGCCCCGAGGGAATCAAGGGGATTTCCGACACGTTTGCCAACACCCTGTGGACCTTCAACTTTTTCCTCTATGCCGCCACTGTCGGGGTGAGTTCAGTGCAGCTGCACTCGACCCAAACTTCCTACTCTGCGCCGTGGCAGCCGATCTCCATTCTTGGCACGCCTCCCCACGATCGTGTTACTATGCGTATGCGGCGATTGCGCAGTTGATTGGTGCGCAATGCAACACCCGTGTTGCCTCCATTGCCACCAACCCACCCGCAGGGTACACCGGCCGTCTGGGCGCCTATGCGATCTACACTGGCAATGACTTGACGGGATTGGCTCTCCTCAATACCCAGACAAGCAACATCTCCTCTCCCTCGGGCAACAGCGCATCCTTTTCGTTTACTCTGCCTTCGCTGGCCGGCCAGACGTTTTACCTTTCGCACCTCACTGCCCCCGGTACGGACGCAACGCAAAACACTACCTGGAACGGCATGTCGTTTGAAACGCTGCCCAACGCCCAGCCCGACCTGGTCAACACCACTCTCCAAACCGTCGCAGTCGATTCGCAGGGCAAGGTGAGCATCAGTGTGCCTGATGGCTCGGCTCTGGTGGCCAACCTAGGTTCGCGCCTGGGCAGCAACCCGGTAGTGAACCAGACCAGCTGTGCGGCCGTCACCTCGTCCGAGGGGTGACAACCCCAGCGGTTCCGGCAGCGGCCCAGCACCTACGTTCAGCGCCACCACTGGCTTCAAGTCGACCCACAAAGGTCTTTCCACGGGCGCCATCATTGCCCTTGCGGTCGCCATTCCGTGCGGCGTGTTGTTCCTGATCGCGGTGACTGCCGTAAGCATTTGTCTCTTGTGCCGGCGCCGCAAGCGCCGGGCTGGGCCCAATTTGGAAAAGAGTACCAAGTAGACAACCTCCAACAGGAATTTGACGGCAACTTTTGGCTCCCGTTCCCTCATCCTGGCTCTTCTACCTTGCGCAGCCTGGAGAAGCTGGAGAAGGAAAGCCTCCTTCCACATCTTTGTTCTGTCTCGTTCTTTTTCGCACATGCCATGGACATGCCTCGGCCCTGCCGTTTTGGTACTTGCGTTTCCTCTCTCTTTCCTCACTTCCAAAAGGACCATTTTTTTGTTTCATGACGTTGTGCGCACTGTACCACCTACTGCGCTTTTTCTCTCACCCCCCCTCCCCTGGCTGAGAGACTACCAGCGCCAGCACACCCTTGCCACTCTCTAGCATTCGGTCTCCATCACATGTCCTCTGGCCCATACACGTTATCCATTTCCTTGCTTCATTTAACCCCCCCCCATCCCCACTTGCCTGCTCATTAATACCTGCCCTCTCCTACCCCTCCGTTTGATGGAGTCGTGGCCTATATACTGTCACCCGCACCTGCACAGAACCCACCCCCCGGGCGTAGAGGACACACATACATGATTTTTGGCTGTGGTCAGGCCTCCTCAGCCTGAGGAAGCAAGCCGCCGTGTTGGGTGTGTAAAGCAGGGGGTATATACTAAGGCAGCGCCAGTGTCAACCGTCGCCTTGCCCGCCCCATTGTAATCACGCACGCCGGGAGGCCGAAAAGGAGGTGGGGCAAATGCAGCGGACGCCTCGGTGTGCGTAGGTAAGCACATAAGCCCGAGCCGCTCTGGCTGCTCCACGCGCCCCCCGCCCAACACTCGGTACTCAAACCGAGCCGACAGGAGCTGATCGATCGGCTGATCCCACACCATCCATCGGTCGCTGGCGCCGCCTCCCCCCGCCCCCCTCCTCCCCCTTCTCCCCCCCCTCCTCCTTGCCAATGGCGTCCGTGTGGCAGTCTGAGCCCGACGAAAACGACGATGCGCCCTGGGGCGCGCCCACTGCGTCCAGTGCCACTCTCGGCCTCGGTTCGGCCTCTGCCCTGCCGAGCACCGCTGAGCTCTTTTCTCCTCCCGCTCCCTCTCTCACCACGGGCCTCACCAGCCTTTCGCTTGGCGCACCCACGAGCGATGACGATGACGATCCTGAGGCTGGTGGATTTGGATTTAGCTCGAACGCGTCGCCTCTGCCTGCGTCGGTCCCCGCTCCGCCCCCGGCCCAGACTACGCCTTTCAAACCGATTCTGCCTTCGGTTGCCTTCCAGCAACATGTTGGCGACCTGGCCGACGATGATCTTGAAGAAGGTCCTGCCACGGCCGACGATGCCTGGACCACCACGCCTGCGCCTGCTCCTTCCGCCCCTATTCCTACCCCGTACGAGTCCAAGTCTCAGTCGGCGCTGAGCAGGGCGGGGGGCTCCACCTCTCCGCATACTCCAGTGTCCCCTGTGCGCTCCTCGTCCTTAGCCCACTCCTATCCTTCCCCCCCGCGCGTGTAGCCCAGGACTCGGATGGCCTGGGGGCTCCGGTGCAACGAGCGATGACATCTGCCTCCCAACCGAGCGGACCCTCTTCCCCGCCTCGCCAAGCCCCTGTTGTGCCTGCCCCTGCGGCCACGCCGCCTCGCACGGTCCCAACGCCAAGCCAGACCGGGACATTCCTCCTGCTACGTCCAAGGCGGCGACGCGAGCAGGGGTGACGGCTGTGCCCGGGGGCGCTTCACACCGTGCGTTTGCCAGCCACAATTCGGCGCCGTATGCAGCGTTTGCATCGACGGCGACGGCAGGCGGTCTGTCGCAGACAACGTTGCCGGGTGATACCAGTACAACTCTTCCGTCGCTGCCTACTCATCTCCCTTTGCGCGTCTGTCCAGCACGCCGACGCAGAAGGAGAGCGTGGAGGATATGTACAGTGTGCCGGAGAACTTTTTGGAAGTGGAGGTACGCAATGCGTTGACGCATGGGTATGGCCGCAAGCAGTTTACCGATTACGAGATCATTACGAGGGTACGCGATTTCATCCGTTTTTCCTCCTGCTTGTGGGCGTTCTGTTCTGACCTCTGCTGTCGGTGCGTAGACCAACATTCCGGCGTTCAAGATGCGATACAGCAGCGTCCGACGCCGCTACAGCGACTTTGAATACTTTCGCGATGTTCTCAGCGCGAAAGCACCCGGGTCAACATCCCCCCGCTTCCCGGTAAGGTGTTTACCAATCGGTTTAGCGAAGAGGTGGTAGAGACCCGCCGCGAAGGGCTGGAGCGCTTCATTCAAATAGTAGCGGGGCACCCTCTGCTGCAAACGGGTTCCAAGGTTCTGTGTGCCTTCCTTCAGGACCCTGGGTTTGACCGCAATCAGTGGTTGTGAGCGGGTGGACAGGCACCGACAACGATAACGACAACGACAACGACAACGACACCGGCGCATTCGGCTGATGTGAGGGTGGGGGGGTGCTATCTTTCCATGCTGCCTACGCTTGCTTTTGGTACTACTCTCTCATATGGTTCTTGGATTGATTGCCAACCCCGCCCGTATAACCCCATGTTGGATGTGCATATTCCCCCTTGGACAGTTTTCGTTGGCCTGTGCACTTGTGCCTGTCCCCGCTCCGTGGCTGTCTTTTGCCCCCAACAGCTTCTTCCTTGGGCACTCACCGCCACACGGTAGTGCATGATCTAAATTGCACGCTGTGCCCTTGCTTTTTTGCACTTTCTTCTACCATGTTCTTGGCGGCCAACGTGCAAACGTAGTGCGAGCGCCAGTCCCCCGTGTTGGTTGATGAGGTGGCATGCACACACTCTGCTTCTCACATGGCCTGGGGATCAATGGGCTCTCAACGTAGAACGCCCTCCGGGTGGTAGAACAACGGGGGCGATTCAATGTAAGGTCTGTATAAACTGCCTGACCCCGCCCTCGGCTCCTTCTCGAGCTCGACGCGCGGATCTCACAGCAGCCTGTGGCAGCGTCGGGGCATCGAGAGGCAACTGCAGCCCGATGAGTCGATGACCTCTTCGATGCCCGCTCGGGCCACCCCTTCGACCGATCCACGACGGTAACTTGGTTCTATTTGGGAGCCAGCTCTGTTAAGGCTGCATGGTGGGCAAAGCATCGAGCTTTAGATCTTAGATCCGATCGGATCTATGAAAAAAGGCCGCGGTAAGGCGTATAGGCCTGAGGGACTTGGAGCTTGAAGGGACGTTGGCCGATACACACGAGCCACATCCGCGGTAGCTCAAATGGCGGGCGGCAGAGGATTAGACTGTCGACGGTCAGCAGACTGCGCAGTGCTTCTTGGCCCAGCGTCAAGCTCTTCGGTAATGTAAACAGATGTGAAGGCAACCGTAGGCTGACTTGGGATGACTCAAGGGTGTCGATTCGATGAGTAGTAGCTCGATGACTAGATGGCTCGCCGGTGACGTGTGGGTGGATGATCGATGGCTTCGATGAGTTCGATGAGTCACGCGTGGCGTCACTCGCTACTGGTAACCCTAGCTGCCGCCGATGCTCGATGCAGGGGCGGCTGCGCAGTCGCGGCGTGCTGCTCCGCAGCTACGACGCGCAGTCGCTGCCTGCAACCCCCGCCACAGGGCAGCCTCCCACGCCCGGCACCAGTCCCTCCCTCCACTACTAGACTACGCGCTTGCGCTTCCAGCTTCCAGTGTCAGTATGTCCGTACTCGAACTCCACTCCGCACTCCGTGTACTCACCACACTCACTCCCTGCCACTCGTCCCCACTCTCCAGAGTCACCGTGACTCTTGTCGTCGGTCGGCCGTGGGCGTTGTGGGGGCGCCTGCCAACACGGCATGCATGACATCTGGGGCAGCGGCGCGTCAAAGTAAGCTGTCAACAACCAACCCGAAGGTGAGATGGAAAGCTCGTGACGCGTGACGCTGCGTTGCTTGGTGCGCGCTGCGGGGGCTGATGCACTCAGACACCTGCCTACTAACCCCGACGCAAAATGGATTGAGGCACCCAGGCTATACTTTATCGCGCCAGACGCTGCTGAGCGGGCAGCAAGATCCAACAAATGATTTCGTTGGATATATATAGACTCTCCTCTGGTCGTACTGACATCCACACCACACCTCACCTTCACCACACTCATCACATCCAACACCCGCCCTAGCGCGCATCCTCAACGCTTCTCCTTTTATCGTCTCTCTGCTGCAAGCTAGTATGCCCTGCACAACTCCCTCTACCGTTGCCCCGTGCCGGACCAGCCGCCTTTCCAAAGCGCTCCGTTCTCTTTGTCTTTGCGCCTTCGACCCCCATGCCTTCGCCATCGAGCCCCCACTCGGACTTGGACTTGACTCGCACCTGGACCGATGCAACGCTCGTGTCCTACGTTGCCGAGGACAAAGACGAGCAAGACTGCGACAAGGAGGACGAAAAGACCGTGTCCATCAACTCGGTTCTCGTCCTTCCCAGTACCTCTCAAGCGGTCCCTCGACGATTCGGGACCGAACTTGACCGTGTTACCGCTCGGGAGCAGACTGCGGCTGTTTCCCCATCGGGATCGCTCCACGCCGCTACACCCGCCCCTGCCAGGACATGGAGGTTTGGCGGCGAGTTGGACCCTCTGCGTCCATGCGAACGGGAACTGGCAGCACTTCGTGCCCGTTGCTCCTTGCCGCCTCCTCCACGCCGCCCAAAGGCCAACAAGACCAGGCCACGTTCCTCCCCCCTTGACTCTACTGCCTTTGGTCGAACTCTGGACCCTCACCGCCCATCACTGAAGGAACACGCTCAGCTTGATGCAAGGCGGCCGTAATTTTGGGAATCGCACCGTACTTTGTTTTTGTTAATGGACTGCTTGTATCGGAACTTTCCTTGGCGATGTGCTCCCTCATCTGTTTCTACATATATATGCTGCAGCTGTATGGATACTAGCAACCCTCCGCTCTCCAATGGATGCCAGGTGAAACGACAAGGTGTCTATAGAAGCGCATCTGCAATAATGTGCGCGCAATCAGCTACCCAAAAAGATCCGTTCCATTCGAGTCTAGAAAGAGTGTGGAAAGAGGTGTGGCTAGCCTGGTATCCAGTGTGAAAAAGTGGCAGCCACGCATGTCGGGGGAGCGATGGTGATGAATGCATGGTGGACACGCACATTCCTAGCGCACACCTATACTATTCATGCCGCTCTCCCCACCGCGGCATTATATTACCACGGAAGGAACATACGTTCTCCCGACCCGATTCCCCTGCACCTCCACCCGGATTCCAACAGGGGAAACCCTCAACGTCCTCAACCTCACAACGTAGAAGCGTCTCGACAGGCTAAGCCCGAGCTAGATGAAGAGACTATTGCAGGCCTACAGCGTCGCAGGCAAGGTACCCAGGCCAAGGGCCCACGAGATACGTGGAAAAGGTAGATGCTACATTAACCACCTTCCATGCGGCAGCCAACCAACAATCGATTCGCCGCTGGTCCAGGCAGAAAGGGCAGGGGGCACTGTGAAGGGGCAGCAGGCCCCGTCGCAGGATTTCTTTTTTTTTCTGTTTGACAAGGAGCGCGTGGCGAGCAACCCGAGGTGCATCGAGCCAGGCAGCAAAAGTAGCGAGCCGCTTACTTGGAGCGGGCACGCATCTTTCTGCGTTTGCGGCGCAGACGGCGCATGCGTTTCTTCCTCCACTTCGCTCTCACTGCGCGACGCGCAAGCGACCAGGGTCAGTATTCTGTGCCAGAGGGCAATAGGATGGATGGGAGGGCCAGGGATAGGAACCACGGCAAGCGTGGGCAAGACGGCGACGTACTTGTGGGTTGACCGGACTGAGAACGCTGGTGGGGAAAATAGGAGAGGAGAGCTAGCGCAGCGGGCTAAATAGACCTGGCCGGGGCGGCGGCAGATGTAGGGTTGCGTTGGGCGCATTCGCCGCAGCACACCTGCACTGCACTACTGCCGCTGTGCTGCAGGGACGCGGGCGGCAGTGAAATTGCGACGCCTGTCGACTGCGGGAGCGGCGGGGGATGAAACGTTAATTAACGGATACTGCCGGCTTCCGGGCACGTAAGCAGTCTCCCTCAGAGGCACTGCTTGCTTCGCGCGCGCAGAGTGTGAGGTAAACGATGCGACCAAGCTCGGTGGGACGTCATTTTGGCCTAATGGGCGAACTGGCCTGGCACGGCACACCTGGGGTGGCCGGTGGCTCTGCCATGCATGACAGAGGAGGATACTCTCCATCTTCCATGGGTGTGCCTTGCAGGGGCTGTGGACAGATGGACGCATGAGGAAGAATAGGGACAACATCGAAGGCAGCTGTACCAGCGCAGGAGCATCTGGGACGGGGGGGCAAGGCAGCTTCCTCCACTGGCGCTGGGCTGCAGCCGTGCCCCTCCAGGTTTGCGGCGCCATGATCCTCAGTGCCATCAAGGTGCAGAGAGCGAAGCGTAGGGTACACTTCGCTCCCCTCTTGAAGCGGCGAGGATCATGGTAATTAGCAAGCGGCCCTCTATCGATATCCATCCTGCCTGGGCTCTATCTTACTACTGTTAGAGCACACACAGTATTATACTAAAGGAGGGTGTGTGTGTACCTCAACAAACAGGGAGAGGTTATAGGCAGTGCAACGAAATGGCATATATACGTGTCGTACAGCAAAAGACTTGACGAAGCTATGAGCGTGAGTATGGTCGTCAGAAAAACAAAGAAAGGATGTCGAAACAACGCGTCCGTCCCGCCCGCCATACCGTACCTAATGCGCCGTAAGAAAGGGGACGGGGTGGGCGAGGAGAAGGAAGGAGAGGAATGTAGGGAACTAAGTGTCGTGTACCTCATCCGTAACCAAATATTCGTACGAGAATGAAAGGTGATCGGACGTTCTCTCTTCGGGGGAGGAGGATGGAACAGCAGCGAAAGGGCGGGGGAGCAGTCTGCGCCGTTCTCTTGCCTCCCTCGAACTCGTCTGGTTGGTGCATCTGTGCTGCCTTGGCACCCGGGTCGGCAAAAGGGTTGTGCGCGTCTCCGCTAGCGCCGACCAAGGGGGGCGAACTCCAGGACACCTGGCCAACATGCGAATAAGAGGAGCTACCGTGGATGTCAGAGATGCTAGCCGATAACGACTGACGACCGGGAACAACGCGACCGGAGGACAATACGACGGTTGGAACGGGGCGGCCACCGTACGGACCTGGCCTTGGTGCAACCCTGGAGCCTCACGCACATGCACTGCCGCGCCTCCCGTCTCCTGTGCCGATCCAGCGCCGGCCTGGGCCCCAGCTGCCTTACGGGGTCCCTCAGCCAACGTCTGCAGCCCATCGCCCATGCCGAACAGCCCATCCATTGAGGCAGGCCACAACGGGGACGAGGTGGAAGGGTGGGGGTAATAAACGGCACTCGATGCAGAAGGCGGTATCTCTGCCGTCGCCGAGTGTAGTGTATCGGAACGAGGATCATCAAACGGAGAGGGCCCCAACCCCGAAACAGGAGACCGAACGTCGCTGGTGGAAGGGTTCACTGCTAGCATCGCCGGGTCGTACCCGCGCGCCTCGACCCCAGCTGACTCTGGGGGCGAGTAGTGCCCCGGCTGGTAAGGATGGTTGGGCATGCGGTGCGCCAGCACAGCTGCTGCGCCAGCGGCGAAAGCTGGATGGATTTCGTCAGAGGTAGGCATGTTGCTTGATGGTGCCCGTGAGCCGATTCGTTCAAGCCAGCCGGAGTGAAGAGGCGATCCAAGCGGGCCTGAGACGAAGAGAGGCCCAAGGCGGACCTGACACTTGCTAGCCGACCCGAGTGTTCTTGGGGCTCTTCCCCCTGGACACCAGCTGTGACCCCTGTATCGCCAGCCGTGGCCAGTGCCGCCGCATTGACGTCAACAATGCGATTGCGCGAACGTTTGCGCCGGTACAGCAGCAGAAGCAAGAGGATCAGCACAGCACCTGCGATGCCGCCCACGGTGCCTCCAGCAATTGCACCTGCGTTGGAGGGTTTATTTTGGATGCTGCTCGCATGGTTACCCCCATTGGCCAAGCCACCTTGCGGTTCTTCTCCGTCGACCACCACTGCCGTTGAGATTAACGTTTGCGTCATGGGGGACCGAGTCGTCAAGCCTGGTATGGTTGTTCCGGGAACGACAACGGCCGAAGTAAGGGTGATGATGCTCGTATCCGTTGGCACCGCCGCAGTTGCCGTCTTGGTCACCGTGGCCGCCTCACATGGCGGGGTCGAATACAACGTAGTCACAGGAATAAGACTGGTCTCTACCTGGATATCCTACCCTTCCTGCCCGCTCCCATCACGCCTCTGCAGGGTTGGTGGGACGACAATGGCCGTAGGTCTGGACGTGACATAAGGCCTGCCTGCAACTCTCCGCTCCGGTAAGGAGCCAGAACTGCTCCCATGGCCTCCTCCGCCAGCTCCCACGCTCGAGGGGAGACCCCTCATTAACCGAACTAGTGCTGCCGCTGTTGTTCCCACCCGTGTGGGTTGAAGTGTACCCATTAACACCACTTTCATTCCCGCTGCCACTCCCATCACTGTTGATGTTAGTAGGGCGAGGCGATGTCGGGGGCTGTTGAGACGTGGTGGGCTGTTGGGATGTACTGTGTGGGTACGAGGAGGTATGCGGATGCGACGTAGTGGGTTCATGGGACGTGGTGGGCTGCTGGGAAGAAGCAATTTGTGTATGCGAGGGGGTTTGGGGCCCAGACGTAATGGGTCTTTGGGAGGTGGGCTGCGGGGAGCTGGTCGCCTGCGGGGAGCTACTTTGGGCTGAGGTGCTCGGTTGATCTGAACTGGTCGGTAACGCGGTCGGCGTTTGCTGGTTGGACGAGGATGGGAATGTGCTGGAATGTGTAACGGAGGGGTTGGTGGGTACAGAAGAAGAGTGTTGCACAGTGGACGTATTGGGGTCCGTCGTGGACTGGGAGCGTGATGGGCCCACATACGAACTCGACAGGGGGGACGAGGTGAAGCCCGTTGCGGAGGTGGTGGCTTCGGAGGAGCCGGTCGGACTGGAGGTGAATTGGGATGATAGTGAGGGGAAGCTGGAGCCCGTGTCTGTACTGGTGGGCTGTGTCGAGGGGGACAGAGATCAAAGGATGAACTGAGGGCAGTGCTTGTTAGCTCCCCGCCAGAGCTTGACAGTCCTATGCTAGAATCGATGGTAGAGCTGGGATGTGGCACGGCCGACGAGGAAGCGGAGACGAGGGACGAAGGCGTCGTGGGAGTGGATGAAAGGGTAGAGGTGATGGGACCAGAAAGGGTGGAGACTAACGCAGCGGTTGTGGAGGAGGCGGACGCATTGGGACTACCGCTGGGGAGGGAGGATGGGGGGGAGTTGGATGTAGATGTGGATGTGGGGGTGGGGTGGACGCGGAGGCGGAGGGGGAAGTCGAGTGGTAGATGGTGTGGGTGATGAGGGTGGTGTGGTAGTACGTTGCCGTCGCCAGTGCTACGCACTGCACTGCACCGCACTGCACCAGCTGCGTGGAGGCGCTGGCTGTCGCAGACTGCCCAACCGGCGGGCGGGGTAATACTGGCCCAGTGCGACAGTGCGACACCCTACTGCATATCCTCCTGGGTTCTGCCGCCGCTCTGACTTTCTGAGATATATGACACCCCTGAGATCTGAACATCCGAGGTCTCCTCGGATGCGATTGCTCGCTGCCATTCTCGCTCCGTCCTGTCTTTGCCCTTGCGACAACCAATGAATTAATGATCAGATGGCGCGTTTCCATCTCGATTCCCACAGCAGCGGATGACGTGGTGTACCTCGTGCACCCAACACACCCGCCTGTGCGCCTCCGCCTCATGATGCATTGATGATGCATAACCTGTGCAAACCCCCACCCCCACCCGTCCGGCCGTCACGCGTTAGTATCCCAGCCCACATAGCCTCCACCATCCGACCCGCAGCCATCGACCATCCACCACCCCGTTCAGCCAGGCACGCGTGTGACCTTCGTCTTCTTGCGCCCAACCAAGCCACTTAGCGTAACACCGAACTGCTTCAAGGCCTGTCCCCTCTCCTCTCTTGCCCAGCCCGCTCTATCTTGACTTCCTTTGCCGCCCGACCCGCACTATCTTGCCTCCCTTGCCGCCGGCCCCGCTCAATATCCGACTGTCCCGACTCTCTTGTGGTCTTGACTGTCTTGCCTGTCTTGCGCCGTCCCCGTTGAAGCTGCCGAAAAGACACATCTTGCTGGTGCAACGCAGACCCCCCTTTCTTCCCGTTCCCATTCCCCCTTGCCGTCATGGACCATATCTTGTGTGACTAAAAACGACTGGACTTGGCGCACCTCCTGGGCCTTGCCGCAACCCTTTTATGCTTGACGAAAAAATCTTGACGCCGGTTAAAATCGTTTTCGACGATCGTACAGGCATAGAGGACAAACAGAAAGGAGAACATTGGGGAAAAAATCTTGACTCCCGATCCACGCGCAATCACCCCAGAGAGTATTCGGTGTTCGTGCGTGCTTTAACGCCTCTACCACCACCACCGAGGACTGAGAAGGAAAAGGAAACAGGGGAAGGGAGGAACACATCAAGTTGGTTGCTACCAACCTAGCAGAGACATATCACACACGTTCGTAGCTCGGGCTGCGGTAACGACGCGCGATTCGCCACGCGGCGGGGGCGAGCGGCGGGGCGAGGGGGACCGCGAGTACCGACGCGGAGGGGGAGAAGGGCGACGGCCATAATCGTCCTCCCGCGCCCGGCCGTCGCGGCCGCCGTTCGAGCGACGGTCCGAACGCCAGTCATCGCGCCCTGCACCCCAGGAACGAGCTTGAGAATAGTAGCCCTGCCCACCAGAGGGAGGAGGGCCAGTGGGACGACGACCGCCACGCGAAGCGATAGGGCCACGGTAGTTCCATCCGCCCGGCGGGCATCGCGCGTGATGCCACGGTATTCACCGGGGGTAGGCTCGTGGGGCTTGCGTGGGCTGTAGTCGACGCGCATCGCGCGCCCATTCATGGTGTACCCGTTTCAGCTCTTCCACCACCTTGGTCGCGCCCTCAACCGACTCCATCGTGATGAAGGCAAATCCACGCGAACGGCCCGAGCGTGCATCAAATACCAGCGCCACCTTGGCCACCGGCGCAATCGACTCAAACTTGTCCCGCAGCTCCCGCTCCGTTGTCATCAGGCTCAGCCCAAACACCCCCACCACCTCGTTCGGCTCGACATCCTGAGGAGCCGATCGAGGCTTGGCAGGGCTTGGCCGCGCGAGCCTTCTTCCCCGCGCCGGTCGCGACGTCCACCGCCACCGCCCACCGACTGCCGTCCGTACCGGTCATCCCCACCGGTCCCGCCCACCGTACCGATCGCCGCCGTAGCGATCTCTGCCGCGGCCACCACCGTAGCGGTCGTCGTCATACCGGCCGCCCCCGTACCGGCGCGGGCGAGTCGTCGCGGTAGCGCGCGCGGGCTCCGGGAGCGGCGCGCGTCGCGCGCGACCGGACTGCGGCTACGGCTGCGGCTGCGGCTGGGGCTGCGACGGCGCTCGGCGCGGTCAGCATCGCTGCGAGCAGAGGGGAGCGGGGCACCGGGCTCGGGGACGGGTGAGGCTGCGGCCACGCATATCTTCGTCGACGTCCATCGTGCTTGGCGCTTATCGATCGGTTGCCAGGAGCTGAGATAGCGCGGGCGCCCACCGCCCTCGAGGGCGGAGGGCGCCTCCACGTCCAACCCTACTGCCGCGCACGCACCCACCCGACGCGTGCTGGCACAACCCTACTCAATTAATTCCGCCCCAATGGGTTTGCATGGGAAGGCACCACCCCCGTGTGCGCCGCAGCCGGCGGGCAACCCTGCTGCTTCCTCCTCGTCGCAGGTCTTCGCCGCCGCCCCAGTCCTCCCTCTCAGGCCGAGTGGGACGCAGGGAACAGCAACCACCAGGGCCAACAAGATGGTGAGCACAGCCCTTTGTCTGCGCGATGCGACGCCGGTCGACTAACTCCTGTGTGTGTGTAGGGTGTGGACATTGCCAAGAAACGTCAAGAAGGGCAACCGTACGGCGCCCAAGTCGGAGGACCCCTACCTCCTGCTCTTGGTCAAGCTCTACCGCTACCTTGCCCGCCGCTCGGGGAGCAAGTTCAACAAGGCCATCCTCAAGCGCCTGTATATGAGCAAGGTCAACCGTCCTCCTGTCTCGCTCTCGCGTCTGATTTACCTGACGCGCAACGCTGGCACGACTGGCGCGGACGCCAAGACGGTGGCGGTGGTGGGCACCATCACGGACGACAACCGTCTGTTGGAGGTCCCCCGTGTGTCGGTGGCCGCCCTGCGGTTCACCAAGACGGCACGCGCTCGTATCCTCGCAGCGGGCGGCGAGGCGCTGACGTTTGACCAGCTTGCTCTGCGCGCCCCGACGGGCAAGAATGTGGTGCTGATCCGCGGCCCGAAGAACGCCCGGGAGGCGGTCAAGCACTTTGGCATGGGCCCTCACTCCAACGCCAAGCCCTACGTCCGTGGCAACGGCAAGTCGCGCAAGCGCGAGATGGCCCGTGGCCGTCGCAAGTCGCGTGGCTTCAAGGTCTAAGTGGGCGTCTGGACTGCCAAGCAGCAACGTGCTTAATCCCCCTCCCCGCAGGGGACGAGCCGCTATGCTGCGGTTGCTGCCGGAGCGACTGGTATGTCTTGTCGTTGGGGCGATTCATTGCATACTCCTGTACCCCAGCCGGTTCTGTTTGGTAGTTGACCTAATCCATAGGAGTCAAGCAGCATTCATTTTTTTTGGTAGTTAAAACTGATCGTGTACGGTGCATGACCTGTGCGGTGCAGGCCCAGGTCTTGGCTACCTCAGCACCTTTTAGTACCCGAAGTCGCTATCGGAAGAAACCCCCGCACCGTCGGACGAGTCACCCGGCTCGTCCAACTCGTGCTCGGGATACTCGTTGCGGTAGAAATCCTCCTCGTTCGAATCTTCATCCGCGCCTTGATCCCACTCCTCAAACTCGGGGCGTTGCGCTGGGTCCGGGGCAAGCGCACCCGCTGCTCGCCGGGCCGATCGTCACCTCTTCCTCCGGCGCACCAGTGGCAGGCGCAGCAAACCCAAACTCCCCCTCGGTCGCGCCAGGGCGGGAGAAGACATACTCCTCATCCACATACGCATCTTCATCCGATGACCACCACTCTTCATCGTCCATGTCCTGGTGTGCGCGCGCACGCTCCCTTTCGTATCGTGCCGGCTCCATCAGCACCGCCCAGTCCTCTTCAGTTAGGTTCGGCACCTGTAGTGCGGCAACCGATTGAATCCCGTCCCCATACTCAGCCAGATCCCGACCGGCCACAGCGCCCGGCAGCAACCCCGCTTGGCTAGCACCGTCCGGCGCTGCGGCCAGACGGGAAGGGGTGTCGTCACTGTAGTAAATGTCGTAGACATATTCCCCTTCATCCGAATCAGAAGAGTTGGTTTCGGCCTCCGACTCGTCTTCGGCCTCAGGCATGGCCACTTCCTGTGTCTGTGCCTGTTGTGGCGGCTCCTCGTCCTCCACCAGGTCCTGGGGATCGTCTCATTTTTGGCTGAACAGAAAGTGAAGTCAGCTTCCTCGGTCGGCTCAGGAGGGCGCCAATGGCACGAGGTAAAACTCACTTTTCAAGTGCTCAATCAGCATCTGCTTAAACACATCGCCGAGCGAGTCCACCTCATCTTGGGTCGTCGACTGCGCCCGTTTGGACTGTGCTTGTGCTTGGGCCGGCGTTTGGCGCCGCGTCCGCCGTTTGTCGCGCGGCTCCGAGACGACAATATCGATGATCCTCGATGTACCCGGACTGAACGCGATGTACCCCAGGACCCAGTGTGGAGGCAAGGCGTTCTTGGACCCGGTTGCGGGCCATGGCGGCACCGGGCACAATGGTGCGCGATGCGGCCGGCCCAGGCGAAGCGGCAGTTTGCTCCAGTCTTGGTGTCGGCGGGTCACTTCCACCCGGGCTGTACCGACAGCAGGGGTGGGCAGCGCGGCTTCGCGCTCCCGCTCCATACGACGAAGAGCTGGAGATTGGTTACGCGTTTGCGCATCTCGTAGTCGGCCGCACGCGAACGCGGGGCCGCCGACATGGTCTCGGCAAAGCGGAACACACTGGCCATGGGCTGGGTGCGTTCGGGAGAGGGGGTGCCCGTGGTGGATGCACCCTGCGACGCCGAGGCGGGCGGGGATGAGTTGCCAAGAAAGTGATCCTGAGCCGTCTGTTCCAACTCAGCCGCCTGCTGAGCTTGGACACTCGCGTCCGTATCGGCAGACGTGGGAGCATGGGTCGAAGGGGACAGGGGAGACGGGCGGAGGAGCGACGTTTGGTCACGCGACGCAATGCCTGAGCGTCGGCGCGAGCTTGGACAATGCGGACTAGGTTGGGCGAGGGCGAGGATTGGGCACTGGTGGAGGCGGGTGGGGTGGCAGTCGGCGAGGACGAGGGGGAAGGCGAGACGGAGTTAGCGCGCGAGGGACCGAGGGAGGTGGTGGCAGAGAGGGGGGTAGCCTGCCCAGAGTGAGCGAGTGCTTGCTGGAGGAAGAGGGCATCGACGGGGACATCGGTGCCGCGCTTGCGCTTGATGCGCAGAATCATTGGTGCCGGACGGGGCGACGACATGGCGGAAGCAGGTGGGGTTGCGGTGGAGGGAAGCAGCAGGACCCGGGCAGGAGCGAAGGCAGAAGGCCCGACGCAAGAAGGCAGCGGCGGATGGCAAGGCGGGGGGGCGGAGGTGGAGGTGGAGGTGGAGATGGAGGTGGAGGTGGAGGTGGAGGTGGAAATGGAAATGGAGGTGCGAGCTGGTTGGCCGCTGGGACGCCGCGCACTGGCCAATCGCTGGCTGTGCATTGCAGAATCTCACGCCACTGTTCTGCTGCCAGCCGGAAATGCTCCGTTTCAAAACCCGCCCATTAGGCGCAGCCGCCCGACGCACAGGGCCAGCGCAGAAACTTTCATCGCCCGCGCCTCCCTGCTCCACTGGCTAGTGACTAGTGACCATCGGCCAAGCCATGCATGGCGCACCGACCATCGTGCTGCTGAGTGCTCGCCGATCTCCTCATCTCTGGATCGGCCGCCACCCGCGCCATCTTCTGCCTTCCCTAGATCCCCCCCCCCTCCGCTGTTAGCCAACAGCCATGGCTTCTACCTCGGAGCGCGTGCCCCTGGTGCAAAACGGAGAGAGCAGCTCGTACGGCGCCACTGCCCCTCGCCGTCGTCCTGTCAAGAAGCCACAGTCTAGCCCAGCCAAGATTGAGGCCAAGGTGTGGTTCGCCAACGAGCGGACGTGGATTGCTTGGCTCCGGGCATCCCTTCTGATCGGCTCGTTTGCGCTTGCCATGCTCAACTCGGCCTCGTTCTTTGAGCATGCTCCAGACGACTCGCTCCCCTCGGAGCCTGGTGTGGAGCCCGTCCCCTCCCCCTACCAGCCAGTCGACTCCACCTTTATCCGCGCATTTGGTTCGATCTATGTGCTCATCGCGGTCTCGACGCTGCTGTGGGGGCTGGCCAACTACCATCGCCGCGTCTCGCTCATCAAACGCAAGTACCCTGGACCCCTTCACGATTTGGTCGGACCCCCACTCATTTGCGCTGCCATCTTCATTGCCATCTTGGTCAACTTTGTCTACAAAAGTGTGTCCCACCATTCATTTTCTCTCTTTCTCTGCTGAGCGCTGATACCATCTGATTTCCACAGTTAAGGAGTTCCGTTCGCGCGCCGTCTAAAAAGAGTTGCCGTTTTGAACCAGAGGGCTTTTCAGACGAGTGCACAGGGGTGGGGCGAACAAAGAAAACTCTTTGTATCATACATCGCATGTCACCATGAGATAACCGAAAGGCGGTAGCTGTGCGCGTGAGGGTGGGTGTGGGTGTGCGCTATTTGGTCGTTGCTACTGCCGTTTTACCCCGATTGTCGCTTCCCTTACTTGAGTAGTAGGCTTAGCCAGCCTCCAACGAACCATGAGGCGAACAAAGCTTGGAGGAACGGCTGCAGTAGCCGTAACCCGAATGGGGAGGAATGCGTCCAGTGAATCGTGTAGGCTAGCACGAAATCCAGCACAAATTGCGGTACCGCTACTGCTCTCGGAAGCCGTGAAACCAGCAGCAACCGCTTGTTGAAGAATATGGGAGTTGTCCCCCGTTCCACGCTCCGTGGTGCTGTCCACGAGGCCGAAGAGGGGAGTGACTGCACCAACCTGCTAGACGGTCCCTTGTTTGTCCTTCTCATCCTCTTATGAGGCTGCGTAAGGAGTGCTCCAGCACGCGGAGATGTTGGCCGCCAGGCGTGTGAACCCATAGAAATGTTCCGCTTAGGTCGGCTACAGAGAGGAACAGGTAAACAGGTAGCGCCCACCAGCTGTCACGCTTGGACAAAAGTTGGTCGTGTGTAATATACTAATCCAGACGACGCGGCCACACTGCAGCCATTGCGAATGCAACGCTGCTATTACGTAATCGCTGCTCCCTGTGGGGCCAAGCCAAGCGGCCAAGTAACCTAGTAGCCGCAAACGCCGCCCCCTCGCCACCTCCAGTTCCGTCCCTGTGCTCGCCATGTCGGGCGCTGTGCCGGCCAGGCATCCCTCCGGCGGCGTGGAGGATGTCTTGCCGGAAGGTGCGACAGACACGATCGATCTCTGCAGCCGCAAGCTCAGCCACGTCTCGCCCAAGCTCATCCAACAGATGCGGCCACACGTGCTCCGCCTCGCTCTCGGCTACAACCTCCCTCCCTGCCCGCTTTGCTGACTTGGACCGTCTGCGCTACCTCAGCATTCGCGCAAACGCCCTTACTGTCTTCCTCTCCGTCATTACCGAACTCCCTGCCCTCGAAATCCTTGATATTGGCCGGAACCGTATCAGAGCCATGCACATCCGGCCTGGCTCGCTTCTCAAACTGCGCGTTCTCTCCATTTCGAACAACCGTCTGAAACGCCTGCCTCCCTACATCACTCGCATGTCCTACCTGCGCATTCTACGCATTGAAAAGAACCCGCTCGTTTGGCCCCCACCGGCCATTTCCATCTTGCCCGCCGCTCCAGCGTCAGTCGAGCCTCCCCTTCCACCAAACGCAGATGTCATGGGCGAACGTCAGCGCGCCCTGCTCATACGCAAGCGCACCGAAGACAAGCAATGCAAGGAGGAGCAGGCCATGGTACCCTGGCTCCGCCAGCTGCAGCTTTGGATCGACCAGCACCAACATTGTACGTCTCCACAGTTCGGTCTCTCTTCTTTGCCCCCCGACTCACACCCGCTTTTTGTCGCTCACAGCCGACCGTGATACGTCTTCTCTCCCACGCAATACATCCCGCTCCGCATCACCACGATCCTCACCTCCTCCATTGCCCACAGGGAGGTATCCGATGCGCAATTGGCCATTTGTCACTGCAGGCGCCATGACGTGCCAAGGTAGCGTCTCGAGTCCGGTTTCATCTCTTGCCGAGAGCGCGTCGGCACCATTCCCTTACAAGGGGAGATCCCTTGATATGGATCATGCCTCATCCCGATCAATCGATAATGAAGTCGGCGGCGAGCGCTTCTACACGCCGCCCCCAGTCGGTATCTTCGGTACTGCAGTTGCAGCTCAAGCCACTTCAGCTAACGGCCGATGTGCGCCTGACTCGGTCGTTCCTCATGATGCTATATGGCAGCTGCGTTGAATTGAGCAATTCCTGGGTTGCAATCAAGCCAGACATGGATACCGCGAGCTGATCCATCCCAGGACCACTTGCAGGCGCATTCATCCCAGGCGCCCTTGCGGGCCGACAAGCTGGACAATACTCTGACCACAATCAGCGAACAGTCCATCGTATGTTCTTCTTCGCCCATTTCCCGCGCTCTCGGCAAAGTGGAGGATCGAGTGACCCCCCGAGTCCACCGGCCCCGATACTGGTCCGAAGGCCAACCATGGGGCCGTATCATTCGCAATGCGTAAGGAATTCTTCGACGGAATGGCTCGACTCGGGACCATCTAGGGAAAGTCTGGAAGGCCTTCTTGCCTCCTCACGGCGCGGAAGAGGAGCGGATTTGTGCGGAGTAGGACGGATCAGTTGGTATACAAAAAAAGGGTGGTGCCCGCATGGGGTCCATCAGGAGTCTACCCAGCGCTGAGCCATCCGACTTAAAGGAAGTTCGATCCTCTCCTCCGCCGGGGGGGTCGATGACGACCCCTGAGGTCCCTATGGGGTTCGGACCCTGTCGAGGCGGCAGAAGATCTGGATAGTCACCTGCTCAATTTGGTGGACAAGGTCACCATGACCTCGGCTACAACGTGGGCCAACCTGCTAGGCCCGGCGTTGGACGAGGACATCCAGCATTTTAGGGTCAAGGAGGTCCACGTACGACCTGCTCTCGCTCCGCCGGACAGCGAGCCGCCGAGCCGAGGGACGAGCCCTGGTCGGTCGCCGCGATCCAGCACACCTGCCGGTGGGTTACGGGACGCTCGGGTGGGGATGCTTCTCGCATCGTTCCGATCCAAGGCAACAGAGTGTGATCGCTTGACTGGTCTGTTGCGTTCGACGTGGCAAGAATGCAGTATGAGGGCCCGTCACACCCCGGAGGATGCTCCGGGGGATCAGCTGTGGGAAGAGGCAAATCGACTGGTGCGGCACATTGCGGGTATCTCTACCGTCATCAAGACCCTCTCGCCCGATTACAGTTTCTCTCCGGACACGCTGCGCGCACGCTGGGTAGTCTGACGAATAGTTGCCACGAGCTGATGATCCACATGCACTTCCTCTCCCCAGACAATGTACACAACGGCCGCCCTCGTCGCTCAGACCAGTTGAACGTGGAAGGATGGGAAGGATGAAGCAGGGATCTCACCAGCACAGCACGATTATCGTTCAAATCGACCTGGGTTAACCGCAAATGGGATGGGATGAGTTGAGATGCACGGCCCTGTACCTATCCCTTCTTTTGTTCTTGTTGCGCCTTCTACATGTTATCGGCTTGTTGCTGCCAGAATTCTAGGACCATCGATCATCAGCTTGTCTTGGTAGAAGTGATGATGAGCGTGTGGGGGTCCAATTATTCAGGCACGTCTGCTAATCTGGCCCTCTCAATCGTACATCTTCCATGTGCATTGAATGGGCTATCAGACGCTGCACTTTGCAAGTGGTGCCAGTATGGGGGAAGGGGGGGTGAGGGGGGTGGGTCGCTGGAATCGGGGAAATGCTTATTTTTTAGGCGCATCCGGGGCTTAGGGAGCGTATCCCATACCAGGCGTCCAGCTCTGTTGCTGGGAAGGAGGACGACGTCGAATGTGTGCGTCGGAAGGTAGACCGGACGTCTGTGCCCGCCACAAATCGATCGGGTCCGCACTGGCACTGGCCATCGAGCCTGGCGAAGTGGGGTTGAGCCAGGTCCGGTCCAGCAAGGCGCCCTCGGGACCAGGTAGGTAAGGAGGCGGGGTTGGAACATAGGCGCCATACCCCGACGAGTACATCCCAGTACGTTGTGCCCATGCCCGGCGCATCTGCTCTTCGCCGGCAGGCGATAGGTAGCCAGGTTCCACACCGGACGTGAGCGTCATTTCATTGTCTGGTACCTGCACCATGGGCGGATTCCAGTGCCCATTTTGAGGTGATGCAGCCGGAGGAACTTGAGGTTGTGCTTGTTGATGCTGTTGTGGTTGTGGCTGCGCTTGCGCTGATGGTACGGGCGCATAAACGCGCCATTGCTGGTGGGCGAAGGGACGAGATTGGGCAGCTGAGTGACCAATAGCGGGGCCAAGCAAACCGATCGTGAATATAAGACCGGAGGCGACCTACAAGCAGCTGCTCTCAATTTTGGGAATGTCTTGCAGTTTGGCCCGGGAACCAAGGAGGCTGCCGACGCTGGCGTCCAGCTCAAAGTCCGGATGCAGGCTAAAGTGGAGATGATGGCGGGAACGAGGCGCAGGTTCCGTCGTGCCTCGAAGTGGGCGGGGGGGAACCTGGACGCCAACTTCGGTGGGCAAGACGGACCCAGAGTCGGTAGAGAAGAGTTCTATGCTAACCCGGGCGGAGAAGCGGGTGATGGCCAAGGAGAGGGAGATGGGGAGCACAGCAAAGCGCGGCTTCGGAATGTTCACCACCAATTTGGTTCGATCGCAATTGTAATGTGGTCCGCATAGTCCAACTGAACCTCAATCCGCATCCGGCCCAGTTCATC
Organism: Moniliella sp. 'wahieum'; assembly: GCA_003971905.1. NCBI lineage: Eukaryota > Fungi > Basidiomycota > Moniliellomycetes > Moniliellales > Moniliellaceae > Moniliella > Moniliella sp. 'wahieum'. The sequence goes on along the minus strand of RSEE01000066.1, from coordinate 332,100 downwards.
CGCAGGCCGGACGACGGCATTGGACAAGACGGGGTACTGATCGCCACAATCCACATCGGTCACTCGAATCGGGTCCAAAAATCCAGCGGCAGCAGCAGTGGACTTGTGAGAATGTCCTGCATCAGCTCACGCGCCGTTCGCTCCTGCTCGCCTTCGCCTTCCTGGTCAGATTGAAGCGGCGTGCCCCCCACAGGGCTCCCCCCGCCGTTCAGCACATCCTCCCGATACCCTGCCACAGCCTGGGCCAGGAGAACATTGAGCCAGTCGGCGCTCTCAGCCGGATGCTGACGCGAATCGTATCCCAGAGTGGCGAGAATGGCGTCGAGTGGGATGCCGCCTTGGGCGCCGCCCTTGGCTCGCCGGCGAGTGCGGGTCTGTTCTGAGCGATGGACGCGCTACGCAAGGCGTGGTGAGAAGAGAAAGAGAAGAGACGAACCGAGTCAATGGAGGCGCACAATGCACAGACCAGCGCATGGTGTGCCACAGGAACATACCGATTGGCGCTCCTTCTCGAGAGCGGTGGTCACATCCTCAAAGATAAAGTAACGAAGAAAGAGGGCGGCAAGAATGACGATCGACAGCTGGCCCACCAGCAGGCCTTGGGTAAAAGTCAACTGGGACCCGACCGCCCCAGCAGGTACGATATAGGAAGCATCGCCCATCAACCACGTATCTCAGCAGGGCATTCCCTGGGCAGTCAACACGCTGGGCTTTGCTGTGGGACGCCGGCAAGGAGCGTGGCGGAGGGATGAGGGCGGTGAGGCCAGCGAGGAAGACGACGGGTTAGCAAGCACCCAAACCGCGAAGATGAACGCACATTGAAAGTTTTACTGACGGCTCTGTCATATCACCCGTCACGACACAGCATGCATCAGGCATCACTAGCTCACTCGCACTGTGTCACGAGTATTAGAGTCCCTATAAAAGGGTCGCTGAGGCGCCGGGAATGCAGAATGTCATCGCCAAGAGTCGGCGCTCGCCATGGCCACTGTAGCGACATTCTTTCTGTTGGGGGTTACAACAGGGTGAGGGACGGCCGGAACACGATAGACGTAAGGGGAGGTTCATGAACAGTCTCGTCGCTCCCACACTTTGCAGCGACCCGAGTTCCATGCAGAGACGGGCAGTGTCTAAACCACCTGCTGTATTAATGCCAGAATTGCTATTGCCCACCCAATTCCATCATCTCAACATCAACACGTTGTGTTTCTCATAGCAATAACCACATCTCGTGCTATGCATAATCAACAATCTATCGCTTGCCCCTCAGCATAGCTTCAACTTCTACTAATGTCCATTTCGCTTGACTACACCGTGGTTAAGACAAGGGGGAAAGGCTAGCGTTTTATAGCTGCCTGTGGGGACTTTCATATGCCCACTCCGGTCAAGGCTTCGGGGCGCAGTCAAAGGCCTCAAGGGGGTGAGCGGGGAAAGCCCTGAAAGAGCAGACATGTGACGGCGGTACGAAGGCAAAGTAGGTGCACTGACGGATTTACCCATTCCGGCCCGCTTCGGCTCGTGCCGTGGTAGAGGGGCACGAGAGCGACCCCTATGGATGTCGGGGGCTGGGTGGCAGCTTGCAAGTGGCTCACTTGACCCATCGGGCCGAAGTCGCCGGCTATACAATCCATGCGGACCTTGTTCCGGTTGGATCCCGCTGCCTTTGATCCAAACATAGCACCCGATCCTTCATTCTGGGTACTGCTTGGTGGAGCCGAACGACGAGCCCAAAAAGATGACGGCGGGCTGCCAACACCAGCACGCTCAACCCCGCTCTGGTCCGAGAAAGAGGGAGACGAGGGACCCAAAGTAGATAAGGAGGTACCTGAAAAACGCCGGGCCTTTTGTTCCTGGTAATTGCTCACGGAAATGACGCTGTTGTCCGAGTCGCTTCCATCGTCGTGATCATCGACACTTGGGGTGGAGTATAAGGAAAACGAAATAATGTCGCCGTCCTCTTCATCTCTCCATTCGTTCAACGAATCATTTGTCGACGTTTTCAACAACAATGAACCGCTGGACACTGAACTTCGATAAGGCAGGCGGGAACGGCGCGGAGGAAAGTTGTCACACGCCTCGAGGGACAATGGTAAGGACTTGATGGATGAGGGACGCCCCAGGTGACAACCACTACTCTCTGTACTGGTGGTTGGGTGGGGTGCCAATTGAAACTGCTTCGCGGCGGAGCTGTTGCGTCTGCCCGTGTGAGAACAGTCTCCATAGGATTGAGCACACATTTCTGCTCGTGTCCGGTCCCATGGAACCTGTGCATGGGCAGGACTGGCCTGGCAGACGCCCGTGTTCGTGGTTTGGCGACATGCCCCTTGGCCAGCTTCGCTCAGATGAAGGGAGATATGGGAAAGTGGAGAGAGCCAAGCTTCCTGGGCATAGCTCGCCTTTGTCTTCTTGAATAGATTGGGTGTGGGCTTGAGGGTCCATCAGAGCGGCTGGGTCCATCAGCCTTTTGGTATTGATGACACCGTTATTCGGCGAGATGTAGCTGGAGGCAGAGAGGAATGGGTTTGGGGAAGAAAATGAATGGCCAGTAGCCTCAAAGGACCGTGACGGAGTAGGACAAGGCTGGAGAAGAACATGGCTGGTGGACACGTGTACGTGTCGACGGTGACGAATGGTGGGAGGAAACTCTGTCGAGGCAGGGGCGGGGGCGGGAGCGATGGGCGCAGCAACCATGGACGAGACGGCAGGAAGGAGGAGGGAAATGGAGGACGGGTTTTGATTTACGGTGCTGTCAAGTTGGCGGATGGGAGGAAGGGGGTGGCCAAAGGATAGTCGGGTGGGTCTGAAAGAAAGGGGAAGGCCTGGTTTAAAAGGGGCGAGTGAGAGCCTGGTGCGTTGGTATCATGGCCACAGACTGGCCACAGGGGCGCGGCTTTTCTTGGCAAAAATACACCACAAGATGATATGGTGGCGCACAGAGGCCACACTCCAGTCCGACGGTCACACTCGCGGTACTCTCGCGATCGAGGGCGATTTTGATCAAGTTGGCTGGCCATTCTGGCATAAACGCGCATAACGCATGCGGCCGGAACACGACCGCCCTGCAAGCTTCGAGCCTTTGATATAGCGGCACTAATACAGCTTGATGATATCATCCCAATGCAACGTATCTGTTGGGGCGAGAGAGGGTGTGCAGCCTCTTGATATGATGTGGGCACAATCGACGAATAAGCGCCCCTGGGGCCGTTATCGTTTTGGCCGACGTTACATGGTACAGCCGGGATAAGTTGGTCAAGATCGGAAGTGCCAAGGACACGATGATCGAGATGATCGAGGCGGTGAAGGACCGACGAAGCTTGAAGCTTGAAGGTGATCTGAAGCGATCAACGAGTGACTTCACTCTTCTAGTCAAGCTAGTCACTAGTGACATGGTGACGTCACTAGTGACAAGTGGCAAGTCGCAAGGATGGTCGATGGGCTATGGGCTGGGCAAAGGCATTTCGTCACCCGCGTATGTAATCCGATTATTTCATTTTTGTATCGCCCAAACTACGTGGCAACCCAATGTGCATTGGAGTGGCAACTGCCTGTGCGTGCCTTGGCATCAACTGCTGCTAGTTTCATCTTCACAGCGCGCTCACATGTCACACGCCTCAGCGCTCCAAGCATCTTTCATCCAGCATCGGTAGCTGCTTCTCCACAGCCCTATTGCACGTTTGCCTCCATAGCTGATTGTTGGCTGCCCGCTTCTACCTTACTTTTGTGTGCGTTACTTGTACTTTTTTGCGTTTTCATCAATATGGACTGAACGATGGTAGAAACGGCCCCATCCAAAAGCGAGTGGCCAACACAGCATTTCACGGGTGCAGCTTCACTTCGATGTTTCCCCGAGTAGCCGAGAGTAAGGGCAGATGCCATGGCCAATCTCCATGAGCTTCTTGATGTGCTCAACATCACCCGAGGCAGACTCAGCGTAAATGTCGGCGCCAAGTCCAAACGGCGAGCCATCGGAAGGCTTGCCCAAGTGAGCCTCCACGCGGATCTTGAGGTCATCCGGCACCTTCAGCTTGTTGTTCCGTGCGCCAAACTGAAGAGCAGAAAGGAAACAGGCACTCCACCCGGCGCTGAAAATGCTCCGGGTTGTTACCATTACCCGTCCCGCCCATCGCCTTGGGAGTACTGCCACCATCCAGATGGGTCAGGAGGGCGCACAACAGGATGGTGAGATAGGGTAGAGAATACTACTTACGCAAGCTGGAAGTCAAGGCCGCCCTCGGGCACAACAACACGGCCGTTGCGGCCCAGACCTGAGGCCTCGGCTGTGGCCGTGTACGCGACCTGCTCGAGCGTAGCCACACCGCGGCTGGCAATGACAGGGCGGATAGCGGCGCGGACGGCCGGGCGAGCGACAGGAGCAATGCGAGCGAGCATGATCAAGGCGTGGAAGAGGCCGTGTGGCAGGGGGACAGTGGGAGTGGAAGAGGGCGAAGGCGGTGGAGGGGACAAGGCCCATTGAGGTCCCGGACAGGCGGGCAGTTTTATACAACGGATGGGTCCAATGCCGTCTACATGGCTGGGGTGCTTCGAGAGAGTGCACACTGCCGCTGTGCCCGAAAGGATTGCTGAGCTTAGTGGGCGAGAATGCTTTGCGCTGTCAGTCAGCGGCCTGAGATCTGCGATCTCTCCCAGCTGACACTCCCAGCTGAGAATGGAATCGAACGAAGTTTGGATGGAGGTTGGGGAGCAGGGCAGCATGAGGTCCGTGCACTGGGCACCATTCATCGCATCACGTGCATCAGTCACCGGTCACCGACCAATGAGGTCGCTCGGCTTGTGTTCCTTGGCTGGGTAGGAGGGTAGAGATCGGAGGCACTGGGCCGGCCAGTGAGGTCATCGGTCCCTGAGGAGCGAACACTGGCAGGGCGGCTGAGGCGCTGAGCGCTGGCTCATGCACGGATGCATGCACGGATGCATGCACGGATGCGCGGATGCACCGATACTCGATGCGCCGCCCATCCACTGACGTAAGGTTGGCTTCCTTCAGTTGCAGGTTTCAAAGAGGGGACAGGCAATGTTGCAACCTTCGGTGCAAAGCGACTCAGCCCGCTCGGCGCTGTTTGTTGTGTTGGGTTAGGCGGCCGCCTGTTGGGTAAGCACGCAGTCACGTGCAGCAACCCAAGCAGTGCACGTCGCAGCCCTCGGCTGAGTGTCCGTCCACCCAACCGCGTTCGACCACACCCACCTCCACCTTGATCTGGATCTGCAGGCGCCACCACCATCTCCATCTGCCCATCTGTGCCCGACCATGTACACTGGTGGCTCCCCCGGTAAGCGCAGCTCCATACTGGGTCGTGGCCTCTCGGATGACCGGAGCTGGGAGACCGTACAAGCCAAGACATTCACCAATTGGTACGTCATCATCTGTCCTGGTCCCGCTGCCACCCCTGGCTCTTGGTCTCTCCCATAGGAGGTCGAGAGGAGCAGCGAGGCGATCATCATGTCATGCGATGCTGATATGATATTCTGGGTCCAGGATCAACACCAAGTTGGCGATGCGCAACATCCCACCCATGAAGAGCCTCGTCGTCGGCCTGGCAGATGGCGTTCACCTCATCGAGCTCATGGAAATCATGAGCGACACCCAGCTGGGGCGGTACTACCGCAATCCTAAAATGAAGGTCCAGATGGCTGAAAACGTCAACTTGGCTCTCGACTTTCTCCGCCGCCGCGGGCTCGTCTTGACCAATACAGGTGCGGAAGACATTATTGATGGTAATCTCAAGATCATCCTTGGTCTGATTTGGAAGCTCATTCTCCGCTTCACCGTCGAAGACATTTCTCAAGAAGGCTTGACCGCACGAGATGGACTTCTTCTATGGTGCCAGCGCCAAACAGCCCCTTACAAACCTGGAGTCAATGTGCAAGACTTTAAGGAGTCGTGGACCGATGGCCGGGCGCTTTGTGCCTTGATTCACCGGCATCGCCCCGAGTTGCTTGATTATGACTCTCTACCACAAGGGGATGACTTGGCTGCACGCAAGGAGCGGACCAACTTGGCCTTTGGTGTGGCTGAAGAATACCTCAACATTCCCCGCCTGATGGACGTGACCGACCTGGCACTGCCACCGGGGAGGAAGCCGGACGAGAAGAGTGTGATGACATACATTGCTCAGTACTACTATGCATTCAGCAGCCGGCAGCAAGCCGAGGTAGCCACCCGGAGGCTTGCCGCGTTTGCTGATCTACTTCGCTCTGTATGGATGATGCGCAACGATTATGAGCGTCGAGCTCGGCTATTGGGCACACTTATGCAGCAACAAATGGACAAATGGTCCACCAACGCCATCGAGTCTGACGATCTGGACGGGGACGTGTCTTCCAGAAGTATCCCCTTTGGCTCCGAAGGGGCCCAGGGGTAGTACCGGAGGAGCGTCTCTTCCTCACAGCGAGGGGGCATATGGACGAGCTCAAGGAGTACAAGCGAACTACGAAGCGAACATGGGTCAAAGAACGGAGTGACCTTGAGGCCCTGTTGGCCAACATCCAAACCAAGCTGCGAACGTACAATCTTCGTCCTTGGCATCCCGAACCGGGACTTGGGACGGCGGATATACGCGATGCGTGGGGCCATCTGGCCTCTTCGGAAGCTCGGGCCGCCAGCACTGCACAGAGGGCGATGCGGCATGCGAAGGATTTGCTTGATGCCAGGTTTGCTAGGTTGGCCAACACGTATGAAGACAAGATCATGGCGGTGCGCGATGCTTTGAGCGCTTTGGAGCCAGAGGACGACCTAGACGCTCAAAGTGCCAAGGTCCAGGATCTCCTACCCCTTCTGCGTGGCGAAGAGTTGGCATTGCATAAGGCCGATTTGGTAGCGACGGATGCGGCGTGCCAGCGCTCCGTCATTACGGAGAACGAAGGAACGATTTACAACCTGGACGATCTCGAGTTTGACCAGCAGCTCACCGAGGCAGCATTGCTAAAGAAGCTGGCGTTTTTCGACAATCAGGTATGTTCTTTTCTCCTTCACACTCCCATATCTCTGTTGCCAAGGGGTTTAGAGCTCACACCTCATTGTTTATCAGCGTGTTGCCAGACAATACAACAACACCCTCTCTCCCGCCCAATTAGAGCAATTTGACGCCACCTTCCAGCACTTTAACCGGAGCGGGACCAATACCCTCTCGGTGGACGAGCTGCGCGGAGGACTGGCGTCGGAGGGCATTGTCTTCCCGGAAGAAGACTTGCTAGAGATATACAACCAGCTCACCGAACGCTACTCGGCGGTCAACTACGAAGCCTTCCTGGAGTTGATGGTATGTTGCTGGAGCTGGTCGAGTATCAGATATGTGTTACTGACTTTCCTTCTCCTGCTCTCGCGGCAGCGGACAATTAACGAGGATGAGAACTCGCCTGGACAGGTGTTGGAGGCTTTCCAAGCCGTTGCCGGAGACAAGGAGTTTGTGACGGAAATGGACTTGCGTCAGGCCGACCTACCGGCCGGCGCTCTCGATTTTTTCCTTCAAAACATGCCCCGACAGCCACCGGGCAGTGGCGATGCAGGTCAAGCCAACATGGACGACCCTAACGTGCCCTTGGATTATGTTGGATTTATGGCAGGATTGGTTGCCTAGAGTCCATCGACGACCCTGACATGCCCTTGGATGATCGATTATTTTGGATGTATGGCAGGATTGGTTGCGCTAGAGCATTCATGAAATGGCCAGCTATCTTCTGTAGAGGGGATCCCGGTGCAATGAGCGTTTGCGCCACAACATCCAGTGACGTTTAACGTGTACGTTGAGGTCAACAGCCCTGAGCGCCTGAGCCCAGGAGATGCAAGTGTCAAGGAGACGTAGGCTTGCTCGAAGCGAGAGCGTGACATCCCATGTCGTAGGTGCCGATGAGACCTATTTCGACAGAGATTCAAGTCGTCTGGCCAAGCAAGGATATGCGGCAACAGCTTATAATATTGCGAGATGCTCAGGATGCATCTCCGCGCTGGCAGGCCTACACGCTCTGTGGGGGCTAGCCTCAGTTCTCAGGGCCTGGCCAGCTGGCCCTTGGATCTTGTGGAGTATAGAATCACAAGCTGCGCTTCAAAAACTCCTCACGGTTATCGATCCTATATCCCGTTTTCACAAGTGCTTCCTCCAGATCGATGAGAAGAGCACAACCCACGTTATGCCGGCGCTGGTGTTATTGTGTGGGTCTACATTCCACAGAGCCAACCAGATTGAGGCTATCACATATCACTCTCCTCTGTGCCTCCTCCTCCGCGGGGAACGCTAAAGCTGCCAGCTGAGGCGCTGAGGCGCTGAGGCGGAGGCGCCGGGGCGACACCGCCTGCTGCATTGTGAGATGTGACATGGGAGTGCATGTGAATCTGTGCGAGGCAAGCTAGCTTGAAGAGATCGCCAAGTGTCCCAAAGGGGGCAGGGGTGGTGGGCGCGTAAGTGCCTAGTAACTAGCAAGTGCTGGAGCGGCGAGTACGTGATTCGCGGAGCATGAAAAATTGAGCAGTCCCATGCCCGGAAAGCTCCGGAATCAGCGGGGCAGGCGGGCAGTGTGGGGGTGCATGTGGGGGGGGCAGGGCAGGGCGCGAGTGTTGCTGCGCAGGTCTCAGATGGGCGGGCGTGCCGCGTGCACCACAGGTCACAACTCGCACGATTTTGGCCTCGCCTGTACATGGACTGGCGAAGCGTCCAGTCTTCCTCTCCCACGCCTTGCCGCCCAGCCCTCGCTGGCAGACCGCCGACGCCCACCAGCGCTGAGCCAGCCGGGCGGGGGGGGGCTGCTAACCTGGCACAGACACTCCACCCGAGCGCCTAGCGCCTCGCGCCCAGTGCCTGGAATGCGCCTCATCCATGGCTTCAAACGGCGCGGCTGTCATATGCCGACAGAGCGGCGTGTAGGCGGCATGGTGCTCGAGGAGGTAGGTACGGAGGAAACGGCTGAGCACTGGGACGCAGGCAATGGTCCACCAGCTGCTTGCCGGGACCGCCCCCACGGCGGCAGGAGGACAGCAGAGGAGCCCTGCCTGGTCCACCGGACACACCGCGCTCGCCGGGGGGACAGCGCCTGTGCCAGCAATGCATGTGAGACCCAGCGCAGGGCCCAGCCCCCGCACTGCGCCTGTGGGAGCCAGCCCACCTCCATATACTACGCCGCCTTGGAGCTCGAAGCTCGACTTTTCTCTAGCCGCTCGCCACAGCACTCGGCCTGCTACTCTGCTGCCATCGCCATCTCCATCGCCACCGCCATCGTTGCCCCCGCCCCGCTCTCTTCTTTGTTGCCCACACCCGTCTCCGCATCCTTCGCTCCCACAGCTCCCTTCGCATTTCCCCTGTCTCATGTCGCCACAACCCTCCCCCGGCGGGCTGCCTGCACCCTCCCCGCCATCCTTGCCTCCACCCGCCTTCGATGCCAGTCTGGCCATGTACCTCAATAGTGTCGCTCTCACCAACAGCACCAGCGCCGGCTCCGCTCCTCATGTCGTCTCCTCCTCGCCCACCACTACCCTTACACCTGCCCCCGCTCTTCCACCCCCGCTCCCCTCAGGCCGCAGCCGCCTCGGCCCAGTATCCCAGCCTGGGTCTGCCTCTTCGTTTCAGACGATGCTCTTTCAATCATCCCCTGCCTGCGGCCCCACCACCCAGTCTTTCCTCCTGCCCCAGTCCACCGGCCCCCACCACCTCGCCACCACCTCCCGATGGCACATCCGACCTGATTAGTACCCCCGGCGTCTCTGCCTACAGTGGCGACTCGCCCCCGAGCCAGTACCCTTCGGGCCCCGCGGTAAGCCACGATCCTATTGTGCCTGCTCCGCTTGCCGGGGCCAGAAAGCCAATGTGCTCCGCCGATGGAGATCGGGGTTGCCTCCCTCCTCACGTCGCTTGGTCCTGCTTCTGCCAACACAGCAGAACCCCCGTCCAACGTCCTGTTCGAGCCATTTTCCTATGCTGCCCTGCAGCAGCAGCAATGCCAGCAGCAGCCCAAGCTTGGCAACCGCCCGCGACGCTCGCCATGTCTTCTACCGAGCCGAACGGATCGGGTGCTCCCCTGCCCCCGTTCTCTGCCGCCGGACCGTTTTGCTATACACCTGCCTTCTTGGCCAGCATGAACATAAGCGCTCCGGCGGGGGGGGAGGGAGGGACCGCATTTCATGTCCTTTCCACCACAACTACCGATCGCCATGTCGGGCATAGGGGCTTTCCCTCCCGCCGCGGCGTTTTGGCACCCTGGTCTGGCAAATGCCACGCTACCTCTGAATGCGGGCTTGGCCCCTTTGCTCCGTGTGGGCCGGGCGAAACCAAGGCCAAGTCTGTCTCGTCCCCTGGCTCGGACACGCTGTTTGCTCCCGGGGGCAGGGGGGGCAAGCCGGCGTCTGATCCCGCCTCGGGGGCCCGGGCCCGATCCGACGCGGCCGTGCTCGTGCTGCGACGCTCGATGGGACGCCGAAAGATTTAGCAACGAAACGGCCCACAGCCAAGCCTTCCCCGTTGGCGGAAGAGGACACGAGCAAGCGGACCAAGTCCGAGACGTCCTTGGCGCACAAGCTCACCTTGCATGCCAGAGCTATGGCCAAGGAGGAGGCACCGGCCGAAAAGTGGAACATCCTCCAGCCCAATTGTACGTTGCTCTTCTTTGCCATCGCCCTCTTCCATCCATCCTCGGTTAGGGTATTGTGGGGGGGGGGGACTGTTGACGGGTGCGTATACTGACGGGGACTTTGGCCCGCACGGGCGGGGGTGCAAACAGCATTTGACAGTGTGGCCACGGCAATGTCGCAGTTGCAGCAGTTGCAACAGGATCGGTTGGTTCGGCAAGCGAACCAGCCACCCGAGTCACTCTGGCCCAAAGATGAGACAGCCACTTCGTCCGAAAAGGCGCGGCGTCGGGCACGAAGACGTCTTTCCGATCCGATGGATGGCTTGAACAAAGTCCCTCACAATGCGATCGAACGACGCTACCGCAACAACATTAACGATCGCATCGCCACCCTGCGTGCCGCCGTGCCCGCCTTGCGCAACTTGGAGCCCAAGAACAACGGTGGCTCTACGTCGCTCTTGCCTCGCAAGCCGCGCAAGAAAGGCGAACCGGAGGATTTGGTCGATGGGGTGAGTGCGGCGACCAAATTGAACAAGGCCACCATCTTGGGCAAGGCCACCGAGTATATCCACTACCTCAAGCGGCGTGAGACGCACTTATCCTCCGAGTCGGAGGGGTTGAAGGAGATCATCCGTTCCCTCCGGGGCGGGGAGGATATTCTGCTGGTCTGGATGCACGAAATGGAACAAGCCAAAAGGGAACACGAAGCGGAAAAGGCGCGCCTGGAGGCCTTGAAACCCATCAAGGAGGAGGACAAGCCGGACGAAGCAATGGCCGACTTGCTTCTCGACACGGATGAGGACGAATCATCTGGCTCGCCGTCCGAGGGGGTTCCCGCCGCCAGTGCGTCGAAACCTGGTTCGTACGTGATGGCTGCCTTCTTGGGACTTACCTTGGTCGGCACCTCCTCGGACTTGAACCATCCTCAAGTTGGGACGCACCCTGGGGCAAAAGCGGTAAGCGCTGGTCATCAGCTCTTGAAGCGGGGTTTTTCCTCGGTTGGGCCTTGGAAAGAGACCCACCATTACGATCATATCTCTCTGGTGACGTTGCTCATCGAGGTGGCTCGATTTGTGGCGTTTCTCGGGTGCGTGTGTTTTGTTCTCTACCCTATCTGTCGCACGGTGGTCAAACAAGTATCTTCGTTGCCCAACTCGACAATGAAGCAGTCCAAGCACCGGCCTCCTTCTCGTTCTCCTCGCCATCGCCGTTCAGAGCTCGACAAAGCAATGGCTGCATCCCGCACTGGTCCAGCTGAGATGGAGAAGGTGCTCCGCTTCTTTCTAGATGCCCCCATGGGCCTACCTAGAGCTAGTGCTGCCTTGGTGCATGATTTGGTCGAGCTGATGAAAATTGCCGCCCTTCCTGCACCGTACCAGCACTTGAGTGAACGCCAATCTTTGCTCCGCGATTCGATTGACTGCATAAGGGCGGATGCCTGGATCCGTTTGCTGGCGGTGGAGGCTGCGTGGGGTCCCTTCGTCCAGCGCTCCCCCTTGTTTCGAGCGCAGACAGTGTTGCACGTGGCTCGGATTGCGGAGGCCCTGCACGAGAGGAGGCGTTGGCCAAAGACTCGGGTGAATCGCCGGATGATACCACGGCACGTACCCATGCGCTTTTGGCCCTCGCCCTTGGCCACCTTGGGTCCCGTACCAACGTTGTCGGCCAATTGACTCGCAAGTACGCTCACTCGCACTGGTCGCGGGCCCGTGCTTGGGCGCAGGAAAGCCAGCCATGGCTGCGGGACGTCCTCTCATATGCCCTGGAGGATGCGTTGGTTCTGTGCCCCCCTGAGGGTGATGCCTTTCTTGCGGCAGCTAGGAGCGATGCGGAGATGAGGGCATACCTCGGTTCGCCTCTACTGCTTGTCTCCAACGCTACGCACATGGCTACTTTGTACCAAGTGTGGGTCTACCTCTTTCCCTCCATTATTAGTGCCTCCTGCCCAACCACATTTGGGGCGCGTGCACGGAGGGGAATGGAGGAATTTTGCTCTACTCTGGACCAAACGGAGCAAGAAGGCGAGCTGCCGTTGGAACAGGTCTCGAACGTGAGTAGCCTCGACGTCAACTCTTTTTTGCGAGAGTTCTTTTGTCGGCAAGAAGCGGGCCTGATCACAATCGACTTGGCCACGTCTTCTTCCCCAAGCGCAAGGGAGACCCGTGCTTGGGTGCAAGAGCTGCTCGAAACCACCCATTCTGTGCTGTGCAGGACACGCCTGCTTACTACCTTGTCCAGATCACCCTCGCGGTATGGGCCTTCCTGCGTGCTGACCAAGCGCTGGCTCAAACGCTCACCAAGCCCTTGGTCACCGCCCTCAAAGCTGGCTCAACCTTGCTGGGTGCTCAGCGGGCGGCGATCGCCTGCGTTCAGCTCGTTTGGGGGAAAACGCCTTCTCATTCCCCGAACCTGATCCCAAGATGGAGGGGCTGGCCGATGACAAGAAGGTCCTCTCCCTCGCCACTGCTGGGCTTCAGTGGCTGCTGCTGTTGCGTAGCATGGGCGCGAATAAGTGTGTATTTATCCAATCTGGGTCCCAGTCTTCTGCTCTGTTGGCACAAACGTTTGCTCTGCGGCGCAGCCTGGCGGCGCGGTGCCTCCCTCGTCTTTGGCCATCACATCTTTGCTCGCTCTGGACCCCCCTCTACCCAAGCCCGACGATATGCTGTTCACCGACGGGGCTGCGTTGAGCCTGTCCGACGCAAAAGAGGCTGCGACGGACGTCTTGACTGGTCTAAGTCGGTTCTTGGGAAACCCCCATATCCACCTGACGCCTCGATTCTTAATGGGACAGGAGCTACTTTGGATCCCGGAAGAATCGGACTCGGGGGTGGAGATGTGACCGTCCCCATCAGCATACCTCGCCACCTTACTTTTAACTCCTTCTTATCCCCCAGTGGTTCGCTCAGGGCGGAGTTGAGGCCTGATCGAGATCGACCTGATCTCTGTGCCCCTCTCACTTGAAACCTGCACTACTCGTCCCTGGCTGTGACTTCTCTCCCGACTCTTCCGACCGTAACGCCATACACGACCATATTGTTCCCTTCCCCCCTTCCCTGCCCTCTTCTCTCTCCCCAACACACTTCCGTGCCCCTCTCCACCAAGGCACAAGGACCAACGCCATAACCGAGAGCTTTGTCACCTATGCTGTTACACTATATGCTATACGCTAAGCTAGCCTGTTTGCAGTGTGGGGTGCATCGGTCGATGCCGGGGGCAAATTTGCCCGATTCTCTGGCCCGAGTTGTATGCCCCGACAGGGCTGCTGCTGCCTGGGAATATTTGTCCGGCTCCCGGACCCACATGGACTACTACACCAGCAAGTGTGATTGTCGACTCTGGAAGCCGATGATACCGTCACTGTTATACTACACCCCCCTCCCCCCAGGATTCTCTCGAGCATTCTCCCTCGCTCCCCGTTAGAAACTATGCAAGCGTGGTCGGGTTAGGCAAAGGGAGAAGGGCGATAGCAGGTGGAATAGTAGACAAAAGGGCGACCCTCGCGTCGCATCGTCGCTTTTCCCACTGGGGGCGAGTAATATAGAAATGCACTTTCTCTACCCCAACTTGAAGAAGCTCGCGGTGGGTACAATCTGCACTGGTGCGCGAGGCTCGAAATGGATCAATGGTCAGTGGCCCCCAGTGGGCCTTGGCGAGTGGCTGTGTTGGGCTCAGACAGGCTGGGACAGGCTGGGGCATATCACTGCAGCACGTGTGTGTCTGCACCAAGCCTTCGGCCTCCAGCCGCTCGCACGGGGGCAGTCAAGATGCAGCACCTGCAGCCCCGCACTGCGTGGCTGTCTATGCGTTTTGCGACCGCCGATGGTAGGTCTCAGACCGCGTCCCCATAACGCCCAGGCGTGCGCTGGCATGCCTTGGCGTATTTTCAATGGTGCTCCGTCTGCCATGCTTGGCTGTCAGCTCGGTTGGGCGCGGCTGGGTTCGGTTGAGCTGCGCTGGGCCCGACGGGTGGATGTGGTGGGGCATGTAGTGGGGCACGGCAGCACCCCAACTTGGCGGGCCCGCGGATCAATCTACGATCTGTAAGATCCACTCCCAACGTCTGTCGGTCGGTCCGGGGGCTTTTTGTCTGTCGGATCCACACTGCTAATCAATCCAGCGTCGCACTCAGCCTGAGGTGTGAGCGCGTGAGCCTCGCATGCGCCGCTCACACGCTCTGGGTTCGGCTGCTGACACAGGCTGTGGGCGGAAGGGGGCAGCGGGCATATTATGGGGGCGCGGGCAGGGTGCTGCTGCTGGCTGCTGGGGCTGCGTCTGCCAGGACATGCAGACAGGAGGGAAGTGTCTGCCGAGCGATGTGCCGCAGCGTTCCGCGTCCAGACCACGCATTCATACTCCCCCCCGCGGTGGTGGTGCCAGGCCAGCGGGCCAGCCATGTCTGGCACCCCACCCAAAGCGCATGCGGCCAGGGTGCAGCAGGGCACAGCCCGTGCCTGGCCTGCCGCACAGTGGGCGTTGGTGCTTGGGCAGCCCTGGAGGCGCACAGCGTTGTGCCGCCGCGTGCCACCGGTGGCGCAGCACGGCCCAGGCACGCCGCCCCACTGCCCATCTGCGGCCATGCGATCAGGCTGGTGCGCTGCGGGGGGGGATGGCGATGGCGCCGATCGATCATCCCCCACTGGCGCGGGGCCACCCCTGGGCACGGGCACCTGGGCAGCATCACATATCACACATCATGGCTCGTGCATCGATCGCATGCGGCTTCCACCCGCACATCCGCTTCGCTCGGCTTGGCCCGGCTGGGCTGCAAGACAAGACGACAAGGCGACAACACACCTGCTACGCGCCCTCAGCGCCTCAGCCCAACCTCATCTCCCCCCACCCCAGCCCTCCTACCCCCCCCCCTCTTCGCCCTTGCCACCGTCCCACATGCTCTCACCGGCCCACTCCAGCCCCAGGCATGACGCCCACAGGTGCTGCCAGTCTCCCCCCATCCCAACCCACCTGCTCTGCCATCAGCTGCGCCCGCCCCATGCTTCGACTCCGCTCTGCTCAACGCACGTCGTGTGTGCGGGAGACGTGTACACCGCCAACCCGCTTTTCCCCTTCTTCATCTGCCACGACGGCCCTCATGCCCACCGTCTGCCCCGTGGCTCCTACTATGCCACTCCCGCCCAGCAACGGCGGGAGCAGAGGAACCGTTCCTCCCATTCACCAGCAGTGGTCAAGGCAATGTTGGCGCGGCGGCAACACCGCCTCGGGCTTTCCTCTTCCGCTTCTGCATCATCCCTGGCAACACGCCGGACCATCCAGCTCTTCTTCGGGCGCACCACAACGGCAGCTTCGCCCAAAAAATCGAGGCGACACCCAGCTACCTTTACAGCAATCCCCTCTCCCCAACCCACTGTCCGCGTACGGTCTTTCGCCTCCGGCTCCATCTCGGCCTCGCCCATTCCACCGTCTTCATACACGGCCAATCCCAGCCCTGTTACGTCCTCCTTCACCGCTTCCCTCCCGCCCCTCGACACCGACACTTCCGTGTCTTCCTCCTGCTCTTCCCGCTCTACACCCCCCATTCGCCCCAATGACCTTACGCCCTTGTCCCCCATTCTCCGGCCCCAGAACCAAAGGACCCCTTCCCCAGCCCAAAGTACCGTGAATCGGGTCTTGCTCCCTACTCTGCCCGTGACCCGCCCAGGGCCCAGCAACCTACTCCTCTTGACGCTTCCCTGCAGCTAGGCCCAAAGACAGTCCAACCTCTCCCTTCATTCTCCCATTCTTTCCCTCTCTCCTATGGCACCCCTCCATCATTCCCACCGGACCGTGCGTACGCATCCCCGCAGTGCGGTCCCATGGATCGGCAGCCCTCTCCCCCCAGGTTGCCAGGGGTCGACTGCCTGGCACTGCGGACGCATGACGAGGGATACAATGCTGCACCCGCACACCTTGTCAAGCCAGTGTGCGCACCTCAGACCTATCCGCCCCCACCCGCTCCCTACTTTGCCCCTGCCCCAGTCTCGATTGGCACGGTTGGGCGCCTCGCACCCTACCCACGATTCTACATTCTCAGCCCCCTGGCGGCCGCAGGCATGGTAGGCGCTTGTTCAACAAGCCTCCCCCTCCTCCCCCCTTCCCATACCCACACGCCAGCTTCCATTTCTTGTTTCGTTTCCCGGCTTTGGCGTATGTGCCGGGCATCTTTGTTGTTCATAGGATGGAGAGGTGCATGCGTAGGTGCGCACCGTAACCGTCCTTCTGCTCAGCTGTACTGTCAGTAATCATATCTTTTCTTGGCTGTTGGTGTCGTAAGAGGGAGGCGGTAGAGAAAGCGAATGAGGGATGATTGATGGTGCTTAATGATTCGATTTCGACACCCAGACCCTCTCGGCCCTGGTACTTGTCCAAGCTGGAAAGTTCAAGTTAGACTAGGCCTGCTCTTCCTCAGTGTTCCTCAACTGGTTGACGCGCGGATCGCTCCTGCGACAAGGCCTGGAGGACGCGTGCGATGCTCATTGGGGGCAGCCTCTCATGAATACGATCTCGCCTTGCTCCCGCGTCGCCTATCGCGTCCAACTGGTGATACCATCCTACGCCTCACGACAACTGATGAATTTTCCAGTAGATGAGATCGATGAACGACGAACGTACACGTCCACCACCAGACACGAGTTTTGCCTCCGTCCGGCTCCTGTCAAACGTTTGCGGGATCGGATGCAGTCCCCGCCAAACATCTCTCGAGTCAGTGGTTAAAGGAAGAAACGCCACCCTGCCAGAGCTTGGGTGAAGTTGGCACAAAGTGTAGCCTGCTGGTGTATCGTACCAGAAGCAGGGATGACTATGGACCATTTTCATCTTTGTCTTCAAGGCAAGTTCGCCGCCGCGTTCACGGAGTGTGAAAAAGCCTACCTCCTCTAGAGCGCTTGGCCTTCCCTCGCAAACCCTATAACCTGAAACGGACCCGTGCTAACAAAACTGATATCGTGAAAAATGTATCATGCATTTCCAGCGGTACAGTCACAAAGCATCTAGGACAGAAGTGAAAGGTGAAAACCCGATACCCCTCGTCTCTTCATCGGAAGAGGGGAAAAGGTGAAGGATGAAAAAGGCGATGAAGTTGTGGATGACCGAAGAACTGGAAAGCCATCAAAACGTTAGCTACCTGAGCATGCGATGGGTACGAGTCCACCGTGCCCCAGAGAAAGCATCATCCAAAAAAAAGTCAAAGAAAGTTTGTTTTCATGCCCCCATAAGGGATCAGGTGAAGAGATTGGAGTAATCCTCTGCTTTTCTCTGGGACCACGGAAAGTGAGAGAAAACATACCTGAATTTCAACCAATTCACTAGAAGACGTGGAGAGCATGTCGAGGCATCTGGACTACTCAAGCAAGCGGAGAAACAGGGGTATCATCCAGAATGGGGTATTCAAATCTGAACCAAGGCAAAAATGGTCAGTACCTCTGTCCTACACCCCGCAAGGCGGAAAAGGAAATTCAGGAGCCAAAATATCGTCTTCGGCGCCGAACTGCGCTCGCCGGGTCAAGGAAAAAGTATCCATGGCCCATTGAGGCAGAGCCTTGGACTCGTCATTTAAATTCCTCATCATGTGAGGAAGCAGAAAGAAGAACATACCAAAACAAAATGCGAATCGCCGCTGGCGTACTTGTACAAATTATGGGTATCCCCAATCCCAGCCGCCCTGGAGGAGCGGGGAAGGAGAGGGAAACCCAGTGGCGGTGGTGGTGACGGTGGAAAGAAGGAAGAACACCACGATCCCACTGCGCTTAAAACGTCTGAAGGTGGAAGAGGAATTTTCACCCATCGGTGCAATGTGACATGGAAGAAGAGTGCCCTTCTGCTTCGGGCGGAATTGGCTAGTGAAACAGAAATTTGCAGGTCCGCCGCCCCCCCAAGTGGAGGCAAATCAAAGCTTTGGGGCAACCCGGGTCCATACGTGCTCCACCTCCATCCCCCCCTCTTCCGCCCAGCTCACCAAGATGGCCAAAAGCTTGCGTTCGACGGTTCGGGTGCGCGCACGCAACATTAAGCGTACTGACCCGAACGGGGACTACGTTAAGGTGCAGAAGCAGCGCGAGGCAGAGATCGCGGCGCGCCTGGCTGAGCGCAAGCTGCAGCCTAAAACTTCCGTCTTGGCCCGGTTGAAGGACATCAAGGAGCGCAAAGAGGCCGGAGAAGAAGTGTCGGAGGAGGATGAGCTCTTTTTGCAAAATGGGGGGGCTATGATCGAGGCACCAGATGGTATGCATTCCCCTCTTTCTCCTGCTTGGCGAGATCAGGACTGACATGATGCCTGCCACCAGCCATGGCTGTTGACGAGGGCAACACGGCCCCCGCCACCTTGGGATCACTGTCCAAGTCTTCGAACAAAAAGAAGTTGGGCAAGAAACAAAAAGGCTCCTGCTAAGCGCACCCACCACAAGGTGTCGGCACCTAAACGCGGGAACCCCAAAGACCGCAAGCCCGCCAACTACATTTAGGACTTTTCTTGTTGGTCGCGCCCCCGGGTCGGCAGCCATGGCATCTCCCTGTGGGCGGTGTGGAGCATCCTATGCTTCTGTATACACCATGGGCCTTCGGCTAAGTCGGCGTGAGGCTTACGCTACTTGACTCAGCGCGGTGTGAATTGGAACACCAGGATAGCCTCATGGCGTATATCCTCTGGCTTCCGTCTCTACTGCCCTCCCACCATCTCTTTGCTCCCGCTATAAGTGTACAATATGATCTTTCGCAAAATGTACCCTTCCTCTTTGGGTGTGTTGCTGGTGTCTCAAGGTGCCATTAGGCAATGTCCTTGTACTCATCAAACTATCTGCGTAAGGTATGGTTTTGTAACGTACGGGAATGGGTCCAATCTCACAGCAAGGAGGGACAGAAATCTGAGGGAGATGGCTGAGAAGATAAGGCCTCTGGAGAGGGCGGTCTGCCTATCGCATCCCCACCAGGGAATACCTGAGATGCCGGAGTACGGGGGTAACTATAGCTACCTTAGTACGTCCTCATCAGCGCCGTCCCCACGATGGTGAAGGAGGTGAATTGAAAGGCACCACCCAGGCGTATGCACTACAGAGGTGTCTGGCTACCGGTTGCAATCGTTCACTGTCCTGACTGTAGCCACGCTCTCAACCGAAATACGCTTACCCACCACACAAGCGCACCAGTGAGGAACACAGCGAGTGAACCAAAAGGAGCGAGCATGGTTCTACCTCAACAACTATGGGCAGGTCAGTTCAAGAGACCGAAAGAAATATGCAAGACGTAGGAAATGAAGAGGATGTACTGGGTGTGACAGGGATGATCGTGCGAGTTGCGGCAGACCAGAGGAAGTGGGGGGTGAGAGATGAAGGTATGACCTTCGTCCTGCCATTCTAGCCGTGACAGAAATATATGCATGCCCTCTTGTGTCCCCCGTTGATGTCGCTGAGTGGCCAGCAGTTGCGCTTTCGAACAGCAACAAGGAGAAATGGTGGAGTGGACCCCCAAAGCAGTACTGCAAAGTGGAGGTGTATAACCTCTTTATACACAGCTTGTGGGCAACGCCCCGGTAGGGCCTCCGCCGGCGAAGGCAGCCTTGCCTATCTGGGCGGAGAGGGGATGCCAACGTTCGGGAGTCCTGGATACCCCTTCCCCTCGCGGTGTGTAAAAGAAAGACAGAGGTTCGAAGAAGGAGGGAGAGGAAACGGCTTACTAATTGCGAACTTGGGCACTACAGTCACTGTAGTAGTGAACATGGTGAACCTCGCTCCCAGAGGCCCGACATCATGCTGCTGGGTGTACTTGTAGTCTGTGAGAAAAAAAATGTGCATGCTCCGAGCCAACTCAGGATCAGATCTCAAAGCGGCCATGATTGCGGGATAGTTGTGGTTCGCTCAGATGGAAGCGAACAATACACAGTCGGGTGGTGCAGAGGGAGAGAACACAGCCACAAATCTGGCAAAAGACGTGTTGGGTCCACCCTTATTTCTCAGTTCTGCTGAATGGATGAGATCTAAAAAATGTGGTATCGATGTGCAGCTGCTACATGGCCCGCCATCTCTCCCACAGCCGACGATGCCGACGGCTCGCCCCATCGTGGACAAAGAGTCCCGGTGCCTCCGCTGAGTAGACTATTTTATCGGTTTGACGCAACCTGAGTTTGTCCAGCTCAGCTCTACCATACCTGCTCGCACCGGCTGTTCTACCACCACCTACAAAAGACTCGAGGCACAGCGGCCGCCTTCCTGTGGGCAAATCAGCATCCATACGGTTGTCCCCAGTGCCTCAACGAGTAAACATGCGCTTGCCACCAGCCGAAGACTTTTGGGATGCCTGCTGTCGCTGTAGGCGGTCGGCCTTGACGAGGTTGGGAACATGCTTGATCCAGCGATCGTCCTTGCGGATCATGTACAGCTTGGCGCGGCGGAAGCGACGGAAGGGGGTGAGGGCCAGCGCCTTGCGTTGGTCGCGAGTCGAGTCACGGCCCAGGGCACGCTTGACGATGTGGATGTCCTTGATGGCAGGGGAGAAGAGCGGGATGATCTGCTCCACACCCAACTTTTCGACGAGCGTACGCAGACGGAACGTCGTACCCGTCCCACGGCGATGGACCGCCATCAGCACACCCGACACGGTGGTGAAGGAGTGCTTGGCCATCGCGTTGGTCCAAATGTCAACGGAGAGGATGGAGCCCATGGGGATCTGGGTCCTGGTCTTGTTCTTGAACAGGCGCCACTTGGCATGTTCAGGGTCCACCTCGCGCACGAGCGCCATCTGGATGGGGAATGTTCTTGTTGATGCGCTCGCGCTTGGGTTCGTGGGGTTTCTGCTCAGGCCACTTGGGAATCTCGACGCGGGTCATGACATTCTTGGAGAAGGGGTAGCGGGGCACGAACGCCTTGTCCTTGCCGGCCTTGGACGGAGCGTCGGACTCGGCCTCCGTGGCGGCGGGGGCAGACTTCGAGGCGGACGGGGCCTGGCTCCGCGCGGCAGCCGACAAGGAGAGCGGGCGGGAGAGGCGCGGAAGAAGCACGCCCGACGCACGGGGGCGCAGCACAGAGCCAACACAGGCGAGGACCATCGTGGAGGAGAGCCTGGCAGGTCGGTCGGCGCTGCTCGTGGGAGGGATGGGTCGGGAGGGGAAAGCGCAAGGGCGGCAGAGACGCGAGAAGTTGTGCAGATTCCGCCCCGGGCGGAAGGCCAGTCCGCCTGATCACGTGCCCCAAATGCGGCGGTCTGGAGGTACTGGCCAATGCTCGATCGATGATAAGCCACGGGCTGGCTGCGCTGAGTCTGAAATGTGAAATGTGAAATACTCAGATGCTCCGACGATGGGTGATGGGTATTGTGATGGGTGGTGCTCCGATTGCCCCCCCGGATGTGGAGCACAGCTAGGAGCTGTTCGGGCTACTTGGTCTCCAATAAGCTACTCACACCCTATAGGGGTGTTGGCGTACAGGCGCCGCCATCGTTGCCCACAGCCGCTGATGAGCTGCGCTGGCTTTGCCACTACTTCGCTCATCCTGCCCACGACAGCCCACTCGGCCCACTCGCCACCATCCATCCGTCTCTTCTCTCTCTCGCATCTGCGCTTTTGCAGTTGCAGCCCCCGACACACAACACATGGCTGCCCGCAACAAATTGCAGGGTATCTATCCATACAGCCCCTCCTTTCGTCTGTTCGCAGCTGATGCCATCTGCCCCGATATGCATCCCCCGCGAGCGATGGCACATGCTGACTCTGATCATCTCTGTACACTGCCTCCTCCCCAGGTTACATCGAGCGCACCCTCAAACGCGTCAAGGAGGGGGTGGATGAGTTTGATACTGTCCACGACAAATTGTACAACGCAGTCAATCCATCGCAAAAGGATAAATGGGAGGGCGAGCTCAAGACGATCATCAAGAGGCTGCAGCGCTTGCGGGAGCAGATCAAGACCTGGCTCCAGTCCAACGACATTAAAGACAAGACACTGCTCCTGGAGAATCGGCGGATCATAGAGGCGCAGATGGAACGATTTAAAACGGTAGAGAGAGAAATGAAGATCAAGGCCTTCTCCAAAGAGGGCTTGATCGCCGCTACCAAGAAGGACCCAGCCGAGTTGGCTAAAGATGAGGCTACCTCTTGGCTCTCCCACCACGTCGATCAGCTCTCCCATCAAGTCGAAGCGGCCGAGGCCAAAATTGAGCAGCTGGCCGCATCCAAAAAGGCGCGCAAGGGTACCAGCCTTTCCAAAGAGGGCCACATCGCCTCGCTCAAGGCACAGAACAGTGCGCGCAATTGGCACATTAGCCGCCTGGAATTGCTTCTACGCATCGTTGAGAACGACAGCCTCGAGCCGGAAAACTTGGATAGTATCAAAGACGACGTTGACTTTTATGTGGAGAACAATGCAGAATGGGACCAAGATGACCACCAGCAGTACGATTATCTGTACGACGCATTCAACCTGGATGAGGAAGAGGAGGCATTCGGTCTCAAGGATGCAGACGATATGACCTCCTCCCATGCCAGCACCACCGTCCCTCCGCCCGAGGGACACCACAAGTCTTCCCCCAAGAAACGCGAGTCAGTGGATGAAAGCAAAGCCGATGTGGCCCTCATGGCAGCCAAAGACAAGCGAGGTAGCAAGCGGAAAGAGCAGCTGAAAGACAAGGATGACGAAAAGGAAGAGGCGCCACTGCCCCGGCTTACACCTTCCAAGGACGATGAGCAGCAGGACGGCACCGCTGTCGTCCCGTCGGCTAACTTTTCCAATGTCCCTTCTATCGCCCAAGGAGCCACTGCATCCCCCACGCAGACGAGTACGGTGAGCACGGCGACCAAACCTCCGATTCAATACGCGGCTGCCGCTGCTGCTGCTATAATCCCACAACCACCATATCACCATCACTACCGCAGCTCCCATCCTCCCCAACTGAGGCAGTGAAGGTGGGAGAATCCCCCTCTTCCAACTCTCAGGACAACGCTTCCCCCCAATCCCACCATTCTGCCAGCTCGGCTTCCACGAGCACCTCCTTACCATCCCAGCACCCACCTCCCGTTGCAACAAAAGATGTGGCCCCTCTTTCAGCCCCTGTCGAGCCAGGTGCATCAGAGGAGTCCTGTGCGGCTGCAACCGTGTCGACTGATGCAGGGGCCATGCTCGACTCGCTGGACCCTCACCCAGCGACCGGAGCTACCCCTGCATCCGACGCACTGGATCCTGCGGAGGACCAGTTGACCCCGCCTATTGCCCTGTCTCTCCCGAACCAGATACGCTTCCGGCGTCGGCGCCGCCCCACGCGCCAGGGAGCCCGTCGTTGGCCGCAGCGCCCAACGCAGAGCCAATCCGTACGTCTCTCTCCCACCCTCTCGGTCTCTCCGGGTCCTCTCCCCCCCAAGAGAGAGTGCGAGACGGAGCCATTGGATATTGACTGGAAATGACCCGTGTGTGTGTGCATGGGGCCTGGGACTGCGCTGCTAGTGGACACGGCGTTGCTTGCCCGCCACGAGCCGAACGAGGCGGCGGGAGGGACGTGCGAGCTGCCGTCGATTGTACCGGCCAACGAGAGCGCGCGGTACTATGAGCCAACCACGCCCTACCCCCCACCCCGGCGTACTACCCCCACCACCCGCTGGCGACACTGGAGCAACCGGCCATGTATCGCCACCTGGGCTTGGACACGCTCTTTTTTATCTTCTACTACCAACCTGGCACATACCACCAGTATTTGGCCGCGCAAGAGCTCAAACGGCACTCGTGGCGCTTCCACACCCAGTACCTCACCTGGTTCCAGCGGCACAGCGAGCCACAGGAGATCACAGACGATTACGAGGTCGGCACCTACCTCTACTTTGATTGGGAAGGCAGTTGGATGCAGCGCCAAAAGGCAGGGTTTCGGTACGTCCCCCCCTCTCTCGCAAACTCAGGTGTGCCTCCTCCTCCTCCTTACTACTACTTGGGGTCGTGATGCGTTTATGTGCGTCGGGCAGGTGGGTTAACATGCGCGCCGGACAGGTTTGAGTACCGGTGGTTGGAGGACTAGGAGGACTAGGTAAGCATGGCTACGTGCCGCCAAGGCGAGCCAGGTCGCGCGGCGGGGCCCGCCTGTATACGTGAGAGACTAGAACTTTTCGTTTCCACTTCTTAACGACAGAGGGAGCGTCAGGGGAAAGACGTGAGAGAGTAGGTGGGGCACTGAACTCAGGCTGAGGGCAAAGTGAAAAGATAGGGCAAGGATATGGCGATTGAGATTGGTGGGAGGAGGGGGGGGGGGAGGGAGGAAATCCAAGATAGGAGCAGCCTAGTTGGCGGCAGGCACCTCCTCCTTATCGACCAGGACTCCACTTTCATGAGCTCCGATGCAGGCTTCCGCAACGTTGCCTCGTTGCTCGCACCAGTGTCGACCTGGGTAGACTCGGCCTGGGGCTGCTGCTGCTGCTGTTGTTGTTGTTGGTCGGCATAGCTCAGCAGACCAAAGTCTTCCGGTGCCTCGCCATAGCCCAGTCCCTTCTTATGAAGTTCGTCCGTCTGCCGCTGCACCTCCTTGGCCAGGTCGGGGCCCTTGCCCACCCCACCACATACGACATCCACCGCGCCACCCCACCCAGGTGGTCCCGGGGCGAAGGCGGTGCGGCATGGGACGTGACAGCGGTGGCGGCGGCCACCATATTTTCTGGGTGCGTCGCGCCGTCCGGTACCTCGATGGCGCCAGCGAGATCTTGCGTGTCGCGCTCCGCGTCCAGGCGGTGGAGCTCGGCAAGCATCTGCGCATGCACCTTGTCGGAAAAGTCGTGGACCGTGTCCTTGGAGTAAGGTTCGCTCGACACGGGCGGCAAGATGCGGATGCGGATCGGGCCAGCCTCAAAGCGCGTCTTGCCATTGTCGTACAGAGCATAGTAGTTCTCACACACCACCGGCACAATCGGCACACCGGCCTGGAGGGCAAGGTGGAAGGCGCCCATCTTGAATGGCAGCAGGCCTGGCACGGGCAACTTGCTGCGGGTGCCCTCGGGGAAAATCCAGAGCGAGAGGTTTTCGCGGTGCATCTGCTGCCCAATGCGGGAGAAGGTGGCGATCGCATCCTTGCGGCTCTTGCGGTCGATCCAGACTGCGCCGGACAGGCTCATCCACTGGCCGAGGAAGGGCACCCACTTGAGCTCTTTCTTGGCCATGATGCTGGTGTGCTTGGGGAAGATGGCACCGAGGTAGAGAATGTCGAGCGTGCTCTGGTGGTTGCCCACCAGCACGCAGGGGCTGTTGACGGGGATGTTGTCGTACCCTTCGACGATGCAGTGGGTGCCAGTGAGGAGGGAGGTGAGGGCGTGCATGGCGCGGCGAGTAGTAGAGATGTTGAGGCGCTCGCCGGGCACGACCCAGACGACGAGCGCGAGCAGGATGCCGTACACGGAACACAGGCCCATGGAGGTGAAGTAGAGGAGGGTGTTGAGGTGCTTGCGGGCAGCCTGGCTGCGCGGGCTGAGGAGCGCAAGGAGCGCGAGAGGCGCGGCGGCGGCCACAGCGAGCTTGGAGACGACGGACATGGGGTGGAGGACAGGTGGGGCGGGGGCGTGCTGGCGTGGATGGATGCGGGCGGGGGCATTGTGCTGGCTGGGGGTTTGAATATTTGCGTGCGCACATCACCGCAGGCGCGCGTGAGGTGTGAGCCGGTGGCGCGTGACGCGTGATGCATGATGGCTGGTCGAGGGTGTGGGACATGTGACATGGGACCGCGTGGGCTGGGCCTGCGCCTGAGCCTGCGGTTTCACGCTCGGCGTCCGGTGGGCTCTGCCAGGGGGCGCGATGCATGCATGCCATCGGGGCCCCCAGCAGAGCGCGCTGCTGACCTAATCGATACTCCGCGGCGCGCCATTCACCTAATTACCCCGCCCTCGGCCCCCCAGCCCGCGTCGGCCCGCACGGCGGCAGTGCGGGTGGCTGCGCTCCGCTCCGCAGCCTTCAGCGCTTCAGCAGCGCCGTGCGGCTCCTGCGCGCCTACATGCCTGCTCCAGTCCGCCCCGCCACGCTCCACGGGAGCACATGGCTGCCCTGGCAGCGGCGCAGCCAGCTGCAGCCCCCCACCACGGTACACTGCCTCCCTGCCTGCGCCTCCGATGCCATCCGTCCAACATCCACCGTCCAACGTCCAAGCCCAATCCCCACCGACCGAGCCACGCATCGGTTGCCTGTTTGCCTGTGTCTGCACTCCCCCCGGAGGCGGCGCTTCTCGCCTACAGGTGAGGAGCGCTTCAGATGGAGGACGAAAGAGGTGGGCGAGCAGGCAGGCACAACGCGAGTTTTGCTGTGTCGGCGGCATGCCCAGCACATCCAGCCAACCGGCTCACATCCTGATCAATCCCTCTTCTGCAGTGGAGGGGCGCCAGAGGAACGCGTTAATCTGTCAGTGCATCATTCTGTACACAGGCGTGCCTTTCTTCGTCCCGCTAAGTTGGGTGCGAGAATGGGCAGGGACAACGCGCGAGAGACCGTGTGCTATAGGTCATCCTGTTGGTCCTGCTGCAGACCGAGCATTGCTTTTGCGGTCCGGGCGTGCAACCTGGCAACAAACCCCTGGAGCACAAAGCTCGCTCGTCTAGGCGTAGCGCACAACTTTTGGCTCTCGCGTCCCTTTTGTTGGATGGCGTTCCGCCTCTCCACCGTGCGCTGCTGTTCATCCTCCGTCACGCGTCACGGCAGGCACGCCTGTGCCGTGGACGATGTTGAGCCATCGGGTGGCTCGTGCTTTGGCCAATTTTCCTTCAGTTCCTCCTCAGGCCTGGGAGTTCCGTTGTTTTCTCTCTCCTGTTTTTTCCTTGTTCCGCAGCTTAATCCCCTGGTGGCGACTCGCTGCTTGATGTTCCTCTGTAGGCGTTGATGGTTGGCTTAGACCACCACTACTAGTGCGATTGCATCACCCTCGAGGACCATCAGGACTCCAGGTCTCATCAGATGATGGTCGGTTCAAGCCTTCGTGCAGCGTAAGGGTAACGAACGACAGAAATCCGTCGTGTCCGTCGGTGCTGCTCGTCGTTATTGCCCCAGCAAATGTGGATCCGACCCGTGCAATGCCGGCGCACAGCACGACAGGCGAGACTTGGACGGCCTTGATGAATAGCAAAAAATAATCATTGCTTCCATGTAGTGTGTAACTGTGGAAGCACAGCCATCAGGAGGCATAGCCTAGTGGTCTATGGCATCGTATTCAAGTCATTAAGCGCTTCCGCTTAAGAGTGGATGGAACTGCGACATTCGTGGGTTCGAGTCCCACTGCCTTCATTTTTTGCTTCTCATTTGGACCATCCGCCCCTTTTCGTCCTGGTCTGGCGGTCAGCCACACCGCTGCGACTGCGGTAAGCAGATGTGACGTCAATGAAATGTTCGACCCACGGCGCGACCTTGGCGCCTCTGAGGGCTGCGGCGAGCCTGAGGCTGGACCTGAGAACATTATGACTCGCGTGACGCTGCCCGACAGGTGGTGCTCGTGAGACGATCATGTCGACGATGGATGACGTGGATGACTCGATGACTTGCAGCTTGAAGCTTGAAGCTTGCCGAGCACGACTAGTGGGCTGGGCGCCCGAAGCAACCGATTGGGCGCGGCCAGAGAATGGGCTCAGGCTCGGCGGAATTCGGTGGCGGCGGTGGATGACGCGGACGATGAGGATGGATGAGATGGATGAGACGCATGGGGCGAATCCACAGGGAGACTGGTGGGGTGCCTAACCCCCACCCAACCGACGTGCAGGGCATGGCTGTGTGACGCGTGGTGTGGGAGCACATCAGTGCGTGGCGCGTGAGCAGCCACTAGTCAGGTCAACTGGTATGGCTAAGGCCTGGTAACCGGTAACCAGTAAGGCCCAGCCCCTCCCCCCGCACGGCGGTGGGTCGATGGTCCGTGCGGGGTCACACACACTGCTCCTGTGCCCCAGCCCCTCAAGTCGTACAAGAGGGGCAGCTGCCTGGTTCTCTGGGGTATTTGTATAAATACCCTCGCAAGAATCTCGCCATTTCCCACTGCATCACACCCATCTACTCCTCTCCTCGCAACCAACGCATTCTCCTACCCCTCTGTGCCCCCATCCGGTTCCACTCCTATTTCCCACTGCCCCTCCTCATCCATCATGGCGCCCCGCTCGTACCTCAAGGTCACCCTCAAGCCTGAACACCGCTCCAAGAAGAGTTCCAAGTCGTTGTCAATGGCCCCGAGTACGAAGCGTGGAAGAAAGACCGGTCGGTCCCGCTCGCCGACGTGGTCGATTCGTTTTGACGTGTTTGTCACGCTCCAAGGCTCCCAGGGCATGATGGGCCGTGCAAGCAAGATGCAGCTCGAAAACTCCTTCCCCGGTGCAAAGGAGTGGAGGTGGTAGAGCAGATTCTTGAGCGCGGCACGCTCATGTCTTCCAGTACGTTTTCTTCCCCCTCTTCCCCCTGTTGCGGTCTTGCGAGGCACGCGTCTGACGCTTGTATACAGCTACCAAGGGCGGGTACACGACGACGAATGACAGCAAGCTGGGCGGCAACTCGGTCTCGCGCGGCGCAAGCGGCGGATTTGGCGGCCGGTAAACCCTCGGTCCTTCTGCCGTCAAGTGTCGGGGGTTGGGGTCCCTCATTTCAAGCCAACCTTCCTCGTCTTTCTCATGACCATTGGGAGATGCATTGGCCCCCATTGGATCGCATGCCCGCCATCGTGGTACGGCATTAAACTTCCCCCCACTGTACTTTGACAAGTTGTCTGTGTCTCCCACTTAACGCATAACCACATTGAGTAGTAATCATCCAGTGTCCTTGTGAGTTAACCTTGGCGTTGGGCACGTCGGATAGTTTGCGCAATGGCAGTAACACACACGCCTGGAACGATGAAGGGGACCGAGAAGAGATGAGTAGCAAATCGACTTGATTGCGCTTGGGGGAGGAGTGGCGCCTGCTCTATGTAATGAGCATGGCAGCAAGGGTGGGGCTGGGGTCTCTTCGTTGCTGGGATGCAGATTCGTTCCTACAAGGCGCAATGAATAGGCGAGGCTTCCATGCAAGGGACTGGCGTGCGGATGGGGTGCGATCAAGGCGAGCAGGCGACGCAAGTGAGGTTGACGCGCCATCCAATTGGCATCTGTTGGGTGGCTGCCAGTGCACGGACCAGCCGAGGCAGCCACACTGGCGCGCTGCTGCGGCCGCCGCGGCGCCCGCCATGTGCTGGCGTCATGCGGTTGCGACACACTGCTGCCGTGCGGCTGGCGGGGGAGCGGTGGTCGCCGGGACGCGGGACGCGGGACGGCAGACGGAGAGCACGCAGAACCCTAGCGGCCACACTGGCGCCGTGCGGGGGGTGCGCAGCCGCAACCGGCCGCTTATCGCCACGCGGCCCCAGGCGCTGGGCGCTTAAAAGACGTTGGCCGCCGTCGTGCACCGGCCTGCTCGAGCCTCCGTCCTCCCGCCCCCCTCCCCCGCCGCTGGACTGGACCCACGATGCGCCTCTCCACCGCCTTTGGCCTTGCCCTCGCCGCCGCCGCCGCCTCCGCGCGCCCCGCCCCCCAGAACCGCTTTGTGCCCGGCGCAGACGTGCAGGATGCCTCGGTCATCCCCGCTGCCCTCCGCAGCGCCCAGGACCACTTGGGCGAGCTGCCCGGCAAGTACATGATCAAGCTGAAGAACGGCGTCTCCACCGCCTCCTTCCTCGCCCACCAGCAGCTCATTGCTGCCGCGCAGGTCGAGGCCAGTGCTTACCGCGGCTTTGGCGTGGCCACTGCCGCGGAGCATGGCATTCGCCACATCTACGACCTGGATGAGCACCTCCAAGGTTACGCCGGCCAATTCACCGACGATGTCCTCGCCTTTATCCGCGCCCAGCCTGAGGTGGAGTATGTCGAGCGCGATTCGATTGTCACGACGCAGGAGATCCGCCCGGATGAGCATTCTGCCTGGCTCCATGACTTTTCCATCCCTTCGTTTCCACCAAGGAGCACGAGCACCTGACTGAGAAGGGTGCCCCCTGGGGTCTCGCCCGCATTTCGCACCGCGAAGAGTTGGGCTTTGGCAACTTCAACAAGTATGTCTATGACGAGGCTGCCGGCGCAGGTGTGACTGCCTACATTATTGAGTACGTTTTTGAATGCCCCCCTTTTCGGTGCTGTTCGCCCCGGAGACTGACCTTGTTTCACCAGCACTGGCATTTACATCAACCACAATGACTTTGAGGGGCGTGCCCGCTGGGGCAAGACCATCCCTATGGTGAGGGGATGTGGACGGCAACGGACGGCACCCACTGTGCCGCACGATTGGCGGCAAGACGACGGGTGTGTCGAAGAACGCCGACTTGGTGGCTGTCAAGGTCCTGAGCAGCTCGGGTTCGGGCACCATGTCGGATGTGACGGCGGGTGTGCTGGGCTGTGAACGATGCCAAGGAGATCTCGGCCAAGCTTGCTACAGCGGACGCGGCCACGCGCAAGAAGCACAAGGGTTTTGTCGCCAACATGTCGCTGGCGGGTGGCAAGTCGCCCACCCTCGACGCGGCTGTCAACGGTGCCGTTTCGTCTGGTCTCCACTTTGCCGTTGCCGCAGGCAATGAGAATGCGGACGCGTGCAACACTTCGCCTGCTGGTGCCAAGCTGCCCGTTACGGTGGGTGCATCTGATGTCGGTGACAAGCGTGCCTACTTCTCCAACAAGGGCGCCTGCGTCGACATTTTTGCGCCTGGTTTGAACATCAAGTCGACGTGGAACACGGGCAAGGACGCGACTGCGCTCCTGTCCGGCACGTCGATGGCCACGCCCCACACGGTGGGCCTTCTTGCCTACCTGCTTTCGATCTATGGATCGGACGACTTTGCCACGATCAAGGGTGCGATCCCGATGCCCACGCTCGAGTCGGTGGCGGCGGCCAATGCACAGCGGGACTTGACGCAGGTGTTGCGCAAGCACGCTGCCACGCTGCTGCAGGCTGCGCCTGTGCCCGCTGCTGCGCTCGAGTGGATGCTCGGTTCGCTCGCCTCGGCGCCCGAGACCAAGGCGTCGATTGTGTCGGTGCTGCACCCGACGGACCTGAAGGATGCGTTGCTCGGGTTTGCCACCAAGAACACCCTGACGGATGTCCAGGGCAGCCCCAACCTGTTGGCCTTCAACAATGCTACCTCTTTCTAAGCATCTCGACCATCTCGACCGGGTGGGTTGGCTTGATTCTAGGTTCTTCCCCTGCCCCCCCCCCCCTAACCCCACCTCTACTCTGCCTCTCCAACTGGCCGACTCCCATTCCATTGCCAGACCACTCTCACCCTCGTCTTCCTTTTTTTCTTTTCTTCGAGTCTGTCTGCTCCCCTGTGCTTCGGCGACGGGAGAGAAGTCTACCCAAGTGTAGGCACTAGAGCATGTACCTCCCCAATCAAAGTTTCGAGCATCATCTGATGGATCACCGATCATCCGCCTGGGTGCTTTGGTCGGGCGCGGCTAGCATCGGCTGGATCTCGATCAACCAGCGTGATAAAAGAGATGCGACGTGGTGATGCAGGACAGAGCTGGGAGGCAGTTCAACGATCAACTGATCGTTCAGCGCGCCAACGAGCTCCTCGAGCGTTTGCCAGTGTTATACAGGACCAGTTAGGAGTTGTGGTCGGTGGTGCAGCTCAAAAACAGGCACTACAGCCTAGGCACTTGGGCCGCAGAGAATGTGGGAACCTTGAGAGCCTTAGGCCGTACCGCAAAGGGAAGGCGCCGTGGGGATTGGCTAGCGTGGGACGGTACGTGTTCATCGTTCATCAGATCAGCTGAACGGTTGAACTTCAACCTGAACGAGGCGGGGGGGTGTAGCGACGTACTACTACGGCAGGCAGACGGCGCGGTCTGGTAGTACGTCGCTATACAGGTGCAATAAGGGGACCAGCTCCCAACTGAGCCGTACGCCAGCTGCATGGCACGACCAGTTCAGCTCCGCTCAGCTCAGCTTTCCGGGCCCGTGCGAGACCGACCCCCGCCCACACCACACCAGAACAGACCACTAAGCCAAGACGGGTGGATTCGTACTTGAATTGGGCAGGGCGCGACGAGCAAGCGGGGGTCCGAGGGACGGGATGGGCAACGCGACTGGCTCAACACGGGGAATTCAATTCAGACCAAAGGGCGGTGAAGGGGGGGGGGGGGGGGTATGAAAAGAAGACCAAAACGTCAAAGAAAAAAGAAAAAAAACTAAAGAAAAACTAAAGGAAAGGAAGGAGAGCAGAGCAGAGCAGAGCAGAGAAGGGGAGGGGAGGGAGAGCACCGAGAAAACCAAGCTCGCGCGGTCGTTTGGGCGGCCAGGGTACCAACCTCATATACCATACCCCATCGTCTCGGTCCCCCTCCCACACGTCCCACGTTGCCGGCACCCGGATGCGCCACACCCGCGCATTCGGACCCCGCCCCGCTCCCGCTCCGCTCCCGCACAGGCACCCACCCCTCGGCCCCATGCGCGTGATCCGCGGCAACACCACGCAACGCACACCGCACAGCGCATAGCGCGCCACGGTCCAACGCTCACCTCTTCACCTCTTCACCTGTTAACCGTTAACCTGTTCACATCACCACGCACTTGCAGCACCCTGCGCCGGGCTCGGTATCGGCAGGCGGCCGCGGCGCGTCCCGGCCGGGCATTAGGCCGCCGTACGCCGCTGCGTCCATCGCCCCGGGCACAGGAGCAGGGGGTACACGCCCTGCGGCGAGGGAGGAGCGTAGTAGTTTTGGGCGAACTGGTGCGGCAGCATATGCGCTTGCGCTTGGCGCTTGTGGTTGCGCTTGCGGTTGCAGCGGCTGGTACATTGCCTGGGGTTGGTGTGGGTGGAAGGGGTGGGACGCCGGTGGCTGCTCCCGGTACTGATGGTAGGAACGCGGTAGCTGTTCTTGCTCTTGTTCTGGTCTGGCTCGAGGCGGGACTGCTCGGGGGGTGCGCGTCACGGCGGGGCGGGTAGGCGTGCGAAGGCGAATGTGAAAGCGAAGGTGAATGCGAATGCGAAAGTGAAAGCGGCCCTGGGACTGGAGCCGGGGCCGGGGCAGAAGGAGAGGCCGCCGGCGCCAAGGTCAACGGCACAGTGGGCGAGGCGGGGGCTGGATGGGAAAAAGATAGAGTCAGGGACACGGCGCCAGCGGGAGGTAGGGTAGGGCAGGGCAGGGCAGGGCAGGGCAGGGCAGGGCAGGGCAGGGCAGGGCAGGGCAGGGCAGGGCAGGCAGGCAGGGCAGGGCAGGGCAGGGCGGGCAGGGCAGGGCAGGGCAGGGCAGGGCGGCAGGGCAGGGCAGGGCAGGGCAGGCAGGGCAGGGCAGGGCAGGGCAGGGCAGGGCAGGGGGCATGGCAGGGCAGGGCAAGACGTACGGTATGTCGCTTGGGGCCGGGTAGGGGAGGAAGCCGGTGGCGTCCGAGTCGGAGGAACGATGGAGGTGGCGGATGATGGTGAGAAGCAGAGGCAGAAGCATAAGGAGAAGCAGAAGGAGAAGGAGAAGGAGGCGCTTCAGTGTGCGGGTG
Organism: Moniliella sp. 'wahieum'; assembly: GCA_003971905.1. Taxonomy (NCBI): domain Eukaryota; kingdom Fungi; phylum Basidiomycota; class Moniliellomycetes; order Moniliellales; family Moniliellaceae; genus Moniliella; species Moniliella sp. 'wahieum'. Next base: position 298,120 of record RSEE01000066.1, on the reverse strand, counting down.
AGCAGGACGAAGTGGGATCTCTTTGAGATCGTAAGGGTTGCCGTGAATGTCCCACTTGTCCACCAGCCCGCACAGGGCCAAGGCCGAGGCCATGTCAAAGTTGGGATCGTTCGATGCGGCCAATTGGCGCTGCGCCTCCCCCTCCCTGCCGCGGCGGCAGCAGCAAGAAGTTCCTTGGCCCGGGCCAGACGCGCACGGCGGGCCACAGTAGGTATCTCATTAACGTTAGTGGTGCGCTGACTAGGCCAGCTGGGGTCCAGGCCCGGGCCAGGCGGCGCATTGGCTGCCTCCCCAGCCTCAGTCTGCGAGCCCGACGGCCTGATTCCCCCCAGCGGGCCAAATTCTTGCAGCTCAGTCGAATCAAGGTTCTTCCGCGCGGCTTGGGCCAAGCGTTTGCGCTTGGCCGATGCCTGGAAGCAAGGATCTGCGACACACTCGTGTCCCCGTCCACGTCCGCGTTCTCGTCCGCGTACCGCTCCGTATCCTGCCCCCACTCCGGCTCGGACCGGGCAGGCGTGCCATTGGACGCGCGGAACGGGTCAGGTGCCAGGGCAGCTGGGCTGCGCTGGAGGAGGCGGGTACCGTTTGCGCCAGGCGGGAGAACGGCGGGGGCGGGAGGCGTCGTACCGGATGGCGCAACGCCATTGGCACGGGACCGACGAGGCGTGCGCTCGTACGGTTGCGCCCGCTCTCGCTGCGCCGTGGAGCTGGTGGGCTTGGGCGGCGAAGCGGGCTGCGGCTGCGGCTGCGGCGCGCGTGCGGCCACAGGCTCCAGGACAGGAGGGCTAACCTGGCTCGGGGCCGAAGCAGACGCGGGCAAGCTGACGTCGGGCTGAGGAAAGGCGGAGGCCAAGTTGGGATCCAACGAAGCCGACGCGGGCAACGTGGGTGCGGCCCGGGCGTGGGCGGTGGCCAGGCGCGGATCCAATGGGCGCGAGAGCTTGCGCGGGCGCGCGTCCCACTCAACATAGCGTTCGCTCACGTCGGGCGCCGGGCCGCCCAGCGGGCCAAACTCATTCCGTTCCTCGGGCGTCAGGCGCGCGGCCTGGGACTTGAGCCGTCTGCGGCCGAGCGGGGTGGTGCTCATGTCGGCGCTTGTGTCGCGTTCTGGTTCGGGTTCGGGTTCGGGTTCTGGCTCCGGCTCTGGCTCTGGCTCCCGTACCTGCTCCCGCTCGGGGGGAGGGGTAGGACGGGGGAGGGGGAAGGCAGATGGAGCGGATGCATAGGGGTCCTGCTGCTGGCTCGGGGGGTGCTTAGGCCATTGCTCTTGCTCGGGGGAGACGCGCAAGGGAGCCGGGAGCGGAGGCGGGGCAGCGGCAGCGACAGCGAGAGCGGCGGCGGCGGCGGGAAGGCGGCCGCGGGAGCGGGAGCGGCTGCGGGGCTGGCGGAGCGAGTCGAGCGGCGCCCACTCGTGGTTGGGCGGCGGGCGGGGCGGGCGGGGCGAGGATGGGTGCTGGCAGCAACCACCGCCATGGTGTGGGGGAACGCACAGGCCGCCGGGCGGGGCGGTGTGCCGGCGACGGAGAGAGACGGCGACGGAGACGGAGACGAGACGGGCGGGACAGAGGACGCAAGCGAGGCTGCGGCGGAGGTGCTTTGATTGCCCAGCGGTGCAGGCCTGGGAAAAAGGCAGAGACAAACAAAGGAGCCGCGCCGCCACAATGCGCTGCCCACACTGGCCCTCTGCCCCGCCGCCACGCGCGCATGCACGTCACTCGTCCTGCCTCACGCGTCGCATGAAACACCAGCCAATCGTCAGCTCCATTACACACCACACACCACACCCCCATCCACCGTGCCCGCGTCGCCGCTCTCCACGCCGTCCCCAGAGCGCTGGGCAGATGGACGCGCCCCAAATAAATCCGGAGAAAATCCTGGATGTCTCGACCGTGATCGGCAGAGCGCAGTTTGCCTCCTCCCCGTGCCGCAGCTAGCCGACACACCCCCAACTCGGACGACGGACCCATAATGGGGATGGTGTGGCTCCTCTGCCAGTGTCCGTCGAGCACGGGGGAGAGCCCCGCGGCGCGCATGCACGTGATGGGCGCCTCGGTCGCTCCTGCGGACGACGCTCATCGTCGCTCGGTACGGGATGTCTGTGGGGCTGCCGAGGCGAGTGCTTCCGTATAGTCCAGGACGGCTAGACAAGCGTTTGGCCCACCGCGGCTGTCTGCGAGGGCGCCACGGATCCTCCCACAGCACGCTCTTCCTCCGTCTCGACGGTGTACTGGGCTGTTCCTCTCGGCCGTGGGGAGCAGGGTGAACGAATGGGGGCTCGGGCGAAGCACTACACTGGGCGATCAAGGGGGGGCGGGAGGAATCGGTCGCACCAATGAGAATGAGAGCCCAGAAGCGCGGTTGTCCGTCAACCGCCAAGTAGCTTCGCTACCAAGCTAAAGACGATTGTACTGTACAGGGCGGAAACAGTCAGAGATAGCTTCTTGTAAGCTCCTGGCGTTAGTCCCACCTTGAATTCAACCGTTGGCAAAAGGACAAGCGCCAGAAGCAGGAAGAAAACACACGGAGAAAAAACAGGAAGCTCACCTGTGCAGGACGGAAACCGTCAGAGATACTGCGTCATGGAAGCTCCTTGCGCTAGCCCAACCTTGGATGCAACAGGGAGAAGAGGAAGGAGGGGAACCAGGTGCGACGGTATACCCAATCCGGAGCGCCCCAGTCGCGGAACACTATAGCCAGTAGTTGCGGTTGTCAGCGACATGGCCGATCAAGCCATCACATCAAGTGGGTTCACATGCACATGCACATGCCACCATACTCCAACCCAGAGGAGTGGGTGGAGTCAAAGTCAACGCTAGTCACTCTTCGGTTCTCCTCTGCTCTGTTACAGTCACTTCGTCCTCTCACAACGTCTCCTTGCTCTCCCATTCTTGGTCTAACTTGTTGGGGGACCTTCTCCGTGAGCACGGGCACAGGAAGGACCGACCCCCCCAGTGCGAATGACGCCAGCCTATTTCCCTCTTGCCCTTTCCTAAGGTCTAAGGTGGAAGCAAATGAGTGAGCGCAGTGAGCGCTGAGCACCACACACATGCCATCACTTTCGCCAGGGGTATAGCGTCGGCGTGCCTGCAACCAGGCATCATGCAATCGTGGGGCGAGGATGCCCACTGGCTGCGGGAAGCAGATGGCTGGTGCGCTCCGATTGCCAATGGCCGATCGCGCGGGGAGGGGGGAATGTGTCGAGCGGGCGATGCACGATGGGAGAGAGGAGTGGTGCAATGTGCGAAATGCAACGGATGGACTGGCCGCGGCCTCTTTGCAATCGGTCCACCCGCGCTGCGCTGGCCGCTTGGCCTGGCAACCCAAAACAAAAAGAAAAAAAAAAAAACCAAAACAAAACAAAACCCATTGCTTTTATAACCCCCCGCTCGGGCCAGCGCGGGGCGCGCTTGGGCCACTGCTCGGCTCGTCTCTCCCTAGCCCCAGCGATGGACAAGACTGTCAACGAATTGGCGCTCCAGCTCGAGGCGCGCGCTGAAAAGTACGTGGATGGATCTGGATCTGGATCTGGGTGGGGGCTTGGCATGTGTGTGCCCCCGTTGCTCGCGCTCCCCGCTCACCACGACCCGCTTGCGGCAGTGTGAAACCAGGCGAGCGCTACGTCGTCGCGCTGTGTGGCATCCCCGGTTCGGGCAAGTCCTCGCTCGCCGCCGCGGTGGTCAAGCAGGTCAATGCGCTCTGGCACCAACGCCACCGACAAGGCAGGACGTGGCCGTCGTGGTCGGTATGGATGGGTGGCATTTCAGTCGGAAACAACTGGATGCCTTCCCGGACCCCAAGCTGGCGCACGACCGACGCGGCGCGCCTTTCACGTTTGATGGCGAGGTACGTTTTGGCTCGGGGGCAGCGAAAGCAAAGGGACGCGGCCGGAGGGGGGCCGAGGCGAAGCCAGGCGATTCGTGTAATGGCGGTAGGCATTTTCCGACTTTGTCGTGGCGCTGACGACGAGTGCGGGCCAAGAAGTGTGGGCGCCGGCTTTTCTCATGCGGCCAAGGACCCGGTGGAGCATGGCGTGCGCGTCTGCCCGTACCACCAGGTGGTTGTGGTGGAAGGACTGTACTGTACCGCGGACGAGTTGCCGTGGCGGCGCGGCGCCGAGGCGGCGAATGAACGGTGGCTGCTGCAGGTGGACGGGACGTTGCGCGAGAGCGGCTGGTCAAGCGCCATGTCGAGACGGGCGTCGCGCCAGATGCCGAGACGGCGCTCTGGCGCGCCGAGACGAATGACCTTCCAATGGAGATTGGTGCTGGCGCATGCGCTCCACCCGTACCGCACCATCGAGTCGAAGAGCGACGTGGCTTGGACTGCGGCGGAGGGCAAGAAAGAGTAACGGCAGCATGCCGCTCGTCTTGCTCGTGGATCTCCCCCGGGTGAATTAATGATCTGGCTGGTGCAGGAGGTGGCCGTGTGCTCACAACGCTTCAAGCTTGAACTTGAGGCTGCTCAATCCAATTGCCACAGTCTCCTTTGTTTGGGTAATGTGGTTGGAACGTGCTTCGCGTGATCAAGGACTCATGTTGGGAGAGGGAGTGGTGGATAGGATGGCGCCCTGGTCGTTTGGATGCCTGCTGCAGTAGAGGCAGAGACATGCGCACAGAATGCCTAGTCGCGCCTGGGATCGCAATCGAGACGGATGTACATGTTGCGTTTTACAGTGTGGTTGTATGTAGCACCCTCCCAATGTGCCCTTATCCTCTCGTGGTTCTTCTGGCGCAGCTGAGGGACGGAGAAAGATGAGTGTGGCACAGGCGAAATAGGTCGGGACACGACACTCCTCGGGTAGTCTGTGCACCCGAACGCACAGCGGGAGTGGCAACTGTGTATACGCTACTCTATCTAGTGGGCTTGTACATCGCACGTTGCCGACGAGAATCGCGATAGCACAGGCGCAGAAGTGTGCCCACACATGTGGTGTGCTGTTCTAAGCGGGATGTCCTCCAGGCGGGGCACTGAGTCGGGACAGAAGAGGGGAGGGTTCGTTTGCGGCCCAAGTGAGCTCGGGCGGCCAAAAGAGGGGGTGGAAGAAAGCACGCTATCGATTAGCGGAGAATGCGCTCCGTAAGCTTTGCTCCCGGGGGGATGCGTGCGGGGGGCATAGGCCTTCTTCGTGGGCCAGCATGGGAAGGACTTAGCTTGCCCGCCCACTCCAGCCGACCGGCGGCCCTGGCGCCCTGGCGGCCACATCAGCCGGCGTGGCGGCGCAGTGCCTGGCCGCGCCCCTGCCGCTGGCCCCCCCCCACGCACCCCAAGGCCCGAGTTATATGCAGCCAGCGCCCGGCCCGCACCGCGCCCGTGTCGGCGCGGTGGCCCGCCGACCAGCAGGCGAGGCGCACGGCGTCTGTGTCGGCCGCCCGCCGTCGCACCTCCAAGGCCCAAGGCCGAAGGCTAAGGCCTATTACCTGGGCCTCAGGTGCGGCTCAGGAGCGCCAGCGGGAGGCGTCGGGCGGACGCAGGAGCAGGGCGCCGCCTCCACCGGATGTGCAGACACGGGCGGCAGCAGGCCAGCAGCGGGTGGGTGCTTGTGGTGGCGGCAGAGCCACATGCCTCGCCTGCAGCTCGGCCGCCCAGAAGAGCGGTGGTGGGGCCTGCATTGCCCACTGCATTGCCACTGCATCGCCCACTGCATCGCCCACTGCATCGCCCGCACGCATCGCCCCAGCGCATCGCCCGCAGCGGCTGCGCTGTGCCCCGCCGTGCGCTGTTGGCAGCCACCGGCCACCCGCTCTCCTGCGCTGCCCCTGCGCCTGCCCCTGCAGCTGCGTCTTCGGCCCAGCGGTCCGTGCACCCTGCAGCAGCGCATCCATCCTGCACACACAGCCTCTGCTCAGCCCCCCTTGCCCCCACACCCAGCAGCCGTATATAACCAGCCCACCCACCCGCCCCAGCCACCTCTTCTCTCCACCTGCGCCCGCACACGCTCCCCTCTCTCGCCCCTCTACCAGCACCCCACCCCTCTTCGCAGCAAAAGCCTTCTCCCCCACAATGGCCTTCTTCGCCCTCCCTCGCCTCTACCGCCGCCGCTGCGTCTCTTGCAGCCCCACTCGCCGCCAGCCCTCCTGGCCCAGGCGCCCAAGACCATCGTCTTCCTCGGCGATGCCGACTACGGTCTGCCCGTCGCCCTGGGCCTGCTCAAGTCGGGCCACCGGGTCCACCTCGTCGCTCCCTCGGCCCTCGCCCTGCAGACCCCCTGACTTCGTTTTCGTCCTTTGCCCCCGCTCTCTCGGGCTCCGTCCTGGCCTTGGACGCGGCTACCCAACTTGCCACCGGTGGTATCGGCCCGAAGCCGCGTACGCGCGCCTCTTTCTGAGCTCCCAGCGTCGTGGGGTGCTACTGCGGATCTGGTGTACAATGCATCGGGCGCTGCCTTGCCGGAGCCGACATTTTGTCTTCGCGCATTAACCAGGAGATTGCCGAGGAACGCTTTGCTCAGTCGGTGGTGGGCCTGAGCCAGATCCAACAGCAACAAGCCGCCACCCTCGTTTCGGCCCAACAGCAGCCGCCGCCTCGGAGGCCAGCCAGATCTCTTCCGCTTCCTCCGAGCTGGCTGCCCAGCAGTCCAACTTTTTCGCCTCCAACTCGGAGGTCTCGTCCCAGGCTGCCAGCGAGGCCGCTATCAAGGCTACCCAAGCTGCCGAAGTGGCTACGTTGGCTGCCCAGACGGCGGCACGCAAGTCGCTCATCGCCTCCGAGGCCGCCGATTCGGCCGTTATCAAGTCAGCGGCAACCACCGAGGCGAGCAACATTGCTACCGCCAACCTGGTGTGTTCTCATCCCCGTTGCTTTCCGACCTTTTCCTGACTAACCGTTGAATCTTCTTCCGTCCCACAACAAGCTGCGTATGAGAATGGCATTGCAACCGTCGGCTCTACCGCCGCTCTCCAGGCTGCGGCGCTAGGGTTGACGGGCTACGACTCTGCTGCTGCTCAGACCGCAGCCGCAGCTGGCCTGACGGGCTATGGATCCGTGGCGCTGCCGAGGCCGCGGCTGCTGATGCTGCGGTTTGCGGCTACGGTTCAACCGCTGCCCTCCAAGCTGCCACGGCTGCTGGACTGACCGGGTACGGATCTACCGCTGCCCTCCAAGCCGCTACGGCCGCTGGGTTGACGGCTATGGGTCGGCTGCTACGGCCAAGGCTGCTCTTGCTGCAGGTATTTCGGGCATTGGATCTGCCGCTGCTCTGGAAGCGGCTACCGGGATTACCTCGGCAGATGTGGCCGCGGCACTTTCGGAGACGGTCGCGTCGCGTTCCATCCAGACTGCCCTGGACAGCGCGCTGATTCAAGCTGGTGTGACTGGGAGCAGCATTGCCTCGTCGTTGGCGGCCATTAAGAATTCGGCCCTGACCCAGGCTGCCATTTCCAGTGCGGTCCAGTTTGGCGGCGAGCGGGCGTATGAGCAGCAGGCGACGCTCAAGGCGGCTGCCTACGCGGCCGTGGCTCAGTCCTCGCTTGCCTCGTCGGTGGTCAAGGCGAGCCAAGCGGCCGCGGTGGCGCGCGCGATCCAGGCCCAGTCGCTCGGTGTGGCAGCGTCCTCGGTGGTGGCCAGTGCGATCCAGCAAGCTGCTGCGTCCAGCTACGCTCGCTCGGTCGTAGCGCAGGCCATTCAGCAGCGCGCTGTGGCCCAACAGGTCGTCGCTTCGAGCATTGTGGCGGCGCGGGCGCAAGCTGCGGCTTCGAGCGTGATTGCCGCGCGCACCCAGGCCGCGCTGGCCGCGTCGGCGCAGTCGAGCGTGACGCAAGCCATTGTGGCCAACGCGCTGGCGCAGTACGGTTCTTCGGTGCTCAACTCGGCGGCCGCGGCGGCCGTGGTGCAGGGTGCGTTCAACACTGCCTTTTCGCAGGCGTCGCTGCTGGGTGGGGCGGGCAAGGTGGCGCAAGCGGTGCGCTCGGCGTCGGTGCTGGAGCACCTGACTGGCACTCGGCAGCCGCTGCTCGAGACGACCAAGGCGCTGGCTGCGATCAACTATGGCATTGCGCCCTCGGCCTCGGTTGCCGGCCTGCTGGCGGGGCTGCCGGCCAACTACCCCGTCTCGTCGGCGACGCGTCTCTTCTCGCTCAACGCATCCCCGCTGCGGCGCTGGCTGCTGCGCGTGGCGTTGCTCGTCTTGAGGGCGTAGGGCTCTCGGTTCAGGCGTTGGCATCCTGTTCGGGACCAACACTTTGCTTCCTGGAGAGAGAGGTGGAGGCGTGAACTGCAAGAAGCAATACACCCCCTCCTTGTCATTTTTTTGATCTCAGCATCAGGCCGCTTGTTCTCACCATTTTCCACACCATGATCGTCTCTTCCTTTTTCCACACAATGACATACATCAACCCCATGGGGCCGTTTGATCACTGTGATGGTTCGATACGAACATAGATCCTAGCCATTAGTCCTCTTTGCCGTCGCAATATAGTTACACACCCCCACTTTTGTCCGAAAAGTGGAATCTTCCGAAGATGATACACACAACAGATCTATCGAGAGTCAAAAGGCTGGAATATGAAGCGATTTCCTGCCGCCTTCAACTACACGACGAACGGTGCGCAAGTCGCACTCTCTACGCTATCATACCAACAATGGTGTTACGACGGACCTGCGCCATCCTCGCGACTGAAGTAAAGAGACGGGAGAATTTGGATCCAGACCGTGGGGGAGCCTGATATGTAGAGGAGTAGACGAGAAATGTCTTCATCACGAGACGGAGATGATGATTCTTGATCATCTTAATCATCAGTGCTGTTGTAGCTTGGGGGGTTAAGCTTTAAGCCTGAGATTGCTTGCCAGCGCAGCAGTACAACGTTCCAACTTGCGCGGCGCACATTCACCACAGCATCGTATGATGATACCTGGAGTCCTGGTGGTCCTCGATGATGGTGATGCAATTTGCACTGGTGGTGGTGGTGGTCTAAGCCAACCAGCAACGCCTACAGAGGAACATCAAGCAGCGAGTCGCCACCGGGGCTAGTATAAGCTGCTGAACAAGGAAAAACAGGAGAGAAAAACAGAACTCCCAGGCATGAGGAGGAACTGAAGGGACATTGGTCAAAGCACGAGCCACCCGATGGCTCAACATCGTGATCTTGCCGGACCCCAAAGCGAAGGCTCCGCAGCAACCCAAGAAAACCCCGACCCGAACCGTGTCTCAATCATCCGCCGCGGGGCGCAACAAACCAAAAAAAGTTGGGGCTCAGCGGGAATTGAACCCACGACCACCTCTATTCGAACTGAGTCCAGCTCGGGAACGAACCCGAAAGAGGCATGATACCACTACACCATGAGCCCTAGTTGCTTCGAAGTCAGACGCATAGGTCCTAGCCTTACACGAACCGAACTCCCCTCTCGCCTTGGTCTGCGGCTGGGACAGTCGTGGTGGTGCGTAAGGCTCAGTGGACACTACATTGGTCGTGTGCGTGTGCGGGAGGAGCCGATGGGTCTAGAAACGAGGGTGACTCAGACCCAGCCAAGGACATCAAGACAGCCGAGGCACCACCCCTCCCATCGACTCGGGTTTAGCAAACCTCGGTGGCAGAAGCTAAAAAGAAACGCCCCACGTGGGACTCGAACCCACAACCGTGAGATGGACCTCTGCAGTAAGAGTCTCAAATTCTACCGATTGAAATAGCGAGGCGCGTTGGCATACCAGCACCGCCTCTACCAACCGATACCCTGGCGGCCCATTCGGTAGCCCGCACATATGTCGATCGCGCACCTCTCTTGCCTGTCTGCCTCTTATTTTCGCAGAGCCGCTATGGCATGGTCTGCTTGGTCTGCCTGATATGGGGCAAGCAATGGGCATCCAGATGAGCATGATAAGCATGTTGCAGCCGCCCATTGGCCGCGGCATAGGCAGAGGCAGAGCCAGAGCCAGGCCTGGGTAGGCAGGGCAGGGCAGTTAAGCCAGCGCCACCCCGGCCACGGTCGGCAGCAGCATCGCATCTACCTCGGGGTGCGTTTCGAGGAGGAAAGCATCGAGAGAGGCAAAGGTGTCGACGTGGGCATGGGACCCCTTGGGGTGCTGCGACGCCTTTTGCGGGTACATCCCGCTCTCGTCCAGGGCGGTAAAGTCGATGCGCAACCGACTCGGATCGTCCAGGCCAGGTTGGCCGACACGGACGAGGTGGCTAAACTGCGGCTGTGGACCGCGTTGCTGCGCCGCCTGCGCGCGGCAGGGGTAAGGCGAACGAGCAAGTTGATGTCCCATGAGTCGATGCCAAACCGGCTGACTTCCTTGATGTGGTGCCGCTGCAGCCCCGACGGCGGCGGCGTCGGCCCCACGTCCCACGCGACCAGGTCCGCATCGAATGCGACGACAGACCAAATCAGGCCCGGATGCTCAATGTGCAGCGTCACGTTGCGCAGGCCCTGGTCCCAATCAAAGTGCTCGTGCGTGACAGTGATGCGGAACTGCGGGTGGTGGGCAACGCCGTGCTCGGGCGCAGGCAGGCGGTACTTGTACGGCGCGATAAACTGACTGACCGGGTAGAGCGGGTCAAAGTCCGGGTTCCACGGGTGCATCTCTACCTTCTCCGGCAGGCTACCGACAAACCCAGTGTGCTGCGCTGCGTCGTGAATCACCTTGGCCAACGACGCCGAGTCGGGATCGGCACCGCCCATGTTCATCAACCACTCGCCCGAGGTGAGGTTTTGGTTTGGTGGACAAAGAGCCGTTGCGGATGGAGCTGGTCAAACGGCTTGAACGTGGCAAAGATAGCCATCGTGACGACGGTGGCGCCGGCCAAGAGCTGGATCGCCCGCTGGCGCGACTGGGCGCCAAAGCGATGAGAGAGTGGGATGAGCGCCGGCGCAGAGAGCAGGCACATGCCGCCCACGATGGTGGCGATCAGGTGGTCCGCCGGCGCATCTTCCCCGTACGGCCGGTGAGCGGGGTAAAGAGGTCGAGGAAGGTGGTCAGACCCTCCAGGCCAACGGTAGCAGGCAGAATGGACATGAGAAGATAGGTGGACCAGTGGACACGCCGGTCGACGGGAATGCGATGGAGATCAATGTTGGACATGCCGACCTGGCACATGTCATTGTACGCCATGCTGCTCAACCCCATGATCACCGCCAGCAGAGCCAAGTACGCCGAGCCCAGTGAAAACACATTGGCAATGAGAAGTGCAAAGACAAAGGTAGCCGTGATGCCGTGGTGAAGGAAGCGCGTTCCATATACGGCCGGTTCTCGGGCCGAACCAGGCGCGAAACAGCCGACTGGATCAGCACCATGCCCAATATGGCAGGTGGCAAGTAGAGCACCAACGGGGCCCATGGGTGGCTGAACCAAGTGAGAGGGCGGTGCAGGACATAGATCATGATGGCTGCCACCACGTTGGCGCCCACAATCCCGCCTACCATTGAACCAAGGGTACCGAGGAGCGCAGCAAACGAGGCAAGGTACACCTGGAATGGCTTATCACCCTCAGCGATCGCCTGGATGGCAAAGTTGAGCCAGACCGTGGTGGCCATGGAGATGGATCGGAAAAAGGTGGGCGAAAGAAGGACAAAGTAGCGGGCGGCCCAGTGAAGAAGTAGGGCATCTCGTTGAATGGCGTCGGTTCGTAGACGCTCGGAAGCTTGTCGGATGTGGCGTTGGTAGCAGCCAAGTAGCGGATGAGAGAAAGCACATTGTCGCCCATGTGCTGCACCACGCCGGGCGGAATGTGCTCAGGCGTGTCACGGCGAGTGTGGTAGAGGTACGAGTCGCCGACAACGGCCATATCCAGTCCGGTCAAGTTGGCATACTGGACAAACTGACGGAAGTCCGTGTCAGACAGGATGAGTCCGGTAGCAAAGACGTCGTTGGCCAAAACGGTGCCAAACGGATGCGGAACCTGAGCATACGCCTCTAGGAACACATGCGACGTGGCCTGGAAGAGCAGCTCTGGTCCCGTAACGCCACACGCCTCGAGGTTGATCACACCGCGAACCGACTTGACCGTTTCGTGCTTGGTCGAGTAAAGGTGGGAGGCGTCTTGCAGACTTTCCTCGCCATTGTTAAAGAGGAGGATAACCGAGTGGTGGAGTTCAGGCAACAGACCCGTCGTCAAGACACGCAGGACATCATCCAGCACTCCCACTGCCGCCGCATCGTCCGCTGCCCCGGGGGATGGGAGGGTTGAATCGAGGTGCGCATTGACCAACACTGCATTTTCCTACACCCCCCCCACATCAAAGGTCAGCTTCCCGTAGCCAGCATAAGCGCCAAGAAAATAGATACGCACCTTGCCCTCGTCGGTACCGTCCGAGAGGCGGACGATGACGTTGGAGATGCCATAATACTTCTTTTGCACGACGGCCGACATGAAGTCGAAGCGGTGCGATCCGTCGTCAATCTGGCGCCAAGCCTCAACCTGGACGCCGGCAAAACGCTCGCCTTGGGTGGAGTTCTTGCCCGGCACGGAGGGGTTGGGGTACCACCCCACCTTGGCACTCACCCGGTCCCAAAGCCAGTCCTCAGCCTCGACATGCTCGCGCGTGCCAACGATGCGGTAGCCAATGTCGTCGCTCAGGTAGCTCATGACCTTGCGTGCATTTTCCTCTGAAAAGGGCGCAGGCTTGCCGGCGGCCGAACGGCCGAGCTGGCCTCGAGCGAGATGGGGTTGGGCAGCTTGTAGTGCAGAAAGAGGGTGATGCCGGTCAGGAGGGCATACCAGGCCAGCAAGGCAGGGAGCAGCAGCAAGGACTTGGATGTGAGCTTGTAGAGAGGCGACGTGGCAGGGTTGGCGTCATAGGGCACCTCGCGCTTGCGGGTGCGCGCAACGGTGCCCGTGGCGGCGACATTGGCGGCGGAAGGCGGGGCAGGTGCTAGCGCGGCGGAGGGCGGAGGAGGCGCTGCGGCCGGGCGTGCGCCCGAGGCATTGCGACTCTTGGCGGCCTTGGAGCGCTTGGGGGGCATGGGGGGGGAGGCGGTGGGGAGGAGCGGGGGGGGCGCGGGCGGGGGCGGCTGGCGTGAGCCGAGTGGGGCTGCGCCTCAGCTGAGCGTTGCTGGCCAGACACGCATGTGGTTCTTCCGTGATAAGTCTGGGGGTCGTTAATCGTTGCGCGCCAGGCCAGCGCTGCAGCCCACGGCCACCTGGGCTGATAGTCACGTGCGCAGCATGCATCCTGGGCCCAGCTGCACGGGGGATGCCGATCGTCTGTGGCATGCAGCGCTGCCAGCCCATTCCGCCCCGCGGAACACGGCGGGTCTCAGGCGCCCGGCGGGCCAGGCCGACGCGCTGGGCAGGCACACCACAGCACACAGGCACAGAACCACCCACCAGCCAAGCGAGCACCCGCATGCGCCCTTCGCCACGCCATGTCACCTCACCCCATCCAACCTCCGCCGCCTCCCCCCCCCCCACCCCCATCCCCAGCATCCACAGCGCACCCTTGCGGGCACACGCGCCCTCACCCCCCCACCACCGAGCCCCACTCCGAGCCAGCAGCTGCCTCGATGCTGCTCCGGCCCCCCCCCAGCCCAGCCCCGCGCCCGATCCCAACACCCATTCTTCTCCCAGCCATGCGCCCGATCGGAGCACGCGCAGAGCCCAGAGGACGCCACGATGAGAACCCTGCCAAACCCGACTCATCCGTCCAGGCCCGCCTCCAGCCAGTGACCACACTGCTCTTGCTGCCGAGCCGGGGCCTGCGCCGGAACCAGAACGCGACTCGGACCAGGGTAGCGAAGGCAAGAAAAAGAAGGAGCGGCGCCTGCCTTCGACACTCCGGGAGCTTTCTCAACTTGGCCTCTCTGCCATTGGCGATGGCGAAGTAATTGAGGGCCCCCGCCGCGGAGACGCGCCCAGCTATCCCCGCTGCCCCACGTGCTCTCTTCCAGCTCCTCCGTCCGCGCATCCAGTTCCGAGTCCACACACGCATCCCCTGCCCAGACGAGGCGGAAGAGCGTCATCTTGGTAAAGACAGGGTTGACGAAATCCGTACGACCCGTTTGCAGGGCAAGCAGGCCCTGTCCAGGATGCGGAGCTCGGAGTGGAGGCTGGATCCGAATTGCCGCAAGCCGTTGACCAAGGCGAAGGCGATGAGGGCGAGACGCGTTGCATTTGTGGCTCGGTGGAAGAGTCGATTGGACTGATGATCCAATGCGACACGTGCCATTGCTGGCAGCATTGCGTTTGCATGGGCATGGAAGGAGAGGACGAGTGCCCAGATGTGTATTACTGCGAGCAGTGCCGCCCTGACCTACACATTCGCCTTCTCCGTGACTTGGGCTACCTCCAACGGTCCAAGAAGAGCCCCTATGCCTCCCGACGCAGCGGTACTGCCACCCGAGCCGAGTTGGACGCGGCCAAACTTGCTGTCCAATTGGCATTCAGCAACGCAGGGCGCATCCTGCCTTGCCTTCCTCCAGCACCCATGCCCCTGCGCAGCAATCCCCCTCCACCCGCCGCACTGCCTCCCCCAGCACCAACCTTACCTCCCACCCCCGCTCGCCCAAGCCCAGAGCAACCCTAAACTCGCGCGACAGCAACTATGGCTGGGAACCAATCCGCCCATCTGCTGGAAGAGACGGCCGCCGGAGAAGTCCCAAATCGAAAGAAGCGGGCGAGCGAAAGCGCAAACGTTCCCCACCATCCGAAGAAGAGTATGCATTTGTGTTTTTTCTTTTTCTTGTGTCGAGACAACTGACCAGCATTGCCCTAGCGAGACCCAGGAGGATGAGAGTGACAAAAGGCCAGGGGACGCAAGGCCAATCGCAAGGAAAGGGAAGCGACACTACAAGAAACGCAGGTCGCAACTTCGTTGCAGGAACCTTCTCCCTCGCCAACCAAGACATCTCGCGAGCCGAGCCGCGGATCGACATCGACTGTGACGCGGGATGCGCCCCTGGTGAAAGGCCAGTTGCCCCCTGCCGCTGCAGCGGCGCGCAAGCCTGGGGGACTGCCTGATCATCTGCTGCACATGGCCCACGTTTTGCCCTCTTCGCCGGTGGATGTACAGGTGGAGGAGGCAGTCGAGGTGGCGGAGATGGTCAAGCAAGGGGGTAGTGCGGCGTACCAAGTCGATAAGCGTACCGAGCCAGGTAGCAAGATCCGGTTCCCTGCCCGGAGGACTACGATGGGGGAGATGCGCAAGCGCATCCGAGCCATTGGGGAGTACGTGATGGGCGCGCAAATTGAGGCAGCTTCCCGTGAGGCACGTCTGCGCCGCATGGGGCTCTCGCGACAAGACGTGACTGTGCACCATCGTCCGCTCAGGTCGAAGTAGAGATGGAGACGCAGGCACAGACAGGCACAGGATGCTTCCCACCTTCTCGACGAGTTGAACAGGAAACTGTATCAATTCAGCAGCAAGTACGGCTCCCTCGGGTGGCGCGACGACCCTGGCGCGCGATTAGGCGCTCCTCGTTTCCCCCTCCCCTCCCCCCCCCCCCCCGTCTAATTGGCTTCCCACGTACATGTTGGCGGGTTTCCGTTTTTGGTACCTTGAGACCCTCGTGTTTCCCCTCTGTCCGTCTGGATGGATCTGTCTCCCGAATTTTGTTGTGTTTGTCTTTGAGACCTCCTCCTGGAGGTTGGTGTACCATGTATGGCATGATAACGCTGATCGACTAAGTGTGTCGCTTTTATTCTGGGTATCCCTTGTGCGTGTGGTGCCATTCTGGCCCATAGCTGTGGCCACATGCTGCTAGGCACTAGTCTGTGAGCAATTATATTGCCGAATCTGCTCAGGATGGCCCACAGTGGCACATGCAGCGGGAAAATGGTGGGATGCATATCATGCAAAAACAGTGGCGATTATCATGCCCAGGTCAGGATGGCTTGACCTGGGTGTACAGTGCGAGAGCATACTACAAGTGTTGCACGCTTCAAGCTCCAAGCTTCCGCGGCAACCTTCAGCGGCGGGACGCAGCTTCACGCGGCGGGATCCTGGGTGATGGCGAAGGCAAACGCCAAGCCATACGGGGTAAACGCCTTGCGGATCAACCACCACGACATCTTAGCGCCCACCTTGGGATCCAATGCGTTCTTGGTGCCCACCACCGATTGCGTCACGGCATTGTGTACCGTCCAGCGATGGCGGAGCGCATTGGCGCGTGTGCCTCCGGCACGACGCCGGCGCCCTTGAGGTTGAGCGCGGTGCGCAGCTGAAGCGTTTGTCGAGCCCGAGCGGCTGAAGGAAATACGTGTGCACCATAAGGGGGATCGTGGGCCAGGCGAGGCGAGCGGGGCTGGTGTTGGCGCCAGTTCCTCACCGCATAGTCCCGCAGCAAGCTCCATGCCGACGGCTTGGGACGACCCTGGAGGCGCCATGGGTGCGTCGCACCCGGTTCCACCGTGCTCCCCGCCCGCGTCTTGCGCGTCTGCGCCTCGTGAGCGCCCGATCCATTGGCACCCGCCGCGCTGTGGCCAAGGCGGTCGACCCGCCTGCCCAACCGATCCGGCGCACTCGATCCCGACGTGTTAGCCATCCGGAGCGCAGCGAGCGTGGCGGCGCGAACCCAACCTGCGTGCATTCGCCCCGGGCGCCCGCGGCAGCGTTTGCGGCACAGCTCGAGCCGCACGTCGAACCCTTCGCGGGGCGCGCTGGGCGCCGCCGGCCGCCTCGGCTGAAGCATGACGTCGGCGCCGGAAGGCGGATTGCTGGGCGGCCGACTGAGGTTTGACCTGCTCTTGCCAAGCACGTTCGCCATCAAATACCGAGCGCATCAGCTCGGCCGGTCGGCCCAGCAGCTCGTACGATGCGGCGCCCAACGCACCCCCGGCAATCAGCACCACTGCCGCCACGGTGCGGCCCAAGAAGGAGCGCGACGCCTTGTAGGAGTAGTCGTTGTCCACTTCGCTCCCAATGTCGGCAATCTGTACGTCTCCATGCGATCCAGGCGCCGGAGCGCTGCGTGGGACGTTGCCCCCTCCTTGCGGGCCGGGAAGAAGGGTGGGACTCTTGTTGAAGAAGTAATAGACCATATCGACCGCCATCGAGGCATGGTATGCCGCCCGCCGGCTCACTTCAAACACGGCGAAAAAGGATGCAAAGCCCACACTGTCCCGCACCAAGCTCAGCACCAACCCAGCGCCATGCGCCCCGCCTCGCCACGCATTCAGGTACCGCATCCAGCGATCGTCCTTGCCGACCGCCTTGGTCTTGCCAGGCGGCGGAGACGCCGCCTGGCGCTCCTTGGCGGCCGAAATGGAATGCTTGACCTTGGCCACCATCCTCTGGTGCTGGGTTTCTGTCGCCGCAAACGGAAGCACCGCCGCGCGAATCACCGCGGTCCAGGAGAAGGGACGCCGAGGCAAAGGGTGGCGCGGGTCCGAGGGCCGGCCTGGGAAAACCTTGCGGACATTGTCCAGCGGGCCGATATGAGGCACTGTGCTGCCCCGCCACGCCTCCCGATACAGTGACGATCCACAACGGGCTCCATTGCGGTACCCGCCGACCAGCACTATCGACCGGTGGCGGTCCAGCCGGAGGGGACGTAGCGGCGCAGCAAGGTTCGCTCCGTCAGGCTAAACGCTTCAAATAGCGTAAATCCAATCACCGTGTTGATCAGCAACGGCGGCCCGAGCAGGTGCGCAAAAAAGCAGGCCGTTCACGCTTCCACACGGTGCGCAAGAAGCGGAAGGACAAGGTGGTGCCTTCGCGCTGCGCCACGCATCTAGTACCGACAGGGCCGAGATCTTGACCGGACGGTAGAGGCGCACCGGCGCGCGAAAGAAGACGGCCAAGGCGCCGAGCAAGGCACGCGTCAGCGCGCCCTTGAAGCTGTCGACCCGTGTTACTGGGCGTGGGCGCCGGGGGAGGCGTCGTCCCCCGAGCTGGGCTCGTCGGCAGCGGGGCGCTGTCGTCCGCGCTATCTGGGCTGCCGGGCTGGCGTGCGTGGACGCGAGGGTGGGGACGCGTGGCCAGCATCGGACACGACGGCGTGGGCGTCGCCCATGCTCGCCGGCCGAGGTTGTGGGAGCGGGGCCGACGCCATTCGCCCACGCTCGGCAGGTGCAGGAGAGGGGGACGGAGCGGGGCTTACCCGAACAAGACGAGTACTAGACTGAGGACTGAT
This sequence comes from Moniliella sp. 'wahieum', assembly GCA_003971905.1. Classification (NCBI taxonomy): domain Eukaryota; kingdom Fungi; phylum Basidiomycota; class Moniliellomycetes; order Moniliellales; family Moniliellaceae; genus Moniliella; species Moniliella sp. 'wahieum'. The sequence goes on along the minus strand of RSEE01000066.1, from coordinate 280,119 downwards.
TAATGATCCGTGATTAATATTGAAGCCAGCCAGCCTGGCCGGCGGACTGAAGAACGCGGGCGGAGCCTCGTCTATTCCGCAGCCGGCGTCGATGCAGGAAATGCGGTGGCCACGGGGGGCTACAATCAGAACACGAATCACAAGTCACTTCGCTTGCGCCTTGGCCTCGCCCTCTCCGCTCGCGTCTTCCACACACCCGCCCCCACCACCAGCGCTCGCGCTCGCAGTGCCCCACCATGCCGCTGCCGCCTTTGGCGCAGTTCGTCGACGGGCTCTCCGAGAGAGATGCACATCGCGCCCACGCACTTGAATCCGCGCTGGAGCAGGTCGAACTGCAAATCACCAGCTTGCGCAAAGAGCAACACCGCCTCCTCGCCGAGCGCCAAACCCTTGCCGACCAGGCTCTTCGCGCCCTCGAGCGCCAGGGCGGGCGCACCAACCGCCCGCCCCGCGCCGTCGATTATTCCAGCCCCGTGAATGCCGACGCAGCTGGCGTTGTAAGGGTGGCCAAGCAGTACTGGGCCTGGCTTTCAGCAGTTCCGGTACTGTCAACAAGGTGTCCTCCGTGCCGTCTTGGACCGGCGTCACGTCTTTGTCGTCATGCCAACGGGCGGAGGGAAAAGTTTTTGCTACCAACTTCCGGCACTGTTGCAGCCGGGCGTCACACTCGTCATCTCTCCCTTGGTCAGTCTCATGCACGACCAAGTCGAGCATCTTCGCGATCAAGGCATCCCTTGTGACCTGATGACGGCGGCCACCCCACGCGAAGACAACGCGTCTCAACCGCTTGGTCCGCAGCATGACATCGGAAAACAACCCACCTATTGCTGTTTTGGGCTCCAAGACGGTTGCTGCCCTGGTGGACGAGGACGAGCGCCCGCCCAAGCTGCTCTACGTGACGCCTGAACAACTCACCAAGAATAAGACGCTGCGCGCGGCGCTGCAAAACGCCGAGGAGGCGGGCGCCTTGGCACGATCGTAATCGACGAGGCTCATTGCTGCAGTCAGTATGGCCACGACTACCGTCCCGACTATCGCAAGCTCGACTGCTCACCAAATTCTTCACCCACACCCCCTCTCCTGCTTCACCGCCACCGCGCCCTATGCCGTGGTCGAAGATGTAATTGAATGTTTGGGCATACCCCAGCTTACCCCAGCTGACCAGGCCTTGCCCAATGGAACGGTGCACTTTACTAGCCCCCTAATCCGACCCAACCTCACATATTCGGTCTTGCCGAAAAACACTGGGAAGGACGAGTATGCGGATGTGGCGAATTACATTCTCTCCTGCCACCAAGCAAGACAGGTATGTGCCACCTCCTCTTTGATGATGCGCCCTGCTAACATTCGACATTGTCGCAAACAGGCATTGTCTATTGCCTTAGCCAAAAGAATACGGAGGACATGGCCAAGCACCTCACCCAACTCAGTGAGGGCAAGATTCGTGCTCGGCCTATCATGCAGGTATGGCAGACACTGACAAGACGCGGGTCCACCAACGCTGGATAGAAGGGCAGGTCCATGTCATTTGCGCCACAACCGCATTTGGAATGGGCATCGACAAACCCGACGTGCGCTACGTCGTGCACGCCACACACCCACCTCATCGAGGGGTTGTACCAAGAGTCGGGGCGGCCGGACGGGATGGGGAACCGGCCGAGTGTGTTCTTTTACCGTCCGCAAGACGGGGTGCGAATCGCCAGTGTGGCCTCCGATTCGCCAGGCGGCAGCGATAAGGTGCGGGGCGTGCTGGAGTACAGCCAAACTCGAGTGTCGCAAGGTGTTTTTCAGCCAGTATTTCGAAGACGCGCACAGCGACCTATCTCCCTGTGGAACGTGCGATAATGTGTGGGGCATGACGAGTTGGGCATGCGCGACGCCAGCGTTGAGGCATGGAAATCGCTCCATGCTCTGGCTCGGATCAAGTTAGACCAAGGCCGCGTCACGCTTGGTCAGCTCACCGACCTAGTCCGAGGGAACAACCGTGGTCGATACGAAGTCTTGGTGGGCCAGATGGGCGCTCCATCCCGATCAGTCCAGCCGTGACAAGTGTCAAACCGCCGGGCAACTTGTCCAAGGTGGGTGTTGTGGATATGAACGACTTTGGGGGCAAGGTGCTCTGACCAAAACCAATACGAACGCCTCTTGGTCGAACTTTGGGTTCGGGGCCATATCGTGAAGAATACGTCCAGACACCACACACGGTGAATGTGTATCTCGACCTGGGGATTGAGTCGTGGGCGCTCCGCAAGATGACTCTGAAGCAAGTGAGGAGATGGTGCGTACGGGCCAAGGTAAGGAACGCGTGTGCGTGAGCGTGTACGGCAAAGACATGGATTCTCCCGCGCGCCAGGGCGAAGCCCTGAAATCCAAACCGCGGACTACAAAGACCAAGCCCAACACCAAGACCGAGTCACGAGGGGAGAAAGCCGCCCCCGCCAGTCCCATTCCATCACCCGTGCACCCCATTCGGCCGTTGTCTTGAACGATGAAGAGAGCAGTCCGGACCAGGATGTGACGATCGCCGCCGACTCGTCCGACGAGGAGGCTTTGGCCGTGCGTACTCTCAAGCGCCTGCCATTCATTCCTTTCCAGCAAGCAAAGCTCCGCGCTATGAAATTGTCGACAGCAGTGATGACGAACCATAAAGCTTAACGCGTAATGATACCCTGACTGGAGCAAGCAGCTCGCCTACACGACTTCCCTTTGGTCCTCAGATAGATTGTGCCGCAGGTATTCGTTTGCCTCGCGAACTGGAAATCATAACGAGTCACAAGAGGTATGTGGATACTGACTGGGAAGGATTGAGGCAGGCGAGTTGGAGAAGAGTTTGGACGGGATGCAGAGAGCAGAGACAGCAAACGCTGTTGGGGGGGAAATGAGCAGCAAAAAGCTCCAACTGGGATTCGAACCCAGGTTTCGGGAAGTTGTTATCGCGGAGGTAACTCAAAATCCCACTTCCTAACCACTGGAAGATCGGAGCTTATGCTCCCGTGGCGGTAGTTTCGAAAATAGTCGTGTGTGTGACATGCTTGTCTCTTCTCCCTCTCTACTACGCCCGTGTCATCTACTAACATCAACGCTCAACCATTCAGCTGCATAACTTTCTCAAATTCTGCCAATGCTATGAATTCAGAAAAAAGCAGGGTTAGTATACCAGGTCAGGTTTTCTGGCGCGTATCCAAGTCAGAGGAATGTGGTGCAAAAAGACGCCCCACGTGGACTCGAACCCACAACCGTGAGATGGACCTCTAAATAGAGTCTCAAATTCTACCGATTGAAATAGCGAGGCGAGATAACAGCATTCAAGTAGTTCAACCGACTGATATTGATTTGCACGTTTGGACAGTTTGATCGACGCCAATTCCATTCTTTTGTGCAAGATGCATTGCGATATGCCTGCTGATGCCCTATCGCAATTTTCAGTACTGTCCTCTTCCACCTTCAAACAAGCCACTATCGCGGAAACAAGGTAGAAGGAGAGCTGAAAGTGGATTGTGGAGTACAAAAAGGTATACGAACTCGAGGACCAGGGTGAGCTTTAGTTGGCGAGACACAGCCAATGTTATTAGAGGCCACGGCTATGTATCAGGAAACCCTGCAGAGTGCACAATCAAGCCTCCCCATCCCGGTCCACATCACAGAGGGGGAACCACGCGCGTCTGCACTCAAAGGCCTGTGTCAGGGCCCTCGAGCACCCTTAACAATGCCACGACGAGCTGCAGCCGCCCACCGACAGCCAAAGTTGTAAGGGCTGACCAAGCATAAGACTTGGGCGATTCCTCTCCGCCCGTGACGCGGTGCTTGGCCATGCCAAACAAGAGCAGGGTAATGCCTGTAATGATCGTCGATGCCAACCAGCCCCTGGAAAGCAGTGGCGAAGAAAAATACGGAGCGGGGGCACCAAGCCCCCGAGAAGATAGGCCACGCCAATGTTGATGGCCGAACGAGTAGAGCGTTCGGACGAGACGGGCTCCAACCCCTGTCCAAGACGTAGAAAAGGCGTTACTCCCCGTCCCGCCAGCTCGTCCCGATCGCCCGCAGTCAATGAGGACTTGTCCAAAGCAATGCGCTGTTGTTTCGTCGCTTCAGCCTGCTGCAGCTGCATTGCCACTTGAGTTGCCACCGGGCCCACAATGCCATAGGGTGCCAAAATATCGCACCTCGGATTGGATTTGCTCATCGCAGCTCTGGGCCACACGACCAGCGGTGTTGACCTCGCTATGATCGTAGTGCTCCTTTTCGGCTTGGGCAGAAAGGTACCACCATGGCCATGCTGATCGCACCCGACTGAGCTCGGCCACACCAGCAATGACAACGAGTCTGGATGAACCGACCGAGGAAAGGCCAGCAGTGAGAGCAAAGGGGACCTAATGGCGACATGGGTCAGTTGGAGAGTGGAGGGAAAGGTGTACCTGCCTGCACACCGTCTGCTTAAGGCAGGTAAGATGAAGAAGGAAGGAGCGACGTACCGTCAGGCCGTCAGACAGACCAATAATGATGTCACGGATTGTATCGGGGTCAACCAGGGCACGTTTCTCTTCTCTCCCTTGAGCTCGCGGCAGCAGCGGCCATTGAGATTGCACTGTTGCGAGCGCATTGGGAGCCTTGGGAGCCCGGTGACTCAGGCTCAATGGGGATGGCCGTATGGGGGGGGGTACGCTTTACGGCGGCAGAGCACTTGCCGCTAGCGCACTTGCCCCCAGCACCTCCACAGCAACCAGAAGCGGGCCTAGCTGGGGTGCTATCCCAAGCAGCGGTTGGTGCTCGCCAGATTCTTGGCGCGGAGGCAAAGGCAAGGCCCCGTAGGTGGCAGATGAGCTAGCCTGGCTGTTGGGGGAAGACATGCAGTGGATGCTGCCGTTGCAGGCGGAATCGTTGTTGGAAGTACTGGCCATGTCGAAGGTGGTGGTAGAGTGATGAAGACGAAACGAAGGGGGCTGTGGTCTGAGAGGATAACAGTGCGTCGTCGGGTTACCGACTTTTTTATATACCGCGCAGCGGTACTTGGATCTTTTTAGCTTTTTGCGGGCATGTTGTTCGCGCGTCGCACTAGCCAGCGGGAGGCATTCCAACATCCCAATCTTCAGCCCTTTCGCTCGCCTCGAGGGAGGCTGCCGCAGTGCTGCTGCCACCGTGGATTACCAATGCGGGCGGATGACCGGCACGGGGCTGTGTACGTCTTGGCCTCCACGACCCTTTTCCCATTGGTCGTGTGAGACAGTCTACTTTCGCTAGTCACTAGGTCACCGGTCACTAGTCACTAGTCACTAGTCACTTGGCGTGTTGGTCCGGTGAGTGTGATGCATGATGCATGATGCAATGGATGCTCGTCACGCGTCACGCGTCAGCGCTCGCTAAGCTCACCGGTCGCCCTGAGTGCAAGCGCTGAGCGAATGCGCTAGCTCCGCGCTTGAAAGATTTTGTTTGTTTGGAACGAGAGACACCGGGCCTACGGCCCGGTCTGCTGCGTCGCCACCGTAGCCACCGTCCCCCCTTCGCCACCTTAGCCACCGTTCCACCACCGTTCCCCCGGTCCCCCGTCGCCACCTTAGCCACCGTTCCCCCCTTCGCCACCGTAGTATAATATCACCGATACGCGCTGGCTGCGGGTGGCTGGAAACGTGGCACCGGTCGGCACGTGCCTATGACGTAAAAGATGCACGGCGGACACTTTGAGATGCGGTTTGTCACAGCAGCGCTTCGTAGCGCTTGTTATTCACACCGGCGTCTTCTGGCCATGGCAATGCCGACTTCGGTCGACCTCGACCCCCCGGAGTACAGAGCCCTGGCAGCGGTTTCTCCTCGTCGGAAGATACCCGTCATCGCTCGTCCCTCAACATAATTGCGCATCTGAACAGCGTACTAGATGGAGGGGCTAATGCATGAGATATGTACAACATTCGTTGGCAACAGCAGCCTAGAAGACGCTGCCTACGTCTGCTCCAGCAGCATGGGGCGTACCTGCAAACCAGTGTGTCGGGGCCAGGTATGACATGCGATGGGTCAGCACACAGACCATAGAAGACGCACGGAGCAGGAAGAACGAGCGGTGCAGCGATTCACGTACCAGCTCTAGGAACTGTGGGAGTAGCTTGGGGATCTCAAGTAGCTCTGGCTCTGGCAGTAGGCGAGGTCGGGAATGCCCCCCTTCTCAAATGGCGATGTCTCTGCCTGCGCATCGGCCTCCATCTCTGTTGCCCCGCCGGTGGTGGTCGAATTAAAGCCGAGGATGGAATGGCCAAACGTGTCTCCCTCGAGTCCTTGGCCACTCTGCGCCGCAAGCTGCCGACGAAGGCGTACCTCCCGCAGCCACTTGGCCTTGTACGCATGAAGGATCAACACATCCGTCTCGCGCAAAATCGCATCCGCATCGGGTCCCCCTCTTCGGTAAAAGAGTCTCCATATCCACCTCGCCAATCCCTTGCGCTGCGCCACATGGGCACTGGCGCCTGGCCACGCAAAAAGTCAATAAACCGCTGCGCATAGTCGATTAGTTCGCCAAAGAGAACATGGCCCTTGACTTGGGTTTCGTGGATAAAACGATAGATAGCTTCCTCATGACGGCCGACGAGATCTTGGAAGACTGGTACATAACTGTTGGGTTTGTCGATAAACTGGCGCGGGAGAAAAGTCAGCGTGGCCCAACAAGATGGCTAAAGGGAACCTACCTTCCTGGTTGGCCTTGACCGTTTGGGCCAAGTCATCACAAAACGACTGTATGTCCCCCACAAAGTCGGAGGCATGCGCGTCCCGGTAAATCTCAGCCAACGGCGTGATAAACATGGCGACCACATCACGGAAGAGATCAGCGATAATGCCCCCCGTGACCAACGACTCGAGCTGTTCATTGTCGTGGATCTTGAGTTGAGCAACCATAAGTGTATGGAAATCGTCCAGGAGTGTCGAAGGCCCTGTGAACTCACCTTTGGCTCGCGACACCCTGGCCTTCTCTACCCGCTCCGCCTGGGATGGCGACAAAGGCGGGCCACATACAGTGCTGGTCAGAACAACAACGGGGAGGGGGGAGACGCTCCCGTTGAGAATGCGTCTTGAGTTGCATTCGCTTCTCAGTCGGCAGGTCCACATAAGCGCTTAACTTTTGAACCATCAGAGGGTCATTAATCCGTAGCGCTGCGCTCTGTGCCATGGCGTGTCGCTGTTTCGTGCCCTCGGAAAGACTTGCGCCGCTTATGCGTTGCAGCAAAGACTTGCTTCCCAAGGGTTGCGCCAGAAATACGTTCATCACCCCTTTGATCATGGCCGCTGGGTTGGTAATGTGCAAAACAGCCGACAAAAGTGAATAGGGCATGAGAAAGTTGATTTTGCTGAATGAGGCAAATGTCGCGCTCCCATTGTTCGAACCAATAAAGGACGTGTAGAGCGAAGCGGCCATACTCATTGACCCATCCCATCATCGCGCGGTAGTCTTCAGGTAAGTCCTTGAGCTGGGAAGTAGTACGAAACACTGAAAACACCTTGTCGAGTCCATCAGGCTGGGACACTTCATATTTGAGCTTGCTGAGCAACGACCGTAACTCCGCTGCTCGTACTTCACTTGCTTCGGCAAAGCCTACTGTCGCTGTCTCACGGCGAGCGTCCATTTCGATCCGGAGAGAAGCGTCCTCCATCTCCGCCTCTGTAAGCTCAATCGGGGAGGAATGCAAAAATGAGTCGAGGGTTGCTCGTCCGCATCACTGGTATCTCGGCCAAATCGCGTAGGTAGGCACGTAACGATTGGCGATTGGTTTCCCGCGCGACAACGGGGGAAGATGAGGCGGCGGACACATCCCGGTTCGGCGTGCTAGCACCGCTAGTTGGGGTGGAGTTGGAACTACTACTACCCAGAGTCAGGCCAAGTAATCTGTCGGACAGGGACTTGCTCACACTGCGTATCCTCTCATCAGGTGCAGGGTAGTCTTTGGGAGGGAGGTCAGGCACCCAGACCAGAGGTCCGACTTCTTTTTGAAGCCTGTGCTTGAGATGTTCAAAGTCAGTATATGTACGGGCGACATAGGTGTCGTCCGTTCCTTTGCCCGCACTGGACGCAACGATAAACTGCGAATTGGCCAAGTCCGTCTTCTTGCCCGGCGCAGCGTGAGGTACGCGAACTGCGATAATGTTAATCGCCAGTGTGGCCACATCTTGCTCACCACTGACACCAGCCTGCTCGGCAGCCGTGATGGCCTGACGATCTTGGTCGGTCAGCTCAACAACCTGCTCCGCCTCGCCTGGTGGGATGCCAGGCGGGGGCTTTGCAATGATAGCGGCAGCAAAGAGAAGCGTGACGTAGCGCTCGACCCGATTGGCGATTTTGCGACGTTTGTGGGCTCTTCGCGATCGCCAGAATCGAGATGTTGGACTCGTAGAACTCTTGGGCCAACTGCTGGACTTTGGGGAAAAAGCCAGCGGAGGCCTGCTTGACAAGGGGGAAGGTGAGGACCCACCGCTGGAAAACATAACGAAGAAAAGCAGATCCGCGGCCTGGATGGGCGCCAGGGACCGGATGAAGGGACGCCGAGCGCGGCCAGAGCATCTGAACGTACAGGTCCAGGCGGAAGGAGCGGGGGGAAGGGGAGGAGGGAGGTTGGGTCAAGCGGGTGACGGAAAGATGCAAGACGACGAACTATTCGGTTGAGGATGGCAAGCTCGTGCTCGACCTGGAGCTGGACGAGGGCCTTCTTGAGGTAGTGAGTACGCAGCGGCGTGAGTACGCCGGGTGGGCCCGGGTACGGCGGCTGGCCTTGGGGCACCTGAGCCGGAGCCATGGCACGCAGTGGTGGCCAGCGCCGCTGACCGCGAGGGGGCGAGCGGGAGCGGGGGCGGGACGGGGCGAGCCACGCGGGAAGCTTCGCTGGAAGCTTGGCGTCGGAGGCGGTCGTGGGATTCACCCGATCCAGCCGGCCGGGAGAGAAGAGAGGAGAAGAGAACAGGCCACCTACTGTCTACTGCCGCCACCCCACGGCCGAGATGCCAGATCACGTGATGCGCGTGATGTGCGCTCGCCCACCATACATCATGCATCATGCATCATGCATCATGGAGCTATCCAATATCACGCGCCCACACCATGGACGTCACCCTTGGCTACGCTCTGCGGAGCGGACTCGAGCACGCTGTCCTGTGGCGCTTGCTCAGTCGCTCGCGTCTCCACCACGGCAGGGGTGCAGTGTGGGGACTCAACCCTAGCAGCCGCGAAGCCTGCTGCAGCCAGATTTGTTCTCTGCTGCTGCTGCCCTGCTGCTGCGAGTGGCCAGAATGACAGTCAGTCACCGGTCACCGTGACCAGTCGCCAGTCGCTAGTCAGTAGCCGCTAGTCACCTAGCCCACAGCCTCCCCCTCCACCACCACCACCCCACCTCCGCCTCCATGAAAGCATCAACTGCTGCCGCCGTCACTGGCCTGACGCTCGCCGGCGCTGTCGTCGGCCACGCTGCGTATGTTTTTCTCTGCGCCTGGCCGCCACACACTGCTGTTCCATTCATTGGTGCTGACACATTGCCTTCTCCAGCTACTTTGACTACCGCCGCCGCCATGATGCCACCTTCCGCCGCTCCCTGGGCAAGCAGTACAAGCGTCAAAAGAAGGCCGAGGCCAAGAAGGACGAGGAGTCCAAGAAGGCCACCGAAACTGCCATTGCTGCTGCTGTTGCTAGCACGCGTGCCGCCCTTGCTGACGGCACCATTCCCAAAGACCCTGCCGCCGCGCGAGGCCTACTTTATGGAGCAAATCACCGTTGGTGAACTCCTCTTCAACCGCGGCCTGGACTTCCACCTCGACTCGGCCACTGCCTTCTTCCGTGCTTACAAGGTGTACCCGCAGCCTTTTGAGCTACTCATTATCCTCCAGAGACTGTGCCACCCGAGGTGAACACGATCATTATGAAGATGGTCGAGAAAGACGTGATTTTGGCTAAGGGTGACGCTCCCTCCTCTCGGCCAGCGCGTCCAACCGTGTCGATGAGGTTGATGATGAGGCCCCCAATGCCTCTAAGGACGACGCATCCAAGAAGGAAGTCCAAAGAAGAGTCCAAAGATGAGTCCAAAGATGAGTCCAAGGACGAAGAGAAGAAAAAGGGAGAGGAGGCCAAGGAGGCAGCCAAGCCTGAGTCTGTCTCCGGTTCCACAAACGAGTGGGATGTAGTTTCCGCCACGTCGGATAAGCCGGAGGAGGAGGCTACCCTTGGCAAGGGCTTTGGTGCGGCTGCTGAGCCGGTTGCGTCCACCGCGCCGATTCACTTTGGTTTTGGCAGCGACAAGCCCAATGAGACTGCGGCTTCTGTCGAGACCCCCAAGGTCGAGGAGGCTGCCAAACCAGCTGAAGAGACGGAGACGCCCAAGGAGGACCTTCCTGCGTCTACTCCAGCCCCCGTGGAAGAGACTGCTCCCAAGGCTGAGGAGCCTGTTAGGAGATTGCTCCCAAGGCCGAGGAGCCTGTCGAGGAGATTGCTGCCACGACCGCGGATCCTGTTGAGGAGACATCCAAGGAGCAGAAGTCTGCCCTTGAGGAGCCGACAGGGGAGGTGGAGGAGCCCAAGGCCGAGGTAAGCGAGGAGTCTGCTTGAATGTGAGCCGCACTCCTGAAAAAAAAGACTTTGGTGCGTCTAGTGCTGCGGTATACGCCAGGATGGTTCTGCACGATTTAGCCGCCTTTCCTTTGTGGGGGCAACTGATCCTTCCTTTTGACAAGAATCACTCGCTGTCTCCCGTCCATCCGTAATATTCTCGCCACCGGCTACTTTTCATTTGTTGCACCTCCTGCATGGTGCCAGATCCAGCTTTGCACGCTTCGGAGTTCTTCGTCCCCGAGGCAATGAATCTCACTTGCCTGACGCCTGACGCCTCACGTCTTTAATTGCCCATTCTCAACGCTCTTTCTGGTGCCTTAGTGGGTCACGCCCGTCATAATACATTCCCTAACGTCCGTATTTGTTACACACACATTGGCGTTGCACATCATGATGCTTCACGGTAGGGCATCACGTAGTGCGCGACAAGGATGGCAGCGTTCTAAATTAAAGTGCAATACTGAAACACATGGGGCACAGCACCAGGACAGAGTCCTCAGGGAAAACGCAACACGACACGCTTCTTTCCTCCGCAGAAGCAGGTCACCATATGATTAGAAATGCGTTCAAATCTGCACGCCCGTGTCGTGATCGATAATCGCTCAGCCATATACCGTTTTCCCGCGCTTCAATCGCACCAAGTCCAGCGAGTCCAGATAATAGTCTGTCGCTCTACCGTGTGCCTCTCTGCTTTGCTCTCCTGTTTTCGGAGAAGAGAACAAGTGACGGGGCAAGTGGAGAGTTCTCTGGGGCGCCAACGATCAGATTAACAGCAGAATATGGGGATCTATGCAAAATACTATAACGAAAACGGACCCCACACAACTACTAAGTGTGGTACTCCTTTCCGACCACACAATGTCATCGTCAACAATAAAACGATCCGGTTTGGGGGGGAGGGAAGCACAACCGGATTATATTGTATACGTAAAAGGACCCGAGACAAGGCCCGTTACAGAAATGTATGACTTCATCTCTCTCATTATTCTCACAACTGGAGTGTTTCAATCCCAAAGCCAGACTCTTGGGGCTTTTTCGAGATGTCAATAGCCAAATACACATTGGTATGTGAGAGACCCACTCAAAAGATCGACAGCTCAACGAGCCCGTGATTACCATCGCGCCACAACACATAGCATAGCACACCCTGCTCAATCCAGCATACTATGTGAGCTGTAACTTAGCGCAGGCTGTACTACTAGGTTCTACAATGGCAATACCTGAACCTGGAGTCCTGAGTGATAAAGATTTCGAACATTATTAGCGGAACAAGTTGAGTGAGAAGTGAATGTTATTGCCAGGAGTTTGTCGAGGAAGTTGAGAGTACTACGCATAAGTCATTCCATCACTCATGCCCACAATACGGCAGGCCGGGTAGAAGCAAAAGGCCAGAATACAAAAATCACCGGTTGGAAGCCGTAGGGCGAAGGAAGGGCGTTGGACCTCTTCGGCGGCAATGTCACCCTTGTTCTGGGCCAAAGCTGCATTGGCATCGGCCGAAGGAGGGTCGGCAACAACTTGTGCATGATATCGGGCTTTTCCGCCGTAGGTGGGTTGTTTTGTGAGAGCCCGCTTGAGCACGTGTCGCCCAAGAAAGCGCCTCCTCCCGGGTCAAACCGGCCACGCTGCCCCGAAGTTGGGGTGAGGGCATGTGGTTGGCAAAAGGGTTAAAGTCCTTGGTGGGATCAAGAGAACCCAGAGTATGGTTGACAAAACGGTGGGTGGCTTCATCGGCGCGGATGGCATAAATCACATCCCGCATGGTGGCCGAGTCGGGAAGGCCCCAGTACTCTCTGGCAAGTTTGACCGCCGGAAGCGTTTCCCACTCGGGAAGACGGCCTTCCTCAATGTCCTCGATGATGGACGCTGAAAAAGAAATGCATGCCGATGGTTAGTATACCATTCTGCAAAGCCAGAGGACAAAAAATAATGGAAAACGTACTGTAAGTGATAACCGCCTCTTCCTCCAAAGCACCAACAAAACGATGAGCAGCCGTGGGTGCAACGAGATAGGCAGCGAAGAACATGTTCCAAAAAACTCCCTGGGCAACGAGGATCATGGTGCGCATAAACGGGCCCACATGTTCAACGTACTGCATCGCAACAAGGAGGTGCATGCGCTCATTTTCGCTGTCTTCGAGCAAAGTGTTAATCCAACCTTTGTCCCGCGCATGAGACGGAGTGATTGAAGGTGCCGGCAAGCTGCGGCCACTAGACCAGGGATACCAGCCACGGTCTCGAGAAACACAATACGCGTCATCCAAGCACGCGGAGTCATGCTGATTTTCTTCTTGCGCATCTCGGCCAAGTCCATGGTCTTGTTGGGATCCACTCCTTCCATCCTCTCTTTCTTGGGTAGCGAGACTTTGAAACCGGGGGAAGGACCTTCTTTGCTCTGATCAAACCCTTTGACAGTAGGGTACATGGATTGGTGGTGGTAACGGGTGGCAATATCAAATGTTTTGCTGAAAAGCACGGGCGAGGGAAACGTGTGGTGTTAGCTTCTTGTCACAACAGGGAGAGAGATATTACACAGGATCGCGTATGAGAGCAGTAAGGGTATAGGAAGAAAGCCCCCAACAACATACCGAACAAGCTGGATCATCCCAAACGCCAATTTGTCGGACCAATTTTGAGGCTTGAAGTGGGAGACTTCAACGGCCTGCACGTCCTTTCCCGTGTAGATAGGCCGGAAGAGGGTCGGGGTGTCGACGGTGCTCCCCCACTGACCGTCGGCTTGATTCCGCTTGACTTCCTCTTGCGTGTAATTGGTCAAAGTGCGGTACATTCCGTACATGGGGCGCACATGCGAGCAGGCCATTGTACGAGAAGAGGCAGACATGGACAAAGCAACGCCTCTGCCCGTTGCGGACAGAAGCAAGCCGGGTCGGCATGCCGTCGTCGTGGGCGCGCGGATAGCGGGAATCATAGCCAAAAACTGAACGATGAGTGGCACAGGTTGGTGTGTCTGCGGTGTGGCTAGCTCGTCGAATGGGTAGGTTGGGTGTTTTGATGGGAGTTGGGGGAAGTGGCGGGAAGAGCTAGGCTGTCTATATACCAAGAGGGCTCGGCGAGATTTGTCCAAAAGAAGAAGTATATCATTGGACGATCGATCGATGATGGTTGGACGTTGGAGAGTCACCGGTCACCTGGTCACCAGTCATCGGTCATTAATATTCGGCATCGCACTATGCCAGTCTTGCTGCTCTGACGCCAGCGGGCCTGTAAGGGGCAGGCCAGCGGGCCTGTAAGGGGCGGGCCAGCGGGCCTGTAAGGGGCAGGCCAGCGGGCCTGTAAGGGGCAGGCCAGCACTCGACACTGGATGGTGCTTTGCGCCGTCGGAGAAGCGAAGCAGCGCCGGGACGGCCCGGTTGCCTACAGAGTCTAGACGCGGTACAGGCCGGGACAGTTTCTAACAGTTTCTGACGAGTGCAATGTCCAATGCACCAGGAAGGGTCGTTGCTGCGGAGGCCCCCAAAATAAAGTCGCCGCGCACACACCGGTCTAATCTCCTAACCCCACCCCAACTCATAAATTCCTTTTGGCAATGGAGCGATCTTTCTATAACCACCTCTCTCGGCATCTAATGAGCCTCACCTCGGCGGCAACCGGGACCGTGCTTTTCCGTGCTTTATACCGGAAAATACCCCGAGGACTTCCACCACAGGATGACTTCAATGATGTGAGGATCTCTGCCTCCGTTTGCCTTTTATCGTTCTTCCGGGATGTCCCGCCGAAAAGGGGGCTACATATATCGGCAACCCTGTGGACGTACGTGTCGACATGGACTGGTGTTACAAACATGTCCGAGGACATAGGGAAGCGGAGAGCATACCCGCATCTCGCCTATTTGTATCAGCCTTGGCCTCAGTGCCCCCTTCATCAGCGTTTCTTAGCAACCTCGTTGTACACATGTGCCGCGTGAACACAATCCGGGCAATGTCGGGAACCTCACATGCGGATCCCCGGAACTTATTCGAGAGGAGAGCAAAACAAAATGTATCGTTTCGTATATCGATCATCGACCATAATAAGACACCCAAATGTGGATGCCCTCTCATATCGGGGGGGGCGGGGGCTCGGGCACGCCCGGAAAAGGGTTATTGCTACTCTCTGTATATACTAACGGTGGAAACCGCTAATAAGCATTTTGTCCTGAAGGACATGGTGCCTTCGCGTAGGTGGTGGGCGTTGTGGTAGCTGTGGGGTTGCGGGGACAATGCGGCGATGCGTGACGCGTGACGGTGGTAAGGCTTACCAGCTCGTCTTCGCCCGTGACGCGCGTGACGCGTGACATTAATAAAGCAATTAAACACCTGAGCCTCAGCAGGCCTCACAGTCAACGGCATGGAGCGAAACATAACCATCATGCATCACGTTAGGACGGGCCCCATGGTGCTTGTATGATAGGAATGCACAGGGCATAGAAAACGGAAGTGAGACAACGTCGGAAGCCCGGCCTATAGGGGAGGTATAAGGGACCACAGCCTAAGCCAAACGCACGGACCACGGGCCCATGACTCGCGACAACAGCCACGGCGACTACCGCACATACGAGACAGTGAGGAATCTCTATGTCATATGCAAAATTGATCCGCCGTGCATCTTTTACGTCATAGGCACTCTCTATGTTGTGTGCATTCCATTGACAGAGCTTAAGGCTGGGACAGGGGGAACGCTACGTCTAAACCGAACCGTTCATCTTGCGGAGGTTACTTGGAAGCGCCACCAAGATTAAGGGACCAGGGGGATCTCTATGTCATATCGTGCATCTTTTACGTCATAGGCACTCTCTATGTTGTGTGCATTCCATTGACAGAGCTTAAGGCTGGGACAGGGGGAACGCTACGTCTCTAAACCGAACCGTTCATCTTGCGGAGGTTACTTGGAAGCGCCACCAAGATTAAGGGACCAGGGGGATCGCTCTCTATGTTGTGTGCATTCCATTGACAGAGCTTAAGGCTGGGACAGGGGGAACGCTACGTCTAAACCGAACCGTTCATCTTGCGGGGGTTACTTGGAGGCGCCACCAAGATTAAGGGACCAGGGGGATCGCCAGGATATCAGGACCCTCCGGCTCACGCCATCCGGTCCCGTACCCTAGGAAGCGCGTGTGGACACGGAGGAACGTGGTTGACATACGAGCGAGGAACCATTTCCACTGAGACTTAGTAGCCAACTCCTTCCAATGCAGAAACAACTTGCCCGCCGTCTTGGTGCCGTAGTATCCTCGCGTCGTCAAAACCAGGGGGAAAACGGTTCTTGAGTGCGTCCCTGGTACTTGGCGTTCTTGTCGCATTCTGCTTGTTCAAGCCGAAGCAGTTCCTTCTCCCGGCGTTCCAAAGGCGACGCAGTGCTCTCATGCACCACCCGCCGGTACGCGCTCTGCGCCTCCTGCGATCCCGTGTCGCGCAGCGTGTGGTCTACCCCATTCCGGTTCCTCCCAGTGCTCCGGGCCCATCACGTGGTAATCGGTGCGCTGTGCCTTCCGTCCGCGCCTCGTCCCATCCTCTTCCTCCACCATAGGTTCGTTGTGGACGTGGGTGTCGGGGATGGAGCGGAGGAGCTGGAGAATGGGCTCCCGCACTGCCTCATGCAACGCACCAAACTTGGCCTGGGTGCGGGTGCAGGACATGATATGTTCCAGCGAGGACATGATGCCGCACTTGCACATGCTGCGCGTGGTGCGGCACAGCGTGCGGAGCTGGAGACCAACCTGGACCTGCTGGTCAGAGAGCTTGAGGTACGGGACGGATGGAATGGCGGAGAGCCAGTTGTGGCTCAGCGGGTTGCTGTGCTCAACCACATGGCGACCATCGGCAGCGTCCAGCTTCTGGAGCTCCTGTCGACTTTGCTCCCACATCTCGCGGCAGCGCTGGCGTTGCTTCGTAAATGCGTTGGCCCTTGCCGTTTGCGGTCCCGAACGGTCAACATAAGTGGTAATGAGATAGTCGTTGACCTCGTTGGCCGCGGCACGGGCGTGGGGCGCGATATACGAGTAAAGCGGGCTGCCACATCCTCCCAGCCGAAGAGAGGCTCATGAGCATGTCGAAGTGGTCGTCCTTGGCACCTTGGGGGTTCTCGTCGCCCCGGATCCGTCTGAACTCCGTACAGATGAAGGCATCAATCTCGGCCAGCACGTCGTCTAGCTCTCCTTCCATCTGCATGGTGCGGAGCAGGTGGCGCAGCTTGGTCTGAGTGCTGAGCCGCCATAGTAAGAGGCGTCCCTGGCGGGTGATGCCATCAACTTAGGCATGTTCTCCCTCAGACTGGCCAGTTGGGCCCGGAGCCACGATCGACGACAGTCTACCCCTCCCACACAAGTGCCCAGAACCTGCAGACCATCCTCCCGAATCTGGTCCCGGTCCCGCTCGACACACTTACGCAGGTTGAGCTTGAGGCCTGACGCGTCGTCTTCCAAAAGCTCCGCGGCTAGGCCGGTAATGCCTGGCCCTGGACCGAAAATCGTAATGTCGTCCAGGTATGCCATCACCAGGTGCCCCGGCGGCAGGTCCTGTTCCAGTTTCTCCAGCGTGGGCCGCACTGCGATGGAGAAGAAAAAGGGGGCGAGGGGGTCGCCCTGCCGTACGCCCTCTGCCGACAGGACGTTGGTCTCATTTCCGCCCGACGCGACCCAGAGCTGGGTGGGGGAACCATAGATCCATCGGCCCAAGGTGAGGAGATGGGGGCGTAGGCATGGAGCGCCTTGGCGAGTGTGCGACGGCGCACAGTGTTGAAGGCGTTGGTAAAGTCGAGCATGGCGACGTGGCTGAAGTCGCCCAGTTCCGCATCGTTCTCCCCGCCTGGCGCTGTCATGCGCTCGACCATCCGTACGATAGGCTCCACCCCGTTTTGCGATGCTACTCTCCCAACTGGGTGGGGAGAAGCCAGCTGTTGGGGCGATCGCTCGAGCGATGGCCTTGGCGCACAGGCGGTAGATCAGCTCCCCGCAGGCGATGGGGCGGATGCCTCCCGATGCCTTCTCCAGGGGGTAAGGCGGGAGGCCAACAGGAGCTCGCGTCCTGGGCAGTGCCGTGGTAAATGCTCTTGGTGAGGGCGGTGAGAAAGGCGACGAAGCGCTTGCATTCAAGGGCCGTTCTTAGGAGGGGCTGGGTCCACCCGGATAGACCTGCCCCAACGTCGATTCTGAACGTGGCAATCAAGGCAACAAAGTCGATTTCGTCCAAGTCCACCACGATACGGCCACTGTCCGTCGTGTCGGTGAGGGTGGTGCCCGGCGGTACCACGCGGCCTGTGTGGGTGGGACGAGTGCGGGTGGTGTGTTGCCAAAGGCTGTGCCCGGGCCGAGGCTGAAGGGGTTCGCCTCTCCAACGGGGTGGAGCTTTTCCAGGCTTGCCTGGGTCTCGGGGGTGAGAGGGCAATGGTGGATTGGCCGACGAGGGCTTGCTGCGCGGCTGAGGCAGCCCTCCCGAATGAGGCGGTCGGCCTTGTGACTGGGTCGAGTGCCTCGCGCGTTGAGAAGTCGGGGGGCGGAGGGTTGCCAGGCGCTGTTGGGGTACGTCCCGATGAGGTTATTGTCCTTGTTGTGGTGGCGGAGTACTTCCTTAGGCACCGCTAGAATATCCATCAGGTGTGCTGACGAGGGCTCCTGCAAGTAAGCGTCCGCCAAACGGCCGAGCATCTGAAGGAAAGGGCGCTTCAGGTGTGGCGGTATCTTGCGTGTGCCTGGGCGCTCGGCCAGGGCGGTCAAACGGGGAAGGAGGTCGGCCCCCGTGTCGGTCGAGGGGTTGCGCGGTCGTCTGGTGGCGGTGGTGTGGGGGCGCGGCGGCGGCGGGGGGCGGTGTGCGCGGGGGCGCGGGGGGTTGAGGGTCGGGGTGGCGGCGGCGGGGGGGCTGTCTGCGCGGGGGCGCGCGCGGGCGTGGGTAGTGGGGCGTGGGGTCTCGGCGCCGTAGCCATTGGTTGGCTGTTCGGAGCCCAGCCGGGGCTGCGGCGCCGGGGGGTGGCGAGTTGGGGGTTGGGGAGGAGGGGCGTGCCTTGACCCGGTACTTCGGGCACCGGGTTCCTGGCTTCGGAGTTGCGGGGGCAGCGGGCCCTGTTGTGGCCAGGGTTCGTGCAAAGGGAGCAATGATACTCGCGCTTGGGGGTGAGTCGGTGGCGGGGGGGGCGGGGGTGGTGGGTACGGGGACGGGGTGGTGGGTACGGGACGGGGTGGTGGGGATGGGGGTGGGGGGGCGGCGGGCGGGGCGGGCGTGTCATACATAAAATTGGGGCGTTTTTTCTGGCGCCAGCACAAGATTATGTGGTAAGCGTGCCACCCGGCACGTTCCAGGCCGACGCAGCCAGGCGGATGCACATGGGTGATAAAATTCCTCCAGCGTGGAACGGTGGCTACGGTGCGACGGGGTTGGAACTAGATATGGACGTTGGAACGGTGGCTAAGGTGGCGAGCAAGCACAAACACAAAGCACCAAGCTGGGGCGAAGCCCAGCTGACCGGGCCGTAGGCCGGTGGTCTTCTAGTAAAGCTATATTGTGTGCATTCCATTGACAGAGCTTAAGGCTGGGACAGGGGGAACGCTACGTCTAAACCGAACCGTTCATCTTGCGGGGGTTACTTGGAGGCCCACACCAAGATATAACCAGGGGATCGCCAGGATTCAGGACCCTCCGGCTCACGCCATCCGGTCCCGTACCCTAGGAAGCGCGTGTGGACACGGAGGAACGTGGTTGACATACGAGCGAGGAACCATTTCCACTGAGACTTAGTAGCCAACTCCTTCCAATGCGCAACAACTTGCCCGCCGTCTTGGTGCCGTAGTATCCTCGCGTCGTCAAACCAGGGGAAAAACGGTTCTTGAGTGCGTCCCTGGTATATAATCCCAAACGGGTGTGCACCACTCTTTTACATCAGCATTGCGTAAGCCACCGGGGCGCAGCCAGCCACCCCAGCCACCCCAGCCAGCCGCGTATCGGATATTATAACTACTGGCGAAGGGGAACGGTGGCTAAGGTGGCGACGGGGAACGGTGGCTACGGTGGCGGCTGCGACGCAGCACCAAGCTGGGGCGAAGCCCAGCTGACCGGGCCGTAGGCCCGGTGGTCTCCTCGTCATTTACAAATTGCGTTCTCACATACCTCTCTTCAGGTATTATATAGAGAGTTCCCTCCAAAGATATGATGAGCTCTAAGGAGGAGTCCCATAGACACGACAGGTGGTAGTGTCACCTCACCGCCCCCTTGATCCTGCCAATAAGCACAGGACTGTGTAGCCGTCACATGTGGCCAAAAAGAGGAAAAAAAAAGCCATTTGGGCTTTTCCTCGGCCTTGAAGAACTTGAAGTTTGAACGTTGAACGCCAAGATGTTTTGCTGTTTGGTGTTTGGGGCTACCCAGGTTGGGGGGGGGGGGTGAGAACCAGAGGTCCATGGCAAGCGTCTGATTTCGCCAGACCTTTTCTCTCCATATATGATGGGGCATTCCTTCTATCCTCGATTGCAGACAAAGAGACATAGAGGGCCGTGGCAATGGAAAGAGATACTGTTTCGAGCTATATTTTGCCCGTCGGAGGGCTGGTGCAGAATGTATGATGCGGCGGTGCCAGGAGAGGGCAAGGGAGGCGCCACTGTTGCGACGAGGCAACCCTCGGGTGTCCGGCGACAGGGTGACGTGCCACGTGACATACGCGGTGCTAGTTGTGGAGCGGCAGGGCAAGGGCGATACAGTCAGTGTGCTTGCGCTACGTGACGTGCGCTTCGCAGTTCACCCGGCAGATATCAGTGCGCTGCTGCTTTGCTGCTCGCTCTGCCGTTGCGGTTCGTTGCCGTTGGCAGTTGTGGTCGCCGCCGCCATCTCCATTGACGCTGCGTGCGTGGCGCTGAACATGCTGGTTGACGCCAAGCACACCCTGCCTCCTCCCCCCTTCCGACCGCCCCCGCCGCCCGCAGCGTGCCCCCTTCCTCCCACCCTCCGACGGCGGCCTCTGCGCCCGCCGCCCCCGAAGCACACCGATCCTTTGATGACCACGAGGGATATGACATTGACTCGTATCAATCTGGCTCACACGGCATGCCCCCATCCTATGCCTCGTCGACCCAGCCCCATCCCGGCCTCTGGCACCCGCCCACCGCCTGGCCACGTGCCCACCCCCTCCATCAGCAGGACGCTTGGAGCTGGCATTGGTCCAGGAACCCAACACCGAGGCACCACCGCCTATTCTTCCTCCACGGCTGGAGCATCTCCAACCTCTGTTGGGCTGCATGGCTCTTCCTCCGTTTAGCAGCGTTGCAGTCCTCATCTGCGAGACGGAGAATGTACGTTGAGTGGGCCACTCCTTCTCTGTGGACTGTGGGTCAGAAGGGCTGACAAAAGTGTCTGCATGTGGTCTTACTTTTGTTTTCGCTTTCCTGTTTGCTTTCGCGGTTGGTTTGACCCCTACTTTCTTTAATGTTGCCAGGACTTGGCTCGCTTCCACGCGTACCAATCCAGCATTTGTGGGGGGGCGTGGATTGGGGGGTTTATGGTCTTGAACATCCTCTTTCGATGGAAGGTGCTCAGCATCATCTTCCTACTGGCCGGTCTGGGCTGGTCCTGGGTCTGCGGTTCTGTCGCAGCTGAGAATGCGCCCTCATTACAGCGGGTGCCATACATTGCCTATGCCGGGCCACAGGCGGAAGAGTGGCTAGCTGAGGAGTAAGCGAACAAGCAAGCGAACTAGCCCTGGTTAGTCGGACATGCATTATCAACCGTCCGCTGCCAGCCATGCCCATCCATTTGCGGCGCAAATGTTCTTCTATTATATGGGCGTCCTTTATTGTTTCTCTTTTCCAACCCACTAGAAGACCACCGGGCCTACGGCCCGGTCAGCGGGGCTTCGCCCCACTTTGTGCTTTGTGCTTTGTGCTTGCTCGCCACCTTAGCCACCGTTCCAACAGTCCACCGATCTACCGTTCCAACCCCGTCGCCACCGTAGCCACCGTTCCACGCTGGAGGAATTTTATCACCCATGTGCATCCGCCTGGCTGCGTCGGCCTGGAACGTGCCGGGTGGCACGCTTACCACATATCTTGTATGGCTGGCGCCAGAAAAAAACGCCCCAATTTTATGGAGGATAGATTTTATGTAGGAGTAGATTTCTATGTGGTTCGTGTACTTTGGCCCCCTCCGTTCATCTGACACAGACCAAAGAGAACATAGACCAAGATAGAGCCACAGATGATTCAACGTCTTGGCCAGGCTTGTAGTTTCAGCGTGTTCACGCCCAACACTAGTTATCTCTTCTCGCCCTACATAAACTTGGCAGCTAGTGCACCCAGGCCACCCGAGCTCTGTAGCTGTGGTATTACACATTAGCAAAGACTAGAATTAGTACAGGAGTACAGGTAGCTGCGTTCGGCCAGCCAGTCTCACGTACCTTTTCTTTCATCACCATCTTCATCACCATCTCACCTGCTTGCTGCACCCCTCGTTCTTGGACGCACTCGAAAGCAGGCCTTGGGCCTGCTTCGACTCGAAAATGTCCGAGGCATGGGCCATCGCGACACCCATCAATTCAGACTCGATCCCGCCGCTCCCTCCGCTGGACTGGCTGAAGCGGAATGACCTGCGAGCCACCGAGCACCGATTGGATAGCGCTCAGCGCGGCAGAAGCACCAATGTCACGAGACGAGACGGGGGCGTTGCCCTGCTGGACATTCTTGTTCAAGGCCTTGATCTCCTCCTCGCTCGCACCCGGGTCGCTGGGATTTTCTTTCTTGGAGAGGAGCGAGGAAGCAATCGAGCTGAATGCACTGGCGTCCATCGTGCCGCTTCGATGCGTGCTGGTGGCAGCCCGAACATGCTGCCCAAATCAAAGGTGCTGGAGGAGCTTGGATGGGGCTGCTGTTGTGCGACATGCGTGTCCCGCCCAAGACTTGAGTTGCGGCGGTGACGAGGTTCTCCATGGTGGGTGTTGGTTGAGAGGGGCGAGTGGAGAGCTGTGGGGGTGAGGAGCAAGAGGAGTGTCGGTATGGGCACATCCCAAATGGCCAACCCTCAGGGGCCCATCCCCTTTAACAGCAGAAGAGCTTGGACTGGTGGTGGGTGGCGGATTGTGGCGCAGCGCGTTTAAAGCTTCCGAACAGTGCTAGAGTGCGACTTGGGAGCACTCGCGATCCTATGGATCAGCTGCGAAGCAGCCTTCAGACAAGCGTGAAGGCAAAGTGGTGAGCCACAAGTCTTCAAGCAACGTCTCATTGTGAGGAGCAACAGGTCAAGAAGGAAGCAGAGGCGTACCTTCAGACAAGGCGTGAAGGCAAAGTGGTGAGCCACAAGTCTTCAAGCAACGTCTGAAGGGAAGGAGAAAGGAGAGAGAGAAGGGAGATGGAGCGAGCGGGCGGCGCGCTGCGAGCGGAACGCTTCCGCTCGGCTAGGCGAGCGTCACCGATCCATTGAGGGCCGCGCAGGAGAACCCTAGCAGTACCCTCTAACAAACAGTAGCTCTCTCCGGAGCGACGACACAAGTAAAATAAAACGTACACAGCTTCCCTTCCCTAGCCTGTGTTTTGCGCACGGATGCATCTACTAGCTATACCCAGCTCATAGCTGTGTGGTCAGGATGCCCATGCAGCCCTCTAGACATAAATGGCATATGAGTATGCCACGCAATGGTATGCCTACGAGAGAGCCAATTCACAATAAACGCAACAGACAACTTAGGGAAAAAAGCACTGTGTGAGCAGGCGTTTACGCGTGGACTAGTACAGCCCGGGGGAAAGGAGGATCGAAAGTGACTTGAGAGGGCAGACGCTGTCTGCACGGTACGCCGCTAGGTTCTCATCTCGTTGATGAGGCTGCACCACGCTCATCAGTGCGGAAGCATAAAAGTCGCAAAGTCTTCACACTGCGGGACGACTGCATGGCCGGGCGCAAAACAACGCCCACAATTAAGCAGATCGAAGCTTCGACCATATCTCTTGCTCCAGCGAGGGGACTCGACGGCACGACATGATTTGGGCGCATAGAGTGCTCAGGCGCTCAGGGGCTGCCACGCGTACAGCCTTGAAGCTTCTCGAGATTGCGCCTTTTACATCTTCGACGGGACGGTGCGGGAATGGTTTAATAGGCATGCAGTGGGCGAACGCCGCCCTCGCCTCAAGCTTCAAGCTTCAAGCTTCAAGAGAGAATGAAAGTGAGAGCCATGATGCATGATGGGCAAGTTGCAACAAGGACAAAGGAAGTCCCGTGACGCGTGACGCAGCAACGGTCGAGCCGTTTTTTCTGCGCTACTGCACGAGCCGCAGCCGAAAGCCGAGCGAAAAGGGAGCGGGCAGTGAAATAGGAAATCGCTATAGGACTGGATGCGGATACACGCATAAAATAAGCAGAGGGCGAACGGGATTCAGACAGAAGATACATAGAGCGCGCAATAACAACCAACTATAGAGACAGTGAGCTTGCTACTGGGTACTACCAGACCTCTCCACCAGCAAACTTTGGGTGCGAAACAGAGGCATCATTCTTTTGGACGCGCCCGCCAATGATCCCACTGACTGGCCAGGCCGTCGTGAGAAGCCGAATGAGAGATCAGAGCAAGAAAGGGGCAGAGCGAGCGTGGGGCACACAGAGGCCAAAGCAGAGCTTTTCTTGGACAACCCAAACCGGGTCAGGAAAGGAAGGTACGAGCGGGAAGGCAGGGTCATGCGAGCTGCCGATTCAAGCACCTTCATCTCAACGCATATGGGAGACGAGCTGCTTGATGCCCACGCACGCGCGTTGCAGGTCCCCAGAAACCATCGTGGCCAGTTGGACGTGGATGTCGAGAGCGGCAGGCGCGTTGCGCGCCACGATCGCCTTGCACAGTTCGTGCAACAAGGCAATTACCGGTTCAGGCACAATCTCATTGTTGAGCGCATCCAACAGCACCCCAATCCGTCCCTCCACGTCATCCGCCATTCGCTTCGGCACGCCACTGGCACGGAACTTGACCACCTCGCCGCTAAGAACACCAACGATGGGCTTGTGGGCCGGAGGAACATGCGTCCGGTCGCCCGGCGGGTACTTCAGACCCGGGACCTGGGGCGTCGTCGGCCGCGGAGGCGGCGCGCCGGCCCCACTGCCAGGCGGAGGTGCCATCGCAATACCAGGGGTGCCCATCCGAGCAGGGCCCTGAATCGGCGGAGGGACAAAGCCCGGCGGTCCCCCGGTCAACTGGGGCGTGAGCGGAGCAAATCCAGGGGGGGCTGGAGCGGTAGCCGTTGACACCACCCTGCGGTGCCATCGATGGCGGTGGCGCGTAAGGGTTCGGCTGGGGTGGACCCATGGTGTCCGGGCTCGAAGCGGAGGAGAAAGTAGACCCTGCCCCGCGGCGCTGCTAGACTACCCCGTGGGGGACCCATCAGTCCACCACGCATCGATCCCGCTGGCGAACCAGGAACCGGCATACCCGGAGTACGAGCACGCATAGGAGGACCCATTGGCGGTCCACCAAGAGCAGGCGCGAAGCAGTAGAGCCCCTAGGGGTCAGCCCCGGGGTGGACCCTGAGGGGGGCCAATGGGGGTTGTCCGGGTGCGGAAACAGCAGGCATGTTGGGGAACGGGGCTGTGATGGGAGCAGCACGATGCCCCATTCCGCTTGCTGGACGTCGGGCAGCGAGGGTCGGGATGTCGTTCCAACCGCTCACGTCTCGCTTGGGCGGCGGCGTGGCAGGAGTGGCGGCGGCTTGATGCGCCAAAGTCTGAGCCATTGTCGGGGGGGGACCGGGGCTCCATAGGGCGTCGCCCCGTACGGAGTCGCAAACGAGGTGGCAGGTGAGCCGACCCCGGGCGCAGGCGCATACGGATTGGACGGAGCAGCATACGGGTTCGAGGCCGTGGCACGGGGGGTTCCACCGTGGGCACCATAGGGGCCACAGGAGTGTAAGGACTAGCAACGGCCAGTGCAGGCGCGACAGGCTTGGCTGGAGTAGGAGGAGCGTAACTCCCTCCGTACCCACCATTTACCAAGATGGAACGGCAGGGGCGGATGGGGCGTACGAGAAGAGGCAGGCGCAGCACCATATGGATTGGCTGAGGGCGCAAGCGAAGCCTGACCATCCCGTGCCGGTGCGTGCCACCCCCTTGGCCTGGAGGAGCTCGAGGGCAGCGTCGGCGCCCTTGAGGGACAAATACCCAGCTGGGGTGCGCTGAAGGAACGCGGCAGCTGCGTCCGTCAAGCCCTGGTCCGCCATAAGTTGACGTACTCGAGAAGACGGTCGTAAAGCGGGGCAAGCTTATAACCATCTTCTGGGACCGAACCAGGTGGGTTTTGCAAGTCCACATCCACATACCCCACCGCCGATTCGAAGACCATAATTTTCTCAATGAACGCTTGCAACGCCTCGGCGTGGGCGAAGAGGCGCCGCGCTGGAATAGGCCGGGTCCAGTGTACCGTTTTCAGCAGCTGCAAGGATGGCAGCCTCTTGCTCCGCCATCTCGTCACCCCAAATTTGGGCCATCTTTTCCAACCTGCCAGCTGCAAGGTAGCAAACTGTAGCGTTTTTGCGGGCGTCGGATCTTGGCCAGAATAGTATAAGTCTTCCAAGCGTTGGCCCAGTGCTTCGGTCAGTACGCCAAAGTCCTCCGACTTGGCGTAGGTGCACAGCACCACAAACGTTTGTTGCCAGTCGGCCAAGTCGGCAAAGCCACAACGTCCGCAAGGTCCTCCGAAACAATAGATTGGTACACGCGCAAGAAGGAGCTTGTACTACTGTTCTTGGCAAAGTAAACCGACTGGGTCTTGGCCAGCAGCTCATCTCCGCCGCGGACCGCAAGGAGAATAGCGTCTGCGTACCGCTCCACCGATAAGCACAGGGACACCGCGCTCTCAAAGTCACCCAAAATCAAGGCACGGGTTATATCCTGGTCCACCGCATTCTCGTGAGCAGGGTAGATGGAGAAGGGGCCTTTTTCGACCACTGCAGCGGGCACATCTCCCGAGACCGGAGCAGCAGCAGCAACAGGGGCTTGGGCAGAGGCACCCAGGTTGTCGAAAAAGTCTTCGCCTCCATTCGCATCACCATCGGCGAAAGGATCGGGTTGAGGAGGTGCAACAAGCTCCTCTTGAACTGGGGCCTCCTGGCTTGGACCCAGCAGGCCACCAAGAGTCGCCCTAGCTTGCTCGAGGGCAGGCACAATGGTTTGCTCCAGCTCTTGTTTTGTCACTCCAAGAAGGGTGATGAGCTCATCCCGTGCACCGCATTGAACAGGGTTTGGAGGGAGGCCCAGTTAGACGCCTCCTCGGGGTTGGAGCCATCGGTATCGGCAGCTTGGCCTTGTCCGCGGCAAACTCGGCCAGGGTGCCGCTTGCCACAGCTTGTTGAAGCGCTCGGCTCGGTCCACAATGCCGGGCTCAGTGACGACTTGGCGGATGTGTACCCCAGAGTGGTTGGGATGAATGGAAACGAGCTGCCCGCCAATGAGAAGGCAGCCGCGGTGGGACGCCGAAGCCATTTCGGGGGCTGAACCAATGACACCGGGCAACGGGGAGCGGTGACGCTAGGGAGGTTGTTGAAAAAGTCGTTGTCGTCCACTGCAGCGGCCTGCTCGTGTTCCCGGGCCGCAGCCGCAGCCGTCTCCTCATTCTCGATTGATTGGAGGGATGGAGGAGTGGACGCCAATCTGGCCATCAAAGCTGGCTGTTGCAATCAGGTTGGGATCGCTTGGGCACCACTGGGCGTCAAAAGTCCAATTGGTACTGGGGGAGAGCTCACCCACATTTTGGCCGGTCTTCGGGTTCCAGAGAAGGGTTCGGTTGTCTTTGCCGCACGATACGAGCAGGTCCTCATCAGCCATGCACCACCCGACAGACAGGATTCCCCTCGTGTGGCCCTGAAGAATAACCTCAGGGCGTGGGCATTGCGCAGGTTCCATACTGAGATGACCGGGTTGGCATCATCTTCACTTGCCGTGACAAGACGAGTAGCAGTGTGTGGATGCCAGGCGACAGAGCTAGTACCACCTGAACGTGCACCAGGTGCTCCAAAGGCGGTTCCAGCCGGGCCAGCGCCACCGTATGTCAGGCAAGAACCTCCGACTTGTTACGCAAGTCCCAGACAACTGTATTGCCGCTGTTGGATGCCGATGCTAGAATAGGAGGCACCTTGTTGTTCCAGGCAAGGGCGGTGATGTCGCCAAGCTTGGCTGAGCGCTCGCCGGGCGAGTAGGCCTGGCGTGGGTCATGCAGGTCCCAAATGTAGATTCGCCGTTGACACCGCCCGAACCTAGCAGGTTGGGCGAGAGCTTGTTGAAGTCGACGCCGCGCACAGGGCCACGGTGGCGGTTATTGCGGAAGATTTGGGCATCGCTAACTGACCCAGCGAGCAGTTTGGAAGCATCCCAGGCGGCAAACTCACCATTGTCGAGACCAGCAGCAAGCACACCACTGGGGTGAGCCGGAGCCACGTACCCCCACTTGAGGCGGTGGAAGCTGGAAGGGAGAATGGTCAGCAATATGAGGGAATGGCCCACAAGAAGAGACAGGGACACATACCGTGCGCCTGCCGACACAGAGACGATAGGCTTGAGGTCGTCGCGGCGGCCGGCATAGTCGGGCTGCCAGAGCTCAAGGACAGAGTCGGAGGAGAAGGAGTCGTCGAGGGCGCCCGATACAGTGCCGGTGGCGAGGATGGGCGTGCCGGTGGCCAGGCCCTCAGGCGACCAGGCGACGGTGGCCGTGCGAGGCAAGGCAGCCTTCATGCTCGGGCAGGCGGGCTGGGCGATGGAGGGGGAAGCGAAGGAGCGGCGGCGTGGGCGGCGCAGCGGACAGGGCGGGGGGAGGGGGGCAGCCTGGCACGGGGCGAGTGTGACGTGGTGTGGCCAGCAACCCTAGCGCGTGGGCCTGCCGACCCAATCCAGGCAAGCGCCGGCTGGTGCGGACGCAGCTGGGGCAGCCAAGGGCAGCACGCGGCACGGCGGCCACGTCAGCAGTCTGTTTCAACATTGCATTTGTGTTGTCTGTTCTGCCCGTCCAGCATTTCTGCAATTATCGATATCCCACTGCTCTCGCATGGGCAATGGGCGGTCCTCGCGTCTCGCAGACACGCATCGATAGCATCAGTACAGTACAGCCCAGCACATCACATCGCACAGCAGCTACATCAGTGCGCAATCTTCTTGGTAAGGCCCATGCGGCGCTTCTGCCGCTCCAGACGCTTGCCCGACATCTTCTTGGCAAGCTCCTCGATCCGTGCCTTGTTCGCTGCCTTTTGCCTCCGCTCCTTGATGCGCGCCACATGCTGTTCACGTTCCGTCTCGCGCTCCGTTTTGAGCTCGCGCTCGAGCGCTTTGATGCCAGCCTGCTGCGCCCGATCGCGCATCCTGCGCTCCCACTTGGTCTTCTTGGGCTTGCACGGCACATCGTTGGCCGGTGGCAAGTTGGCGTCCTGGCTGCTGACCGCCCGCTTATTGCTCGGCACGGAAGCGGCCGTCGACGACTCGGCATAAGGCGACCTGGCACGTCCGAGTCAGTACGCGTACGGGCAGCAGCGATCGCGAGAGAGGAGGCACTACGCACTTGCTTGTGGTTGTGGCAGAGATGGGCGGCATGATTGCAGGCAGGAGCAGTAGGGTGGTGGTTGGTGTAGGCACAATGCTGCCGCCGTGGCGCCGCCAGAGAAAGCGGGCGAGGGAAATTTTGAGCGGAATGATGCAATAGCGGAACCGAGCACTGATTGGCGCCGAATGGGACCGGGTGGGACATGTGATGGCTGTGACCAATCGGTGATGATGCAGGTGTCACGTGACGGGGTGGATGAACATTGCAGATACGCGGCTGGCTGGCGCTGTGGCAGCTGGGAAGCGAGTGGAACACCTTCGTCCAGGTTCCACTGCGGGGGCAAACGGCTGTGGCTGCCCCCGTGCCCAAGCTTCCTGCGTCCGTCGAGGCGGGCCCGTGTCCCGAGCGCACCAACCGGCGTATAAAACCTCGCCAGCCCTCGCCCCCTGCGCCTGCTTCCCCCACCACATACCTTCCCCTTGCCGTCGTCACCATGTCGTCGTCCAACTCGGAAACTTTTGGCTTTGCCGCCGACATCAGCCAGCTGCTGGACCTGATCATCAACACCTTCTACTCCAACAAGGAGATCTTCCTCCGTGAACTCATCTCCAACGCCTCGGATGCGCTCGACAAGATCCGCTATGCCGCCTCACCGACCCCACTCTGGACGAGGAGAAGGAGCTCTACATCCGCATTACCCCGACAAGGAAAACAAGATCCTCTCCATCCGCGACACGGGTATTGGCATGACCAAGACGGACTGATCAACAGCATTGGTACCATTGCTCGCTCGGGCACCAAGGCATTCATGGAGGCGCTGTCCTCTGGTGCCGACATCTCTATGATTGGCCAGTTGTGTGTGGGCTTCTACTCGGCCTACCTCGTCGCCGACAAGGTGCAGATCATCACCAAGAACAACGACGATGAGCAGTACATCTGGGAGTCGGCTGCTGGTGGCACCTTCACCATCACCCAGGACACTGTCAACCCTCGATTGGCCGCGGTACGGAGCTGCGTCTGCACATGAAGGACGACCAGCTTGAGTACCTGGAGGAGAAGCGGATCAAGGAAATCGTCAAGAAGCACTCTGAGTTCATCTCGTACCCCATCCAGCTCGTCGTTACCAAGGAGGTCGAGAAGGAGGTCGAGGTTGAGGAGGAGGCTGCCGACGATGACAAGAAGCCTAAGATCGAGGAGGTCGAGGATGAGGACAACAAGAAGGAGAAGAAGAAGGTTAAGGAGATTGTCAAGGAGGAGGAGGAGCTCAACAAGACGAAGCCTCTCTGGACCCGGGATCCCAAGTCGATCGAGCCGGAAGAGTAGACAACTCCTTCTACAAGTCTCTGACCAACGACTGGGAGGATCCTCTGGCTGTCAAGCACTTCTCGGTTGAGGGCCAGCTTGAGTTCAAGGCTCTTCTCTACATTCCCAAGCGTGCTCCCTTTGTTCTCTTTGAGAACAAGAAGAAGCGCAACAACATCAAGCTCTACGTTCGTCGTGTGTTCATCATGGACGACTGTGAGGACCTCATCCCCGAGTGGCTCTCGTTTGTCAAGGGTGTTGTCGACTCGGAGGACCTGCCGCTCAACATCTCGCGTGAGACCCTGCAGCAGAACAAGATTCTGAAGGTGATCCGTAAGAACATTGTCAAGAAGGTCCTCGAGTGCATCTCGGAGATCGAGGGGACGAGGAGAACTACAAGAAGTTCTACGAGGCCTTCGGAAAGAACATCAAGCTTGGTATTCACGAGGACTCGACCAACCGCAACAAGCTCGCCGAGTTCCTTCGCTTCAACTCGACCAAGTCGGGCGATGAGCTCACTTCCCTCAAGGACTACGTGACGCGCATGCCTGAGGTGCAAAAGAACATCTACTACCTCACTGGCGAGTCGCTTCAGTCGATCAACGACTCTCCTCTTCTGGAGGCGCTCAAGAAGAAGGGCTTTGAGGTTCTCCTCATGGTGGACCCGATTGACGAGTACGCGGTTACCCAGCTGCGCGAGTTTGACGGCAAGAAGCTGGTCTCGGTCTCCAAGGAGGGGCTTGAGCTTGAGGAGACGCCCGAGGAGATTGCCGCGCGTGAGGAGGAGGCGAAGAAGTTCGAGGGTCTGCTCAAGGCTATCAAGGACATCCTCGGGGACAAGGTTGAGAAGGTGGTTCTTTCGAACCGCCTTGTCGGCTCGCCCGTTGCTCTTGTCACTGGTCAGTTTGGCTGGTCGGCTAACATGGAGCGGATCATGAAGGCGCAGGCGTTGCGGGACACTAGCATGAGCTCCTACATGTCTTCCAAGAAGACGCTCGAGGTGAACCCCAAGAACCCCATTATTAAGGAGCTGCAGGCCAAGGCCGATGCTGACGCGGCCGATTCGACGGTGCGGGACTTGACTTGGCTGCTCTACGAGACTGCCCTGCTCACTTCGGGCTTTAGCCTGGACCAACCCCAAGACTTTGCCAACCGGCTGTTCAAGCTCATCTCGCTCGGCCTCTCGATTGACGAGACGGAGGAGGAGCCTGAAGAAGAGAAGGCGGCTGAGGAGCCTGAGGGCGAGAGCACCATGGAGACGGTAGACTAAAACAGCTCATTCATCTTCCCCCCCCCCTTTCCTTCGGCAGCCTGGCCCACTTTTGCGCCTACTATGCACCATGACTTCTTGTACCGTACCCCCTTCCCCGGGCTGCCCCCCCCCCCTATCAATACACTGTCTTGTCCCAAGCAAACCGTCCTTTCGTAGTCCTCCAGCTTTGATAAGGGATAGACGGCCTTACAAGACGGCCTTACAGGCAGGCTTGCATAGGAGAACTTTGTATATATAGATAAACTAAACTACTAGCGTGATGTGCTATCCATGGGAACCTTGCGTGTGATCTGATCAATCCCTCAATCAACAATGGGGCCGACCACTGGCAGAAGCGAGGCCCGGCGGGCATGAAAGTAGATCAAGATAGAGGGTGGATGGTGCCTCTGCCAGCACGGAAGGGGCAGCTACATATATAGATCCTAGGGCATCGAGGCGGCCCCAGTGGGCGAGGATGGCGTAGCCAGCCAAGCTTCACTAGTCCCTCTTTGGGCGGAGCCGACGAGTGGTCCAGGAACCGAATGCGGTTGGCGCTGTACTCCTTTGGTGGATGCAACTAGGCAACTCAAGTGCATGGCTCTCGAAGGGTATTAGGGGTGGGGGGGGTGAACTGGACAAGGCGGAGAGAACTCTGGTGGTGGTGGAAGGTAGGATGGCAAGCAGTGGAGGCGGCGGCGTCGAGCGAGGGCTGACGGTTGAGCCATGGTGGACGGAGCCAGCTGCACGAGGCCAGGCGACGCAAACTGGGTGCCGAGGGGGGGGTAGGGGGCGGTAGAGGATGGAGGAGCAACGGGAGAGGCTGCCAGCCAGAGGCTCGTCCTGGTCCTTGGAACTGGTAACGTAGGTCTTGTTTGCTTCGGAACGTTCGGGTTGTGCAACCGGGACGGGCAAAGGAGGGCGGTTGGGCGTGTCAGCAGCGCTCGTTACTGGGCGCGCCCCTGCCATGCACAGGGCTTGCAAGGCAGAAAACCATGTGTGGTGAGTGTCCGGGGAAGGCGCCGACAAGTAGAGTTCTTGCCCCTCGGGCGAAACAAGGGCAGCGAGGGGGTGGGAAGGTTCACACTGGCCTCAATCCCGGGACCTGTTCCCTCCCCATAGAGTGTTCCATCCGGATCAAAATTCCGCTCAGACCGCACTTGAGCAACCAACATGTACTTGGTATCGGCCTCTGGTGGAGCGCGACGCCAGGACGAGGGGGACACCAACAGAGGTAAACGCCCAGCACTGGGGTGGATCCAACAAAAGCGCACGTGTCTACGCTCCCATAAGCGTTTCCGTCGTCCCGCTCTCGCGGTATGCGCATCTCCATTTGGGCCTTGCTCGGAAAGGGGCATCGAGCTGACGGGCGTGAGGGACGGGAGGGCGAGTGCCTTGTGCCAGGGTGCCCGGTATACTTGATCATCAACATCCCCGCTCGGACCTGGGCAACGGCATCGGCAATCGTCTCGGCTTGGTCGTGTGTGTTGACTAGTTTCTGGCCTCACCACAGGCTCTCTCGGATGAGGGGAGGCAAAGCTTTCCCCCGCCGCACGCAAATTGCCCATTGACCGGGTGTTTCGGCCGGTCTTGCCAAAGTAAGAGCCGAGGGTGTTGTAGCGACGGGCACCTATGGGGTTGTCGAGCGTTCGGAGTGGAGGTTGCGCACCAAGCTGAAAGAATTGCTGCGTGCATGCCGGCCATTCGGATCGGCGGAGCGATCAATCATAATGCTCTGCAGCGTCATGTGGTCTGTACGTGGCAGACGAAGGGATGCGTGGCTGGATACGGGCTCGGTCAAAGAGCGTACCACGGCAGCTTCGTGGCTGGGCACGTCGACGGCCGGGTTTGCAGAACCCGAATGGGCCCTGTCTCGCATTCGCAATGGTAACTGGCAGGAGGGGGTGCATGAGAAGAAGCTGGGGTCCATTCCCGCATGGCCTTTACCCCGTCATCCCTGTTCTCATCCCTCAGCCGAGTGGAAACTGACAGTGGTTGGGGCGCTCTTGCAAATGCTAGAGGGCGGGCGTAGGGGCCCATGCTGGATGAACTATCCGCATGGGCAGACAGACGAGACTGAGGAGAGGTGGTGGGGGTATACCTGCGTTGGAGACGGGAATCGACGGAGCTGGGGTTGTAGGTAGGTCGAATCCAGCGCGGAGTAACTCGTATGTATACCCTCGATCCTGGAGAGTTGTCCAGACTGAGGCAACGGCAGCGTCTCCAAATCGGTCCTAGACCGAAGCGGGTCGAGAGAGCGTTGAGTCAAAGGTGCGCCCCCTTCGTTGCGCATCGGTAGTCCCTCATCAGACGGGTGGAAAGTGGCCTCATTCCATAAAGATGACGGCTCAACAATTGCAGGAGCCGAGGGGTGGCGACCACCTTCTTCAACCACATCGCCATGTTTGTTCAAATCCGAAGGGAAGAGGAAATGCTGGAGATCCAGGTTTGTTTGAAGCGCCTTGTCGCCTCGTTCATTAGGGACAGTGCCCCTCTCGATCTCCACCATAGTGTCGAATGAACCTCATGGGAGTGGACATGGCTGTCATCAGTGGGGAAAGCGGCCCGATTTAGCATAGGATTGGACGAGGGGCGCAAGAGAGAATGTCCAAGATCAAG
The DNA here is from genome assembly GCA_003971905.1 of Moniliella sp. 'wahieum'. Taxonomy (NCBI): domain Eukaryota; kingdom Fungi; phylum Basidiomycota; class Moniliellomycetes; order Moniliellales; family Moniliellaceae; genus Moniliella; species Moniliella sp. 'wahieum'. Next base: position 245,914 of record RSEE01000066.1, on the reverse strand, counting down.
CTCCGATACGCCTAATAGACTTTCGCGAGCATCTTGGAACCTATCTGCATCTCCGTCCGATCCATGCATGTCTTGACAATACGGCAGCTGCCAGGGTTGACGGGGCTTGTACGTTCTTGGGCTGTAGGCCGACGGGCATACCCTTATCCAAAGACCTGACCGCGGATTCATTGGAGGCGGTGATGTTGCTCAACGGATAACTGATAGAAGACGTAGACGGAGCGGAGCCAGTGGGCGGGCTTGGTGGAATTGGATGACCGATAGAAGCAACAGGCACAGGTTCAGGTTCAAGTGACTGAGCTTGGTTGGGTCCCATCCCTGAGAGGGTACTCTGCTGTTGAAGCTGACCCGTGTTGGTATCTAGCAACAAGCGTAGCGAAGCCTCGTGACGTTCTGCAATGGATTTGAGGTGGACGGCGAGAGAGTCGGTAATGGAGTTCAAAGACATGGTGGTCGTGACCCCTCGTTCCTCGTTCCCTTCTGCCGGTGCCTGCGTTGTAGCGGGGACGCTTCCTCTGCAAAAGGGGGGGCTAAGAGACGAAGAAAGCACTTCCTGTGGCTCAGGCGAATGGATGGAAGGATCGACAGGAAGGGAGGCTGAGCGGTCGTCGTCGTTGAGATGCGGATCTGGTGCCAACAGAGACTTGGAGGGGGTGGTGGCCATGGGCAGGACGGGGTGGTATGACAATGGCGAAGCAGAAGGTTCTGTCACCCAATCGGAATTTGTCGTACCTCGGCTCCAGGCCCGAGGCCTAGCGCCAATTTGCGACTCATCTTCCAGATCCTCTATCTCTTGGTCCGTTGCCAAAGAGATAGAGGGGAAACTAGTTTGGTCTTGCGCCTCCGACAGGGCACGTTGCGCCCTATCCCGCTCCTCTGTAATAGATTGAATGCGATGATGAGCGTGAAGTGCTTCCTGCTGGGCCTCGTTCCGTTTCTCCTCGACGAGAACCAGCTGCATGCGAAAGCCATCGATTTCCTCAGCGTGCTTGGCAAGCATCTCATCATTTGCTTTGCCGGCAGCGATCGACCTGGCTTGCAGTTGCGCAGCCGAAGCTTCCGCCTGAAACAACTTAATCCGTAGATCAGACAGTTCCTCTTGCGCCACTTCATGGGCTAGGTGTAGATCGTATAGCTCGGTGGACATCATATCTAGCGAATAGGAATCGATGATCAGATCTCAGTCGCTTTCAACTTTTAATACGAAAATTTGGGGCGTGGATGCCTAGCAAAAGGCGAGAAAAAGACGTACCTTTGGCATGCTGGGCAGCATTGAGTTGGGCCAGGTAACCCTCGCTTTTGTCGTGCAACTTAGTAACAAGCGTATCGCGCTGGGCTTGCTTGGCTAGCAGCGCCGATTCGATTCGGGTTAGAGTCTCTTCGCGCTCTGTCCGTATCAACGAAAGGGAGGCGGTGAGGGAAGCATTGTCAGCTTGTAGTCGCCGTAGCTCAGCTAATAATTTTTCTTGCATGTTTCTCGCAAACACTGCGTCCAGATCGATCGGCTCCGATTCATGGCTCGGCTTTTCCCAGGGCACCTTTTCGTTGCGAACTCGACGGGCGGCTTGCGTTTGGTCCCGCTGGTGCAACGAAGCCTTGGAGGGCGATAGTGAACGGTCAATGCCTTTCCCAGTCGGAGTGGCGAGAGGCACAGCAGAGCGTGTTGAGAGGGAAGGGGGCCCTTGGGAGACAAGGCGCACGAGATGATCTAGGTGTTGCTGATGTTCTTGGGCGAAACGTGTCTGAGCCGAATTGATCTGAGAGCGCAGCTGGTAGATGCTGGTTTTCACGCCGTGGGCGTGGGCTGCTGTGTTCCAAAACGGTGTGGGCTTGTCACTGGTGACTGCAACAGGCGTTAGGGGAGTTACAAAACCAGACCAATGCTTTGTGCGCTCGATGTCGTACTGGGTAAGCTGAGCCAGGTGGAGTTGTTGAAGAGCGTGAGCGAGAGTGTCAAGCCATGCCTGGGTGGTGCTGTGGTGGCGGTCGAGGGCGCTGGTAAATTGCTTTGCAGCCTGGAGTTGTGCATTGAGGGTGATGCGGTATTGCTCGAGCTCAGTGCGACACGCCGCTGCCTCGCTGACAATGGGCTGGGCGTCCACGTCCAGACGAGGCGGGGACGAACACGGAGGCGTCGAACACAGAGGCGTCGAGGCTGGGGAAGGGGGTGGAAGGGCCATCTCCATATCCGCACGGCAGAGACGCGTGTGTGGGGATGGGTGGGTGCACCAAAGAGAGACGTTGGGACGCAGGATGCAGCCGGCGGTGCTGGTGGTGACGGCGGCAATAAGGAAAAGTAGGCAGGAGACCAACGGGAACAGGGCTGGAGAGGCGGATGAGTGGGAGTTGATGTAGAGGGGGGGTTGGATCATGCGAGTGGCTGTGTCCCAACCACGTATCCTTGACGGCCGACGGATGTGTGTGTGGATTTTGTCGCGTGCGCAGCGTGGGTTGGGTCCAATAGGATGCGGATCGGCGAAGGCACCGCAACAAGGCGATGCAATCCCACTGCCACGCGCCCATCAACCATCAGCCGACATCCACCCGCGTGCAGCCCCCCCCTGCAAACCGCACACGCTGCCCCACGCCCTTGCCGCAGCCCCTCTGCTAGGTCTGGCCTCCAGCTGGGGTGGTGGACAGTTGGACCACTGGCAGTCCTCATCGACATCCTCTCTCTCTCTGTCTGTCCTGCCCTCCTCAAGCTTCAAGGCTCACCGGCCTCACCCAGCGCGCCAGGGGCTTCGTTTCATTGTCAGCGTTCAACGTTTTATCAACCCGCCCAAGTCCGCAGGCATCACCCATGAAGCTGAAGACGCGTCATGCATCATGCATCATGCACGTCATGCTCATGAAGCTTGGTCTAACAATTAACGTGTGTCGGTTACTGATCTGCCTCTTCGCAGCTCCCCACCGGCCCCCACGCAAGCTTCTGCTGTGAAAACCGAAACGCACGCCATATATCCGTCTTCCCACTCCACCCTTTTCACACATCAAACAGAATTGGATGTCGCTCCCCTATACACCTGCTCTACAGCAGCCACCCTCTCTCCCTTCCGACCGCAGCCCCCACATCATCCGAACAAAAGCCGATCAAGAATCCCCATTTATTAATCGTTCCGACACCCCTACTATAGAGCCTGGTGCTCGCTGCCATCTCCCGCACCCGACCGGGAACGGTCCTACAGACAGAGCGCCTACACTGATGCATCCAACGTATGCCTGACCCCCCCAGAGCCTCCGGCACCACTCTGTGGTGCTGCGTCAAATTTCAAACAAACCCAACAAGCTGTCCAACTGATGCGGGATTAATACAGACTTCGCGTCAATCAGGTCGCGCCAACCTGTACGCAACTCTCCGTTCTCCCGGCGTGGGTTGCATGAAAAGCGATCATGGCGATTCCAATGCCGGTTCCGGTTCCTCCTTCAAACGCTGCCTTCCAACCCACCCCGTCCTGCAACCACCGCAGCTCTCTGATCCGGTGGGGTTCGCTAGCTTCTCCACAATGCAGTCATCGAGTCATCGTCAAAAAACCCCCCATCAAAATCTCAATGTTATTGTTTTGCCACACCGGCTGGACGATCATCTGAAGTGTTTCCCTTCCCATCTCATACTAACAACGAAAAGGAGCACTGCTCACGGCCCATCAGCCACAGCAATTCGTGTAGCTGAGCGGGGGGATAGAGTGGAATGAGGGATGAATATGGGTAGGTGTAACGCCAAAATCACTATGTTTTACTGACCTTATTTGGTCAGGCCGAACAAGAGGGAAGACGCCAGTAAAGAACTCCCCGCCGGGCCTCCAAGTCGCGTACTTCTCTCTCTCCAAATTCCTTTTAATGTGTGTATGTATGGCTATATAGCCCCGGCACCGCTGCCCACGCCACCGTCACAAGAAATCAGTCATCCGTCCAACACCTTGGTTTCATTGGCGTCTTCTCCAGCCGATCTCTCGCCACTGCATCCCAGTCCCGGTAGTGCCACACCCCATTCTTTCATGAGTGCATGAGCCTTTTCAGGTTAGGCCGTCTCCAGAGGTTGGAGGACAAAAGGTGGAGGAATGTGATGTCCTCTCTCGTATAAATTGATCCGATACTACTTATACCTTGAAAAAACATATTCTGTCGGTGGCGTGGACGGCACGAGAGAGCAAGTTTACCCCCTCCGACTGCATACTAGTATTCCTTCAGTTCAACACATTGTACGTTGAAGCGGTGCACTGGCCATTGATCATAATGCATAACCTCCATCCGCTCGGCCATCAATCGCCAATCTGACAAGCGAAACGCTAGTAGTATTGCCTTGCTCTCATTGGCTCACACTACTGTGAGCCTTTAATTTTGCTACGCGGCAGCCGAGAGCCCCGATCACGTGTGCCTCACACCCACAGTCTCGATCTAGCTCCATTTTTATAGATAGAGTCCTGATGGTCCTCGAGGGTGGTGCAATCGCACTGGTGCCAGGTGGTGGTGGTGTGGTAACCAGCAATGCCTACAGATGAACTCAAGCAGCGAGTTGCCGTCAGGGGCTAACCGCGGAACAAAGGAAACAGGAGAGAGAAAACAACGGAACTCCTGGGCCTGAGGAGGAACTGAAGGGGCATTGGCCACAAAGCACGAGCCACCAGCTCACATGTGAGGCTTTTTTGCTGTGGTCACAGCCCCCAACATAAACAGCCCTTCTTGTTCCCCAACGTGCAAACAATTCACCGAGCTGCACGCCCAAACCCGAGTGGCTGATCCGGATCCGCTTCCAAAGTCGTAGCGAGACAGTCCAAGGACATAGTAGGTGACATTACACTTGAGCCACTGGTGAGTAGTAATAGCACCCTGAGAGTACTCAGATCCTCAGACTGAGTACTTCTGGGAATTTGAGAGAGGCAGAGGGTTAGAGCAGTCACTAGTCACGGCACAGTGGTTCTGTAGAAGCTTTTGCCATTTAATAATGAGAGAGACGGCATGCGTCATGCTTGAAGGATGATCGATGATCGATGATGCATGGTGCATGTGCATGATGCATGATGCATGATGGAAAGTTGGATACTTGCAAGGGATATTGGATACTTGGGGACTGTCCCCTAGTGCCTGATTATTGTTTGACAGTGGAAAGAAGCCGATGCATCGAACATCAGTGCATCGTGTGATTGCGATCTGTGAAAATGTCCTAGTCACTAGTCACTAGCACTAGTCTCATTCACTAGTGACTAACGAAACGTGACGCGTGACAGTCGCTTGTTGCGCTCTTCTGTCCGCGGAGCGCACCGACGTACTCTGGTCTGAGCAATGATACTACAGCTGGATATAGTAGTAGTAGATCTGAAGATCTGAGTGAGATCCGTCATCGAATTCATCCATGCCATGGTATCCACATGCCAAAATATGTGTTTTACCTGTCGCCAATTCAGGTACGCAACACGAGCCAATATACGCAGGTTCTGATGCGGCTGATACTCGATCATCGATCATCAGCGTCATCTAACTTTGGAGCTTGATCAATATGATGCGTACCGCGTATACAAAACGCGTATAATATTACGCGTTGTAATGGACGCGTTTTACTACTGCTACCGGCGCTTGCGCTGAAGCTGAGGCTTGAAGAGAGTCCAAAGTGGTTTGTGTTGGCCTAGGGAGCCGGACGGGCAGAAGGATGAGGAGAAGGTGATGGATTGGAGCCAGAGTTGGGTCTGGGTACAGAGGCATCTATATAGGAGGCTGGACTAGGCACAGGGACAGTGAGTCACACAGGAGAGAGTGCAGGGCACAGGGACAGTGACACGCAGGGACGTCAGCGTGGAAGCCGATGGAACCGAGGCGAACTGGTCTACCGACTGGGAGCCAGAGGATCACAGTCAACACCCCCGCTGGCCAGGGAACCCGGAGACATCGGTTGTGGGATGAGCTCCTGCCAGTGGATGTAGAGAGGGGAGGACTTGAGTGGCAACCGGGACGAATGGCCTGGAGTTGTGCATGGCCACACGACTGGCCTACACCCCGCTGTCCAGGATGACACCTGAACGAGCCGAGCGCTTGTGGTTGGTGTATTGTGCGACCGCCAGATGCTTGTAGAAGTTTAGAAGTAAAAGTAGTAGGGGTTGCGCCCCGAAGCGATTTGGTGGGCAAAAGTAAAAAGCACCAGTTATAGGTGTAGTGAAAGAAAATTGGAAACTTGGAGTAAATGCGGTCCAAGGTCGTTTGGCATCAAAATTGGATGCGTTGGGTAGTTGTTGGTTCCGCATGCCTGTGCAGTGGGGGTCCATTGGGCATGGGATGGGAAATGAACGGGCGCTATGCGTCAACCGTCTTGATCTGTTTGGGTTCTCTTTGTTGTTGAAAAAGAGGAGTGGAAGAAGTTGGGTGACCACCCCCCCCATCCTTTCCCCAGGTGCCCCGGATGAATTGGCAATCCGGGGCGTGTAGCCGTGGGTGGGCACTTGATGAGCAGCCACCCCCGCTTTCTGCGATTCGCCTGCGCCGTTTTGTCGTTGGAGGAATTTCGTCTCGTTGACGATACCCGACACGTTTTGTTCCGTAGTGTGTTGTCCTAAAAATCATTGCCCATCTGTGGGGGACGAGTGTGCCGATTGTGGCGGTAGTATGCCGATTGTGGCGGTAGTATGCCGATTGTGGCGGTAAGGTGCCGATTGTGGCGGTGGTGTTGTTGGGCGGGAGGACGGGTGTGTCTTGTGGGCTTGGCGGCTTAGCTTGGGCTTGTAGGCTTGGGGGTGGGCTTGCTTGAAGAGCGCTCCCTTCCGGGGGGATCAGATTGTAACTCGTTGGCCTAGGGAGCCGGACGGCAGAAGGAGGAGGAGAAGGTGATGGATTGGAGCCAGAGTTGGGTCTGGGTACAGAGGCATCTATATAGGAGGCTGGACTAGGCACAGGGACAGTGAGTCACACAGGAGAGAGTGCAGGGCACAGGGACAGTGACACGCAGGGACGTCAGCGGGAAGCCGATGGAACCGAGGCGAACCTGGTCTACCGACTGGGAGCCAGAGGATCACAGTCAACAGGTACCAAGTGAGAGTCATCAGTCTCATGATGGAGATTTTCGGTAGTATCACAGCCATGAACAAGTGTTCAGCTCCTCTTTCCTGGCGATTCGATGCATGACGGTCGAATTCGCCTCCTTTCCTGTGTTATAGAAAAGCGGATTGGCGTCGGGAATGCCCCTGGTAACGGAAGGTGTTGAGCGTCCACCCTATAGGTCGCTATGAGGAAACATGAGAACATCTTCGGGAGAAGAGGGCCGTATACTTGGCGTTCATCACTGAAAACAAAAGACGCGCCACCATTGTGCTCCACCCGTCCCATTTGATGCACTTTCCCATCCACCTTTTGGAGCAATCGCGAAGGCGTCCATAGAACGACAGACAAAACCCACCCACTCATCCACCCTGACATGTGACACCGTTTGTTGTGGTAATATAGCGCATCGGATAAGTGCGGTCCAGGAGGTGCACTAGGAGTATTGATGCTGTGGTGAGAGACGGGCGATCGTGGTTGTCGATGGCTATCGGATCTCGTGCATCACTCTGTGAGGCGCAAAAAAAATCAGAAAAATAAGTCATTCGTCTGCTGTAAGAGAACACGAAAACTCTTCTCACTCCGTATTGTATACATGGATCCAAAAAGCGGATAATGCTCTGGTGGTTATGGTAATGTATAGCTTCCTCTCACGAGATCTGGCTGAAAAGGCTTGGTGGGGTATGCATTCCTGCGCAGGGGTCCTTACAGCTGAGTCGTTATAGTTGTCAGTCGTTTTTGATTCCTGCTAGCATCCGAGTTTCCTGTTCGAGACAGCTACAAGAATCTGTGCTCACAGTCATTTCATACGTCTCCTTTTGATGCTGGAGGTCTGCTCTGCCATCCAGACGGCGAAAAAAAATTTCGCTTTGGGTAGAGAGCTTGCGAGTTGTTCATCAGGAAAGTGCGAAACAGCTTTTCTCTCCCGTTTTGATCTCTTCTCTCCCGACAGTTTTTGAAAAGAAAGCGAGTTTTGACCCGACCGCAAAATGCGAATGCCACTCTTGAGTGTGGTCGAAATTGTCCTCTTTCTCTTCTACAATAGTCCCATTTCACAACTGAGCAAAAGAGGTTCCTTACCAGTTCCTTCTATACAAAACTGAAAGGAGGCGTTATTCCCTTCGTGGATCACGTCCTTCGATTGGGGCCAAAATGCTGTGAACACGAGATTTTGACTCTATAAATATAGTCGTCAGTACCTTCTGTCGACCAGAAGAGCTCTCTCGTTCATACAACCCTCTGCTCGTCTACTATAATATACGTATCGAGCAGTGGCTGATATATAAATCCGGAAATCCTATCCTTCTTCATTTTCACAGCCTCTTGGTTTGCCACGATAGCGGGGACCGCGGACCAACGTTTGCAAAGTGGGAGGACTTTGTCATAGTTGGCTGGTCTCGCTCCCATTTCCAATTTCTTCGTCAGCACGTACGTTTCGCTTCTTCCCTGTTTCTTCCACTTCGCACCATGTACTCTATTCTTGCTTCTTCCCACGAACGATTGCTACATCCCTTGACCTAGTCTCTCGACTCTGACCTTCCTCGCCTTAGCCCTGACTATGGTAGGTTTTCTTTTCTCTCACTCAGGGGAGAGATCCGAATCACTCTCTGTGCTCTGTTTCCACTGGAATTGTACAATCTATATGGTACCCCGATTAGCACGGTGATGGAATAGGAGAGACCGGGGGGTGCGTCGAATCAGAATCCCATCTGTTGTCCGGGTGGGTCTGTTGGTTGTTGAAACACTCGATTCGGTCAAAGTAATGGCAGATCTCTTGGTCGCTCTTCTCGCTGTTGGCGCGCACATGTTGTCTGCACCTCGCTTCTGTATCTCTCCCCTCTTTCATCAGTATTTCCACACACATGCCTCTGTTCTTCATTCTATCTTTTCTTGATTGCATACGGTGTTAGCAATTAGCCCTCTTTTCTCCCCCTGCACACACATCAAGCAAAAGTGAAATACGACCCATATAATCCTTTGCTGTGATCTCCTACTGATCTCTATGGATATCTCTTCGTCTCATATTAACAATCTGTGTATAATATCACTTCATCAACCGGCACGTGCCCTATCTATCTAATCAACAGCAAGCGGAAGAGATCATGCGCGTTCGAGGATCTCATGTCACGCACACCTATATACAGTCAAGATCTCTCCGACCCCCCCTTTTCTTCATAGACGACCGCCTCTCCACCGTAAAAACGATCCCGTAACCGAAACCTTGTGTCACCGCAGAGCGTGGAGAAGCAAGACAGCTTGCGAAGTATTTCCCACCGATCTGTTATCTTCTCCCTTGGGCAGTTCTTATACTGACGGATGAGTACTGTGGAGAGGGAGGGAGAGATTCTCAAACAACAGTTGACCAACAATGCCCCGATATACTGAAAATAAGGACTAAGCCTAAGGCCAGAGGGATAAATATAGTTTTTGTTCCGCGCTGTGTCCTATAGAATACGGAGAAGTTCCACATAAACAAGTCATCAACATGGATTGTTGGGTTTCTCAAAAGCAGTAGTACGCGGTGCCGGTATCGATAGGCTCATTAGCAACATACTGGCAGTCAACAACAGAAGCCCCCCCGGCAGTGATAGTATCATCACCCCCGGCCCCTTCGTCAGGGCGTGGTGCTGGCCCGGGAAGGGGTGTGTCGTATAGTATACTAGCACATTAAAAAGTTGAGCATCACTGATGCGTCTTTCGGACAGACATCCGAAAAGGTGCTAGTGAGTGCGCATCCATACTCACCGTCTGAACACGGACTATACTCTACCATATTATACCAGTTAACGGCAGATGTCGATTCTATAAACATTACACTCAATAAACGAGCAATGGGAGGTTAAACGTTTAACGTTGAACACTATAAGCATATCATGGTGACTATCGTACTGATATTATAGAGAACGAACCAGAACATTTCTGGAACAACTTGTTGTTCATGTGTCATGTGAGGTTATAGATACGGACTAATGATTGGACGGGATTGTTGGCCTATTAGTATATAGGTTTTGGCATTCGATCCGGTTGCCACCATTTACTTTGGCCCGCGTGTTGGTTTCGTATATAGAGGAATAGCTGGCATATATGCTCTCAGCGCTTAAACTCCGCCCAGGCTGAACGCTAGTCTTTCTGAGACTTCTGCGGTTCTGGACGGCTATTCTTCTACGAGGTGCTCGCTCGCACACCCACGCGGAGACCGTTGCGGGGTAGGTAGATACCGTTGTTGCTCTTCTTCTGTGGGAAGGCACAGCCCGGGGGAACTAGTGAGGAAAAGAAGAGGCTCGAATGGGATTCGAACCCATGCCATCGCCTATTGGCCAGGGATGCGTTACCACTACGCTATCGAGCCGGGATAAGAGCAGCTGCAGGATCACTGACACTGTCTAACATCTTCTCTTTTCCTCATTATTCCCATGGGGAGAGGGGGTGCATTGAAGATCGATATACAACGCTGTTACCGGCTATACGGATTACGGATTCCCCTTGTATCGTGAATCGTTCTTTGTTCTCTGTTGCGAAGCTTTTCCTATCTTCGTTTTGGATGATGAAGAAGATGAGGATGATGATGCTTTCCTTTCCGTGTGAAACTATGGTTTCGTACTTGTGCGATGCTATCACGATGCCGTTCTGGTTCTGGTATTGTACTACCTGGCATACATCGGTTTTTTGACGGTGCTAGTCACCCTGGATGGCTCTCCCCACTTTACATCATTAGTAGTAGTAGTTGTCGCTCTCTGAAGAGGGTTGGAATCGAGTTGGCTCGAAAGAGCGTTGGAAGGCTACGAATACTCCTCTCGCATTAACAGTAGGGTACCAAATTCCACAGTTCCCTAGTAATACGGCTTTTGTTGACGCAGGGACGTCTTCCCATGTCCGGATCCGCATATTGTATTGTCAGCGCCATCATGCATGCAGCTGATCAGCATCACACATCGCGCTGTTCTATCCGACTCTCCCTATGTTCTGCCCTAATGGGCTCCTCTCTTGGAATAGATCCATCACCTCCTCTCTCTCTTCTTCTCCGTAGGCCTTTGTCCTCGTGTTTTAACATGTATCTCCTGAATCCGCCCGCAGCTGCTAACCACACGCGAATGGACACTCGTTGCGCAGCGCCCCCCTCAACTCCTATAATGTCCCTATCTGTCTCTGCTTCGATTCGTAAGAATGCGTTATAGCTTAATCATGAGCTGCCACGACTCCTTTTTGTAAAGCTCATCGGTCATGCGGGTCAACAGGTGCGACAGATCTTGACTGAATGGGATTAGCAGGGAGGTTTGCTCGGCTTGGCTTTGCAAGGTCGAGGGAATTAGGAGACGGAAGCCGTTCGTGGTAAAGGTCGGGGCGGCAGGGGGCGGGGGGGATCCCTCCTCTCCTCAATGTACATGACACGCTCCCCTTTTCACGTACTCAGTGCTCAGGAGGACGTGAGCTCTGTGCAAGAGGGGGGGTTATTCTATCAAAAGAGAAGGGTGGGGCAAGGGCAAAGGCCTGGACAGCCTTCAGCCCAACACTCCGACTCATCCACGCATTTACTCGTCCACATCGGGAGGATCAACGTGTGCATCTCGTGGTCTGTGGTCGCTGTCGCTGTCGTCATCATAGTCCCGGGACCAGGGTCGCAAGGGGAGAAGCACCGACTCGCCAGGGTTGAGCGCGACAAAGGTCGAACGGTCGGTAGGGCGATAGGAGCGAGCAAATTCGATCCCAACTCACCACACGCCTCACGAAGCTGTCGTACCGATCCCCTCGCCTCGTCCTCCGCACCGACAAACGTACCCAATGAATCGCGACCGCCACGGGCGCCGGTTTAGCAACTTGAACTCGAGCGCGCGCTCGGATATGCCTGCCTTCGTCCGACCAGGACCCGGCGCGGTCCATCAGACGGAAACAGCGCACGGCATCCCTTGGCGTCATGTGGTTCCGCTGTCAGACCCTCGTTCAAGCACACGGGAGGGCGAGTAGCCAACAGGGAACGGGTCAAAATCCCTTGAGGAAACTTAAGGTCGCACCCACGCTGATCGGCAGTAAGCTCAGGTCGGGCGCGCCGAGGCGTGAGGCAATTTCGTCAAAGGCCGGGCAGATCGGGTAGGGCTCCTTATCGAGCAAGGGCAAGGCTTCGTCCTCTCTTTCTGCGTCGGTCGTCGTGGGCGAAGTTTCGGGCGCGCGTGGCGGGATCGTGGAATTGGAAGCCGTATCACCACAAAAAAGGTACGAAACACAGCTCCGTGGCAGGTGGGGGTAGGCATGCGGCGGTAGGTGACGTACCAGCTGGCCAGAGGCTCGTGCTCGTATCCAACCCCATTCGGCCCGAGCCGTGCTGGGCCGGGGTGCAGGTAAATGTGAGTTGCGTGGCAGGGAGCGTGGGGATGCTAACTATCACCTTGTCACCAGTCGCACTCGTACACGTTGCCTTCTGGGATCGGCCGTTGGTGCGTGGCGTAGAACCAGCACTCGAGGCCGAGCGGGACGACCACAACGAGAGACGGGTTACGTTGAGCGAGGCGCTTGATGGAGGACCAGTCGAGGTGGTCGTAGTGCGAGTGCGAGATGAGGACAAAATGAATCGGCGGCAAACTCTCAATCTCTATTGGCGTCGGCAAGGAGCGCAGCGGACCAAACGATTGCGTCGGAGAGCACTGGAGAACAAAGCGGTGTTGTTAGGGTGGGTCCATGGTCAAACGGGATAGAAAGGCGTAAACGTACCGATCGGAAAAAGGGGTCAAACAGGACCCGGATCACATCGCCGTGGTACAGCGGAACTCCACGAGCGTGCTGGCATGCCCGATCCACGTCGCTCGTACCTTGTTGCGGGGAAGAGTGGCAGGCCAGTCTGCCAGGGGCACCGTAGCCACATCCAACTCCTGGTCAGCCTCCGTCTCGGCAGCTGGGGAAGGGGGAGAAGGCGGATCCGATGGATCACAAAAGTTGGGCGAGCTGGAGGCGGAGGGGCGGCAGGAGGACGACGGTCCCCATTCTAGCCCGTTCCAAATTGGAAGGGAGTCGGTTTGTGCCAGCTGGGCCAGGGGTTCCGGAAACCGGTGCGGACAAAGGGCGCATCGGGCGGGTAGCGGGAGGTGCCGCGTCGGGCGTGCCGATGATGCAGTTCGACAGGCCGGCGAGCGAGGGCAGCCAGGAGGTGGGGGGCGGGGGGTGACGTGGTGTGGCGGCGGTTCGTCGTACGACTGCACCAACTGATGCAGTAACCAGTTTGGGCGTGCGTCCGCGGTGTCCCCTGGCATTGTGGTGGTGGTGGTGGTGATGATGGCGGCGGGGGCGAGCGAGGACGCTCGTGAATGCTTGCTCAGCCGTTCATCTTTCCCAGGCGCATTGCCGTTCGACGTCACGTTCAACGTTCACGCGTTCACGCGTCACGACAGCGTGTTCAACTTGAACGTTCAGTCCAGCACGCGTGCTGAGCAAATAGCGGAGTACTTGCAGCTTGACGCCGTATCCGGCACAAGGCGGAATTAGGAATGGCCATTTAATAAGGAACCTGTGCCGCCGGGCCTCGAGTCAGAAGTTGGGATCCCACGTTTTGCCCGTCGGCATAGAACGTGGAAAGCCGCTGTCCGGCCCCCCCCCCACCACCGCTATGGCCGCCAACGTACCTGAGCCGACGCGTGTGCTCTCGATCCAGAGCCATGTGGTGTGCGGGTACGTAGGCAACCGATCGGCCACCTTTCCTCTCCAGCTGCTGGGTTGGGAGGTGGATGTGGTGAACACGGTCCAGTCAGCAACCACACCGGGTTTGGCCGTTGGGGCGGTTCGGTGCTCGATGCGGCCCACCTGTCCGACTTGTTTGCCGGACTGGACGAGAATGGTCTGCTGCGCTATGCGCGTGTCTTGACGGGCTACTGTCCTGGGCCAAGGCGCTGCGTACAGTGGAGCAGTAGTCCGCCGCTTGCGCCAGATCAATCCTGACTTGCTCTATGTCCTGGACCCCGTGATGGGGGACATGGATCGCGGCATGTACGTCGACCCCGATGTGCTGCCTATTTATCGCGATATGCTTCCCTCGCCAGTATGATCACACCCAACCAATTTGAAGCGCAGTATGTCCTCCCCCCCCGCCCCCTTGGTCGAGTGGATGTGCGCTGGAGGCTAATGGAACTTATCGCAACCCCAGGGCTTTGTCGGGCACGAAAATCACATCATTGACAACCTTGTACGAAGCGCTGGAAACGCTGCACACGACGTACCTTGTGCCGCACGTGCTGGTCACCTCGGTGGAGCTGCCCGAGACAGATATGAACCGCCTGGGCATGTCCAACACGAGTGGGGACGGCCGTAAGCTGATGACGCTGATTGGTTCGTCCACGACCCCGCCAGTCGGCTGAGGCCTTGGTGCATCCAATTTCCCGAGGTGGAGGGTTACTTTCCGGTGTGGGCGATCTTTTGCTGCGCTTGTGCTCGGACGGTACAAGCGGCACGAAGAAGCACAGTTTGTGTCCAACACGGCCTTGCCCTCGCCTGCCGGTTCGATGCCCGGCACACCCGGGATGCCCGCCACGCCCGGTACGCCGATGTGTGGTGCGCGGAAGACACGCCGCTGCGCGGTCGGTGCTGCTGGACCAACTGCACTCGGCGCCTACGCCGTTGAGTCGGGCAGTGGAGCTGGCGATCGCCAGCCTGCAATCCATTCGCCACCACCTCGGCCTACATTGCGCGCCTGCCGCCGCTGCCGACGAGGCAGCGTGGCAGGCGGCGCGGCGCGCGGGGACGCGCGAGGAGTGACGCCGCAGCGCTGGCAGGGCACGCGCATGGAGGGTCGGGGTGGGAGGCGCAGCTGGAGGTGGAGCGCTTCCGCCGGCGCGAGCTCAAGGTGGTGCAGAGCCGGGCGGGGATCGAGGCGCCCGATGTGCTGCACCGCGCCCGCTGGCTCGAGCAGGCGGGGGCGTGAGCCTGCTGGGGGCTCAGCCTGAGCCTCGGCCTGGTGGTGCGGGCCGGGGTAAATGGGCAGGAAGGATGCGTACGTAATGCACCGATTCATGTCAAGCAATTCACGTCAACTCAATTCAATGCCATTGCAGATGCAAGCAAGTCGGCATTCCGGTCCTCGGGGGCCACACCACAGTTGGTGGAGCCAGCGATGTGTTGTATGTTGTTCGTTGCAGGCAATACAGCCTAGCAGTTCAAGAAGTGCGATGGGATGCACCCAACAAACGTCAGTCGCTCATCTCGGTCGTGTGTGTTGGGTGCATCTAGCGCTGAGGCATTATACTGATCGATCATCAGTGTGCAATATGCCAGTAGCGAGGGAGACATGAACGTTGAAGATCGTGTCGAGAAGGGGAATGGCAAACGTTTTAATGCGGGTTATGGATATGAACAAGAGGGTCTTTGTTTTGGTGTGGTTGAAGGTTGCTCTGCATTATATGCGTGGGCATTGGTATGGAGCTAAGATTGGTTCAACGTTCATCCCCCTATATATGAACCACAGATGACGTTCTCAAGTTCTGGCCTAATGGCACGTGCAGCCCAGCCCACCCACCTCAGCACCATACATAAATCCGACGGTGGAACTGTGAATCTGCGTCTGTGGCTACGGTGACTCAGAAGGCCAATAGCCGATACAACGATAATGATCCTGGTGATCCAGCGACGTCCTAAGTGCAGTATGCAATGGCAGAGAGAAGACAGAGCTGGGTTGAACCCAGACTGAGGATCAGAAGAAGAAGGAGAAGAAGGGGAAGAAAGGAGAGCGGCACTAGGCCAGGGATAGGGATACTGGTGTGGTGCCCGGGAGTAATGAGTAAATGGTCAGAAGTGCCGCGGAGGTGGCTGGCCCATAGACCCTGGTCAACAAACATGGCTGCCTAGTTATCAATCAAAGGTGGACAATGGAACAGTGGCCAAGGTGGTGGCGACGAAATGGTTCCTGAGGCGGCTACGGTCCAGTCAATGGTGGCCCATGGAACGGTGGCAAAGGTGGTGACGACGGAACGGTTGCTCTACGATGCCCGTCCTGCCCAAGGAGAGCGTCAGGCGGGGCTCCCTGACGAATCAGCAGCCAAAAGCAGGCGCCTCACTTCCATCGGAAACCCCGCCCTCGCTCTCCACTTCTGATATCTCAAGGATTGAGCCTGGACAGGCTTTCGCCAACCCGATTCTCTGGGTGGCACGCCAGCCACATCTGTCCTGCTTCCAACTCCCGTGCTTTCCTGCTACTGACAACGGAACGGTGTGTTACGCCGCACTGAATATGATGGAACGTTAACCTAATTAGTGTGCTGGAGCGGAAATCTCTATTGACAATGGAACAGTGGACAGCGTGGACGAGCAGGGAAAGAGGCCAATGGAACGGTGGACCAAGGGGACACGAGGGAAGGCTGGGCGAAGCCCCAGCACATACCCTCCGGCGCAAGGTAAAGCATCGATAAGGTATGCAGACGGGGCCGTAGGCCCGGTGGTCCTCTCGTTGTAGTATAAGAGGGCGTCCTCGCAGCTCATCCACAAATCAATCTCGTCGTCCTGCGGCCTTCTCGTGCAGGAGCATCCATCGACAATGGACAATCGTCTTCGGATGTCAGCAGGAGATTCATCTGGGACTGTTCCGAGAACATCACGCCCTCCAGGTCTCGTAATGTAATCAATGACTGTACATGAATGACCAGCTGGGGTCCAGGGTTGCCCACATTGTCTTCCCCAACAACAAACGGCCATCGCCATTGTTCATCCTCGGGAGCAGCAGTAGTATTGTCGGCCCCTTCAACGGCACCCCACCCTCACCGTATTCGAAGACCTGGCGAGCGGCAGTGTTGCGAGTGATCCTGGAACGCGGGAGGAGATCTTTGGGCCTGTGGCGAAAAGAGGCGCAAGACAAAAAGAGCGACATAAAAAGCTGCCATGTGCAAGTAGGGGTAAGGAGGCCCAACGTATATGGCGCAGGGTCTGACTCTGGGGCTTGTTGATGGCCATGGAAAAGGCAGGGTAATCGGAAACTGCCTGCGGCTAAAGCGAATGTCGCTTTTGTTAAAGAGATGCGGAGGGGATAATGGGGAAAAGTGCTGTCTGGGGCCTTTTTGCCCGCATTGAGGATGACGGCCCCGACGGAATATTAACCGGGCCGTAGGCCATGAGAGACAGGTGCCATTGACCAAACCTGCGGCCTCGTTGAGGTTCCGGAGGAGCATATAACCGACATACCATAACTTTAAGGGTAGCTTGTGAGGAGGAAAACCTGCAGGGGTGAGCCTATTAAGAAACTCGGGGTAATAGCAGCATTGTTGTCCTGGATATCTGCCAGCTTATAACCGTTGAGAAGGAGGTGTGATGGAGGGCACAACGCTTCTGTCGTGTTGACAAAAGGAAGAGCTGGTACTGAGGCAATTGATGGGGATTTTAAAGGTATATACTAGAGCGGGAGTGGGGGGCACCGCCGTCGAGAGTAAGGGGAAGCGATGCCGGAAGAAGCAACCGCGGTGGCACTGAGGCCCAGTGTACCCCTGATGTGGGCAAAAGGAGAGTATTATGTTGAAACGACTTGCCCATTGCAGCTGGCCCCTTGATGAAGATGATGGGCTATGACGGATCACACACACATTCCCACAGGATGTGGGTATGATCCTTGTTCTAGATCTTCATTGCCCCCTTTGTGTCTCTTTTCCTACATCAGGCGTGGTCTACCGTGTGATAGCTTCTCCTTCTCCTCTGGTATAATGCATCATTCCATGCAGCCTGAATGAATACCTGTCGGCATCCTAAGCAATCTCCCTCCTACAGGCTAGTTGTCAGTAATAGGCGTTCGAGGGGCGGGGAGTGTCACGGTCAGGGCTAAGGGGAGGGAGACCAGAGTCAATCGTTCGTGAAGAAGAAGCAATAACAGAGGGCATGGTGCGAAGTGGAAGAAACAGGGAAAGATCGAGCTCGGGACGGAAGAAATTGGAAATGGGTGCGAGATCAGCCAATAAACTATATGACGGCGATGATGGGTCGCGGTTACATGTGGCGGAGGAAGACCCCCCGCGCTGGCACGCACGGGTTCAGAGCTCGGCAGTATTCGCTTGCTTCCCTGCGTCACCGGGTGCGCTCTGCTCCCGCGTTTTCTCTCTGTGACGGCCGCAAAGGTTCGATGAACCTCTCTCCTGCTCGGAAAGGGGGGGGGGCAACAGGCAATCCAAACTCCGCCATATCCAACACATCACCATTGGCAGCAGTACCAAAAGGAACTTTCCTTAAAAGGATAAAGTGTCTTTGAATGAAAGGGAGAAGGCGCGGCGCCTGCTTTCAGGAGTTTCCTCTTCCCCCTCCTCTACTTGAGACTCCTCGTCTTCACCTGGAAATTAGTGTCTCAAATGGTCAAAGAAGTGTCCTCTGACGGCTGCTTTTGAACTTTTATTCCAGACGATCGGGGTGAACTCCTTGCTGACGAGACTATTATAGGCCTCAGGTGAGAGCGCGGCAATGGCTGTGCGGGCGGTTGTAGGACCGTCCAACTGGCCAACAAGAGCCTCTTCGAATGAAGTAAAGCTCACAGAGCGTTCGCCAATGGATGGCGCACGGTTTACGACTTACGTCGACCACACTCTGCAAGCCGCGGTTACTCTCGGTAGCGCGTGCTCTTCATTAGGTCGGACTCCGTCTGATTCTCCGCCTCCATTACAGCGCGTCAAGTGTGGTAACACGCTCCAGGTGCCCCACGCTATACCCCGGAGTTCCTTGACCCCTTCAACTGGTCTGACGACCTACGTACGTCGCTCCTACCTCAGAGAGTCAGGACTACCGCCTTTGTACAGGCACAGCCACCCAAACTATAGAGGGTCTCTTCTTCGCCATTACACCGGCTCCTGAGCACTCAACCACAGGAACTGAATCAGGACACATACAGTAGGTAATTCTGATTCCACGTCTAAGGGATTTCACCCCTATTAAATCCCGGGGTCGGGCTCCGTCTCGGGTCCCGCGCCCCATGACATCCCTAGCACGGTGTGAGTCTGACCATTGCAGAGGATGGGCTAAAGTGAGTTTTAGTATATATGTCGTTATTGACGCATGTAGACGATACTATGTCCTATAGCTATAGCATCTTTTTTCTGCAGAACAGCGCAACGCAGGGACAACAAGCCCGCCCTGTGTCTCGGCATCATCAATCATCCTCCATGCCGGGCATAATAATGATCGCCATTTCCGGGGAAGTGTAGGCCGATTGCATTGCCGCTGGCCATAACTGTTCTCGCCCCAAAATGAAACCGTAGCATCATGAGGGATTTGTGGGGGTGGCGCTAAATAACCTCAAAGAGTTAGGGTTACGGCAAACCTGCTCGGGGTTCATCCAAGACGATGGACCGCAGGAGTGGTGTGTCGAGGGTTTGACCCAGGGTAGATGCATTGCGAGCCTTTTGGACGGGTAGGGCTTAGCGAGACCCGTCAGATAGATCTTCGCACATTATGTGGGCCATTCTGATCTTCGATGGGGCGGGGTCGGGGTTTCCTTTTTTGGTAAGTGGTAGGATGTACTAAGGCGCCCGGCTGCAGAGTAATATAAGCGATGCGCCATTATGGAGGATCAAAGGTTACATGTTACACCCCCGAGAGCACTGGCCAAGCGATGGCCGTCTTTGGCAAGCCATGAAGTTTGAAGGCCAATGTTTCGTTGTACGCACTACGTCTTTTGTTGGGGAACTCTTCTGTGACTCGAAAGAAGATGGTATCTCGCGCACACGTGCGCTGCGTGCAAAGAGTTTTGGACAGCCGTGGACATGCCTTAGCCTGATGTTGGAACGTTTACTGTGCCTGACGGCAGAGAGTCAGAAGAGTAAGGAAAAGAAGAGGAAGACGAATAATGCATCTTGGGCGCAGCATATGGAGAAAAGCTTCAAGCTACGAACGCGTAGCGTCTTAAAACTTAAACGTTAAATGTCTTAAACGGTGAAATCCTGTCTGAGTGTGTGCCGTCGGGGGTGTGTTTGCGACCGAACAAGGCAGCCACTAGCCTCACTAGCCTTACTAGAGTCACTCAGTATTCAGTCCGCGAGTGCTCGGTTCTTGTCGGCGATTCAATAGTCAATATTCACATGTTCCCACACCCGAAAGACGTCAGGCCCAGGCCTCAAGCTCTCAAGCCTCAGGCCCTCACGGGCCTCAGGCCTCAGGCCATAATGAGGCTTGCGACATTTTCTGCACTATAGAACTTCAAGCTTCAGCACCTTCAGCGCTTCAGCTTTGGCTGTCTTCTGTGCGCGAAGTCCCAATCAATGCTATGTACTTGACTGGCTTGTAAGTACAGGGCTGGCGGCTGGCGCTGGTCTGGTGCACTGCGCAACTACGTACTACTCAGTACTGAGACTCAGCGCTCATGCACATGTATGTGTGGTGTGTGACGTGTGACGATCACCTCCTGCTGCCTTCGCCTGCCTTTAGCTTCAAGTTAATGATAGGCGCAAGCAAACGCCCAGCCCTCGCCAGCTTTATATTGCGCGCCTCCATCCAAGCGAGCTTCGAACTCACACAAAAAGCTTGCCCCCCAGCATCGACGCCTTCCCCCTCTCCCACCAACAACACCCACCCCTCTCTTACAGCTATTGGTGTCATGCGTCGGCGCTGCCCATTGTTTTTCGTCACCGTGGCCACATTGGCCATGAACATGATGACCACTGTCGCTGCTACCCAACCCTTGGGCCCGCCACCACCGACACTCTACACCATCTCGGAAGCCGCCTCCGTCGACCACCATTCCTTTGCCAGCAATGGCGCCGACACGACCGAGTTCAGCCTCTGCATCCAATCCGCTATGACGACGTCTGCGGCCCTGATGGCGTGGATGACGGTATCACGGGCCGTGGTGACGGTGGCTGGCTTCGTAACCAACCGTGGAGCCGCTGGACGCGGTGGACTGTCTTGCGGACACCGCCTATCGCTGCACCCACACCCTCACTAACGATGCCATCCAACGTACTCAGGCCATTCGCCAAAATGCCCTGCTCCAAGCTCAGGCCGCCTTGCCCAATGCTAGTCTCCCCGCCATCTCGGCCGAAGCGAATGCGAGGGCCAAGACCGCCCTGGATGCCATGCCGCCCATATTGAAGGAGATGGTCAAGTACAATGGTCATTGGGTCTTTGTCCGAGGGTGGCATGGAGGAGCCCCTCGCAGCACTGGGGATGACACTCACCCTTATCGTCCATATCATTGCCCTACTGCGTTTCCGTCCCAGCGCCAACACTCCTTCACCTCCCGCTCTGCCCGGCACCTTCCCGCTCGCTAAACCTACACACCACCCTTCGCTTGGGTGATTGCAGGGTTTGGGGCTGTGATTGGGAGTGTTCGCCATACGCCGCGCAGTGATCTTGCAATGGCAGCTGGGCTGCACGTCGCCCTGGTTGCGACATTGTTCCAGGGCTTGGCTCGCCTGGCTCGGTGGAGCCCACCTGGCAAGAGTTCCCACCTCTCCCGTCACCCTGCTACTATTCTTCAGAGCTTCCAGCGCTTCAAGCTTGGGACTAAGGTTGTGTATACCGTGCTGGGTATTGAGGCATTCGGTATGGTTTGCACTTTACTGCGTGCCCCCTTTTTCGTCTCTGTCAACAAGGTGCTCTTCCCCGCCGCCTGGGGGTCTGGTTCTTCCTGACGCTGTGGCCTCATTGGTGGTCGGGATCCACACCATGGTAATGGGTGGCGTTCTTTTTCAAGACGACGTTGATGAAGTGGCGAGTAGTGGTGTTACTGCCTCTGGGGGAAGACGGGCGATCATGCATCGGCTGCGAGTTGCATTGCTCCTGGTTCTCGCGGGCACTAGCCTCGACTGGGCGGTGGACCGACCGCCGCTGTATCGGACGTTTGATATGCACGCTGCATGGGCGCTTGCTCTGCCTCTTGTGGCAGTTATGTGGCACACGGCGCTGTCGGCCGACGCGATTTCGGTGGTCACTTCGGGCTATTGGGTCGACCCTAGCCAAGTACCCACCCGGCCGAGCAGTTCTATGACCCAGACCCCCTCATTGGCCAACCGCGTCTTGAGCCATGGCCTTTTACTGCTTGACCGATCAAGCTCCCGGGCGTCGACCAGCATCAATACCTGCGTCTCCCACTTGTCTGCCAGGCTCACTCGCTATGCCGCGCAGCGGAGAGCGACCAACCCCAACGATGCACTTGCTGCCTCCTCGACCCCGAATCTTCACCGGTAGCTTTGGGGGACAAGGCGGGTATGACCAAGACCCTCCCCGAACTCAAAGAGCTGGCGAAATAATCGATGCGGATGGGCCCCCCGCCTGTGGCTTCTCAGGGATGCCTCCCCCGAACTTTACTACCCCGAACGTTTACTTATCTTCGTGATTGACGTGATGGTGCCTCGCGCACCAGAGTTTGAGGAGGACACCAGCAACCCATTACAATGCTATGTTCTGCTAATAATCTGCTTAGACGCTCCATGGGTTCGCGTGTGCCACCAGCGCCACCACCTATGTGCGATGTATCACATAGTCCTTTGTCCTGCGGTGTCACCGCTTTTGCAGTCGCTCTCCAGGCCGCAGGGTCCTGGTGGGCCACCGTCGATCTCATTCATACACAGCCACCATGTATTCATTCGGTAGTCGGTACTCACATGCACTCACATACTCACAATCCGAGAAGTGGGTGCCTGCATACGTAGCGAATGCTGCGATCTGAGACTCGGTGCTCAGCCAGGGTGCAGGCTGGGAGAGTGAGAGTGGTGTGCAAAACCCTAACATGGAACAGTGCACCGCCGGCAACGCCTCACGCCATGGTGGTTGTGCTGGGCCAGCCTTGTCGGTTAGGCCTTAGGCTGATTAATGATTTCGATTAAGCGCTAAGCTTAGCGCGAATGGGTGACATGGTGACACTACCTTGAAGCTTGAAGCTCGACAGCGCCCCTAGTTGCACCCAGGCACATGTGCTTTGGCCATTGGCAAACGAGTGTGAGGTGTGACATGGTGAGATCAGAGGTCTTAGATCCAAACAGAGTGTACGTATACAGCGTTGTTGGTAACCGGTAACCAGTATCTAGTAACCGGTAACCTGTAACCGGTAAGTAGCCCGGTCCTCAGGCAAGGCCAGGCTAGGCCGAGCAGGCTAGGCTCGGTCACTAGGTCACTAAGAATTCAACTACAGCGCTTAATTCGTTTGAAGCTTGTGAAACGTGTTGAACACTTTGAACGTTGAACGCCAACGGGAGGAACAGGAGGACTGCTTCGTCTGTGCTGGAAGAACAAGCGAAATACGACAAGTACTCCAAATACGACAGGGACGCCCACTCAAGCTGCTCAAGAGCCATTCTTCCCCCTGGATCATGATGCATGCATGACGATGCGGGGGTACTAACAATAGTATGCCACCAATAAGACGTCAACCAAAGAAGTTCGATAAAGCAACACTGTTGTCGTTGTATTATTTCCGTCCACACACACTTGCCTTTGCACACGCATCAGGCGCAAACACAACCGCTTCCATGCATGGCCTCAGGCCGCATCGATCATCGACCTCATTGACGGGATGAAACATCTATTAGCTGCAAGCATGTGCATGCAAAAGTAATAAGTAAACCTAGCCGAATACCTGTGGCCAACGCACAGCAGCCGCTCTGAGAGATATGTGCGAAGGAATACAAGAAGCTCGGCGTGACATGTATGTGACATGTGGCATGCGACTCGCGACGGTATAGTTGTTGTCTCGTCCTGAGGACTGAACGTTGAACGTACTGAGCCTCAGTCCTCAGTACGTGACGCGTGAGGGCTCGAGCACTACTCAGGAGTATCGCTGAGAGCTCGGAGGTGAGCGTCAACGCTGAGCGATGTAGAGTCGCTTCAGCTAAAAGCGGCTCATCACTAATAGCATTACTCGTTCCATTCTCACAGCTTCTGTGAGAATGCATCCACAAATGACAGTATCTCGCTTGCGCAACGTCGCCTGATAGAAGCCGATCGTGTAGCGCGTTAAACGTTAAACACGTTAAATGGCAATTTCCGCGGCTGCTTAAGCTCAAAAGAAGTCAATGCACTCAACGTTAAACGTGTTCAACGTACGTTCTTCAACATTCAACGTTCAACGTTCAGTGTCGCTCAACGAGCATCTCGCAGCCACACATACCCTGCTTCCTGCTACTGCTGACAGAAATGGGCTCACAAATGAGAATTGCGATGGTAGTCGCGTCTTCGGCATATATATATCCAAGTCCTGTCGAAGTGGAATGGCACTGCCAAATCTGTGCGGCAGAGGGAAAGATGATAATTGGTACGTCCCCGGGCGTATATAGCGCGCCACCGCGAATGGAGGAAGAGGCGGCGGCGTTGGAATATAGACGTGTCACATGTCACTCACATGTGAGGGTCTCAAAGCTTCCAATCGGCTCATGCATCGTAGCCAATGCTCGGTTAGCATACCGGGAGATCGGGTAAGGGGACTCTCTGTCACGGGGTGGGGAAACAGCATGATGCGGAGAGAAGAGAGGCCCTGTTGTTGACGGAGAAGACCGCAGCAAATCTCCCACTAAAGCTGTGCGAACACTCGTACGAACACCCTATATAACACTCACAGTCACGCCCTCTGTCACAAACCTTGAAATTGCGTCCAACAAGAGGACGGCTTATTATTAGTACCTCTTACCCGACACATTTTTATATGCCTCGTTCTCGTGCCACAGATCTCTATACTATGTGCGGCCGCTCTTCGAAGTTCATACACAAGCTCCCCATCGCATTGTCAAAACCGCACCCATCATATGCACGTCGTGTAGGAGTCGCATGTGAGAGGTACCGAAAGAATGGAGGAGAATGGAGGAGAGAAGAGGTGGGTTTCCGCCATGTCAGAGAGTCTCTCACCTCGGGAGTGGCCCTCTATACTACAAGTGTAACGAGAGTTCTATACACCATCCCCCAAACCAAAGTTTCCTCTCTTTTTATAACTATGAGGGCGAGGAAAGGTTTGGGTTCCATCAGGCCCGCAATAGTCGTGCTTGTCTTCACCGCTGCACCATTCGGAAATGCACCGCCTGTGGCCCCACCATAAAACAGAAACGATAAAAGCAACGCCGGCATAATATGGATTGAGAGACTTTCAGTCAGACTTCCGGGCGCATGCCCCGAACTTGTGCCTACACAGTATGACGTGTGTCCATGGGCCTCTCGGTCTCCGGCTGGACCCATCCCTTTTCTTCGCACCGCGTCGTCGAATGAGTAACTGTTTCGTTGAATTTCTCCTCTACTCACGGCAAGGGATATCCCCCCATGAAGAGACAATCCCGAGTAGCATGCTTCTGTTGCCGTCAGATATAGCCACCCCCCGAACAACTAAGTGGGAGGGAAGATCGCCCCAATCATTTGGGCACATGTACTAAGTTGATTTATCGGCTATAAGTCTCAAGGTTCCGGAGGGTGGTGCATGAGAGCACCGCAACCCCTTGGAACGCCGGGAGAAGGAGCTGCTTCGGATGCTTGAACAAGCAGAATGCGACAAGAACGCCAAGTACCAGGGACGCACTCAAGAGCCGTTTTTCCCCTGGTTTTGACGACGCGAGGATACTACGGCACCAAGACGGCGGGCAAGTTGTTCGCGCATTGGAAGGAGTTGGCTACTAAGTCTCAGTGGAAATGGTTCCGCGCTCGGATGTCAACCACGTTCCTCCGTGTCCACACGCGCTTCCTAGGGTACGGGACCGGATGGCGTGAGCCGGAGGTCCTGATATCCTGGCGATCCCCCTGGTCCCTTGACCTGGTGGCGCCCCCAAGTAACCCCCGCAGATGAACGGTTAGGTTTAGACGTAGCGTTCCCCTGTCCCAGCCTTAAGCTCTGCCAATGAAATGGACGAGTCTCAAGGTCATAATATTGCCCGGATAATGAACCCTTATTAATGTTTCCTTTCCCCACTCAGTTGGAAGTAGAGTAACGCGTTAAGTCATCGGGTGGCTCCCGTGTGTTTCATCAAGGTCCCTTCAGTCCCTCTTTTCAGGCCTATATATTATAGGAGTTACCTCGCCCTGCTGGTGGCGACTGGGTCCAAGACCATATAATCCGTCTCCTTTTTCCCACTAATGAATTTTCGAACATCATGCTTCTCAACTGCTGGTCAAAGAACGGCTCAGCCAATACCAAACTCATCTCTTTACCATTTGTTCCTCATGGGAAGACGATTTCGGTGTGGCCACCACATGCGAGAGTCAGTAGTGATTCCCACAATCAACACGTATACATAGTCCTAACTCTAACCGACTCTCATCCCTCGAGGAGAAGATTGTGGCGGTGACGACACCGAGAAGCGGGCACACGGCGATTGGTCCATTCAAGTGTCTGTCTCCGCGCGTCAAAACTCAACAAATTACACATGGCATCTTTACCTGGTCTTGGCGGGCTTTTGCTCGATTCATATTGGGTTTCTCTTTCATCACCAAACAATCTTCCCGAACGTCTTACATATACTCGAGCTACTGAAGGATCCCGTCCTAAACCTACGCCCCATGGTAACGCCTCCTGCTGCTGTGGAAACATTTGGACGGCAGCTTCACGTTCTTCTCATCCGTTCCATGCTTCTATGCTTATGTCCACATGCTGACTATATTAGACTCAGTTCCTGTCTGCCTACTGAGGAACGTCTCCTGGACGTGACAGAGAAGCGGTGAGGGACTGAAATGGGCGTGCTAGCTGCCGTGGGGGTTCTAGAAAAGGGTATTTACGGAGAGAAATTTAGGTTGAAAAATTCTTCGCTGCGGCGACACCTCCCACATGCACATCCACAGGTGTGCAAAAAAGGCAATCGATGACTTCCGACGTTTGATCGACGGAGGTCTCCATTCGACTCAGATCAATGATATATGCCATCAACGGGTGTTTGGTTCGGACGTTGTTGAGATGTCCACAAACCTACACGGCATTGTATGAACGCCACCGTGATGATGGCACGGATCCCAAGATTTTGGCCGATATGTGTCCCATGTTACTGTCAACCTTCATGAGGTGGAAGTTTAAATCAGGACAACCCTTTGGCCTTGGGCTGATAGCGTCTTTTAGCCGCCCTAGAATGGTCTCTGTCGGGGGCAATTCTGCGATGGTCGAATTGGGACCTGCCAGCCCACATTACAAATCTGGTCTGGACCACAAATAGTTCCATCCCAATGATTTATGCTTAACTCCACTGTTTGTCCATGAATTCGCTTAGTCGTGCTGCTGACATGCTGACTTTGGCGTCTTCTCAGTTCGTCTTTAAAAGATAGGGTCATACCACACCCCAGATGAGATATCCACAGTCTCATCGGCGCTGATTCACTTGGCCTTTGGGTCTCGGACTAGATCGAGCTCACAACAGTTTGTTGTGCAGCATCTCCGATTTGCACACCGGGCCAACTTGTTGTTCGATTTTTCCATATGGTCCCAAGCTCTTCCGTTTGGCGGTGATCACTGCTGTGGAGAATAGTAAGAATGAGCTGTCGTATGACGGGAGAACATACGAAGAACTTTTTCGATGCTGGGCACGAGTCATGGGCTTGTGGCACACCCACATCGTTTGTTCGGGAGCTTCATTGGGGGACGTGGTCTGCACACGAGGGCAGCGTCTCCGGGAGTGTTATTCTTCCGCGAGACTGCTACGTATCCCAGCGGCGGTTCTTTTCATCGAGACGCAGATAGCGGCTATATGAGGGGTGCATGGGAGGGTTGGCCTGGCAGCGGAGACTTACCTACCCTGATCGATTGCAGTACTGTTGTCAACTAATAGACCACCAGCAGTCGAGGTTTTACGCTGTCCTTCGACGGCAACATCACCTTTTATGAGGGTCTGGGCATGGTTTTCTGCCCTTGTTTGCCGTGTTGATACCTCAGATGCTTCTATATATCATCGCGTCCTTATAATCCTCTCAATAATGATACATATGTTTCAGGGGGGGGCAACTACGCTCCCGTCGCTTCCACATCAGTAGTGAATACGCCTCACTATGAACCATGCTCCCGGATGCGCGACATGATTTTGGAAAACGCGACCATCCATCTTCAAGCCCACAAGAAAGCATAACTTTTCCCATATTTATCATGCCTTATATATGCAGGCGGGTCGTCCACAATAAGCCGACAGCATTGGCACAATCTCTTTCTCTATCCTTATTTTGTGCCTGTCCCCACCTACTTGTCCACCTTCCCAATGCTTTCTATCGTGCTTCTTTTCCGTGTATAACTTGGTACGCGCGTACCACCTCTCTTCGATTGTCGGGATCGAGAGCTTGGTTGCCACGTGGGTGCAAGCCATATCTACCAGAGCGGGAAAGGTGACATACCTTATGACAGATGCCTGCTACAATAGTATGTTTGTGGAGCAATCGTGCTCATCTGTTGAACCCTCAGCATTTTGAACAAGGCTGGCCGAGTTCATGAGCAATGGAATCATATATCCCTTTTGAAGAGCTTCCACACTTCACCGCCTCCCAGCCTCCTCCTTGTCTCTTCCTCATAAATGACATCGTGACAGTTCGACCACACCGCACAGTCAAAGTTCTTGCCGAGAAAAGCTCGGCAGACTAAGTAAGATCCGTGAGATCGACAATGCGTGGTGTTACATCACGGCGAACTAGTGGTTCACCATACTCCTTTAATTGATTATCTCTCTGATTGATTGTGGTTCACCAAACCGCGGTTGCTGGTCTTCCCAAACTCCTTTCTATACATCTCCCTCATCAGCACTTCCATTTGGCTCTCCCCTTTCTTCTCGTTTGGTCCTTTCTTTTAGCGTTTTTTGGGTTACGGGTTTTCTTTGGTCCGTGGGCTTGGGGGTGGGGGGGGTTGAACCACCGGGTGGCTCATATGTGTTTGACCAAGGTCCCTCCAGTCCCTCCTCACACAGGCCAAAGTATATACTGTAGTAGGAGTTCCATTTTGTTTCCTCGCTTCTTCCTCGCTTCTGTCTCCCTTGTTCCGCAGCCTAATAGAACTCCTGGTGGCGATTAACGGCTGCCTGAAGAGCTTGATGTCCCTCTTGTAGGTGTTGTTGGCTGGATTAGACCACCACCACCACGAGTACGATTGCATCACCCTCGAAGGCCATCAAGCCTCAACAGGCCAAGATCCGGGTCTCATCGATCAAGCAAAATAATAAGC
Organism: Moniliella sp. 'wahieum'; assembly: GCA_003971905.1. Classification (NCBI taxonomy): domain Eukaryota; kingdom Fungi; phylum Basidiomycota; class Moniliellomycetes; order Moniliellales; family Moniliellaceae; genus Moniliella; species Moniliella sp. 'wahieum'. The sequence goes on along the minus strand of RSEE01000066.1, from coordinate 216,870 downwards.
CTCACAGGCGCAATAATCCTCGAACGTCATCAGTTGGACGTCTTCAGCGCACGGACCGTGCCAATTGCAATTTGAAAGTGGCTCATTGCAATTGGGGCTTCCAACCGATGGAGGTTACGTGCTTTGGTGATGTGCTGCCACCACTGGCGTAGCGTCCATGTCACTTTCTCGGCTGGGCGTCTTTCTCCTCGTCTCCTTGCCTCTGGGATTCGCAACATGAGCAGCAGCATGTCCCCTCTAGCGCCGCCGCTGCCGCCCAAACGGTTTCGGCCCGCGCTTCGGCCCTTGCTGCACCGCCTCTGCTCTTGACGCCCAAAGAGCTCCACACGCGTCTCGCCGATGCACACAGCGCATCGTGCTCCTTGATGCTTCGTGGCACATGCCTGCCTCTGGGCGCAACCCCAAGGAGGAGTACAATCGGGGCCCCGTCTTCCTAATGCCCAGTTTTGGGACGTAGACGCTGTCGCCACCCCGGCTGCAGTCAATGGGGTGCCTCTTCCGCACATGCTGCCCTCTCAACGCACCTTTGACGACGCGCGCCAAGCTCTTGGTATTCTTCCGTCCGACCATGTTGTTGCGTATGATGTGGAGGGCACCTTCTCCGCTCCCCGCACTGCCTTTACTTTGTTGCCCGTGGACACGAACGTGTCTCGGTGCTAGGGAGGTCTGCTCGCTTGGCTCAAGGAGGGATACCCCTTGGAGCAAGGCCGCCTCAGCCGCTGCCGCCTGCCCTGGCTCCGGCCGAGACCAAATCAGGCGGACTCGAGCCCCCCACGGCGGCGACAGTGACGTACGATGAAGTCGTGGCTCTGGCACGGTCTCTGAGCACAGGTAAGCCGGGTGGCGTGCCTATCCTTGACGCCCGCTCCCATGCGCGGTTCACAGGAGAAGCGCCAGAGCCGCGGAAAGGCATGTCTTCTGGTCATATCCCCGGAAGTACTAGTCTGCCTTTCACCAACTTGGTTACTTCCCACACCTTCCGCTCTGCGAAGCTGTGCCCGGTCCACAAGGCCAACAGTCGGTTGGACCGGATGGTACGCGGGAGTATACCTACACCACCTTGGGGGAGCAGCCCCAACTGTGGCGTGCAGCCTCGGATGCACTTGGTGGTGCAGAGGGCCTGGAGGCTGCGCGGCACGCTTCCTCCTCCGGCTCCCCGGGGCAGTGGCTACTTGTGGGTCGGGCATGACAGCCGCCATCATTTGGCTTGCTCTCCAACGCCTCGGGGTCAACGCGGTGATTTATGACGAGGTAAGTGGGCCTCCTGCTAGAAATTCAGTCCGACTGACCACGCTCATGGCAGAGTTGGATGGGATGGGCAAACCGGCCCCAAAGCCCCATCGACCAGGACGTGCCGACCAAGACCGCCTAAGCCAACTGAATCTACCGCAAACAAGGTCTGTAGTCCAATCCATCATGGTTGTTTTGCAGTAATTCGCCGCCACATGCGTCATACAAGAGGAGGGACGTGATCTTCATCTACACAGAGGAGTACATCACGAAGATAACTGTCAGAGGAAGTGGTCGAGAGATTGGTGGTCAGGGTTGATTATTGGGGAAGCACCTTACGCCTTGGGTGGGGCAAAGACCGACAAGAGCGCATCATCGGTGCGGGACTGGATGATGGACAAGTGCGCGGTGGCTTGGTCCCAGCCCACAGCCGTAGGCGTGGCCTCAGGTTCAAGGGGCGAGGTGAGGAGGGGCTTCCATCCCTTGGTAGCGTACAGTGTCACTTCACCCCGGTGCCGCCAGGGCGAGCATTTGGGCATTGGGGTCAAACGCCAAGGCCGTGGGGGCCACCGCAGAAGTCAAGGCCGTCACCGGCGCCAGCTTGCGTAGGTCCCAAATCACAGCTGCCAAACTTCCCTGGGCAATTGAAGCCAGTGTGTAGCCATTTTCGCTAAAGGCAAGGCCGCCGGGTACAACCGCATGCCCGGCTTGCGCCTCGGCCGCGCCAGTCGGCTCAAACACCGCCATTTGTGCTCCAGTCTTGACGTCCCACACTACAATTTTGCCGCTCGCTGTGCCCGTGACGAGGAGCTGGCCGTCGGGATGGAAAGCAGCTGCGGTGATCTGCTCCCCTTCTTGGACATGGACAAGCAGAACAGGCTCACCTCCCGAGGGAACAAAGAGCGCCACCGCGTCGCCTCGCCCGACTGCGAAAAACGCATGAGACGGGTGCACCGCCAAGGCAACAGGTGGAGTGTGCTGGGATCCACCCAGCGCCGCCAGGAGATGGTGGCCGTCACTTTGATCGTGTTGCGCAATGCTACCACATGTACCGAAGTACCATCGGCCGATGCAGCGAGAGTAAAAGGTGGCAGCTCTGCAATCTGGCCTAGAGTGGGCTGGGCCGGCAGCGCCAGTGCCAGTGCCGACACACCGGCCGTATCGGGAAGAGAGAGACGCCCAAGTTCAGTGCCTTCCGTCGATACGAGGTCCACGGCCCCGGGTTCGGCAGAAGCCAAGGCATAGGGTGGGTAGGTGACGGCCACTGGAGCGGGGTGTGCGATTGTCGTCGAGGATTGCAAGGCTAATGCACGCCTTTGGCGGCCGTGTAGGTTGCCAATCCACCATAGGCAGAAGGCGCCTTACGCTTGCTCCTCCCGTGCGGGCCGAGGTGAGTTGGGCCGCAAGCGAGTTGACCGTGTCAACCAGCTCAGTAGGCAGACCTGTTTCGACAGAGGGCGCAGCATCTGGCATGTCCGCATCTTCTGCAGAGGCGGCCCCGGCAGCGTTCGAGGTAGATGGAGTAGGAAGGGCACTTCCGATTGAGGCCAAGGCATCGCGTGCTTCGTCGCGCTCGCGCAGGACGCGTGCAATCACGCGCGACGCAGCGTCGTTTGAGTACAGAGCGGCAGCGAGTTCTTGCCGCGTCGTGTCGTACTGCCGCTTGAGCGATGCCATTTCGAGGAGCAACGCATCGTACTCGCTCTGCATCGAGGTCAGCAGGGACGGGACGGATGTCAAGTGGGCGTTGCGCGGCGGGGCTGCGCCGTGCGGGTCCGAAGCGCCCGTGGCGACAGCGACCAAGTCGCGGGCGGTGTCGAGGACAGTTCCGTCGATGGGGTCCTGGCCGTCGTGCTCGGCCAGATACTTGCGGATGAGACGCTGTTCGTACACGCGGCCGCTCTTGACGGACACGACGGGCTCGAGCGCCGGCTCGCCCGAGATGGCACACAGAAGCGACATGCGTGTGTCAGTGTCTGCCGAGGAAGAGACGGGGAGCAGCAAAGCGCTGTGTATAACGATGGCTGTCCAGCCCGCCGCCCCTGCTCATTCCGGGGCGGAATGGCCGTCGGAGGGCATGGGCGGAATGCGTGTTCGCGAACTGGCACCGCACACACCATTCAATTTCAAAGTTCAATCCGCTCCGCTTCGTCTGCTTTCGATGACGTCGAGTCATGCATCGATTGCGTCGAGTCACAGGCGACTGGCCTACTGCCCGCGCCCCCGCCGCCAGGAGGACGCGTCGACCGATGATTGGTGTCGATGACGACAGAACCGCTGGGAACTGGGCACTGGCCGCCGGGTGTGCACTTGGCCTTTCTTCCAGCCTCCCTCGCCGCCACTCCCCAACCACCTCATCCTCATTCTCGCCACCATGTCTGCCTGGGGTACGTTGTTTCCCCTGTCCTTACTCCCTGATTTGGCCCTGACCTTCCTTACCTTCCTTCCCCTCCCACCAGACCAAGACGTCAAAATCGGCTACAAGACCCGCCCCTCGGGCAGCGGCACCACCGCATCCCAGAATGCCTACGACCGTGGCCGCGCCGCTGGCGCGATCACGGACAACAACCGCAAGACCGCGGCTGGTCACAACAAGGGCCACGAAAGTGTAGACCATGCCCGTCTCGCTAAGCTGGACCGCGAGAACGAAGTGACGGCGCCTCCCAAAGTGGCGCCTAGCGTGGGCAAAGCCATTGGCCAGGCCCGCCAAGCCAAGGCCTCAACCAAAAGGAGCTTGGCACCAAGATCAATGAAAAACCTCAGGTGATTGGTGACTACGAGTCGGGTCGCGCCGTCCCCAATCCGCAGATTCTGGCGAAGCTCGAGCGTGCCCTCGGGGTCAAGCTGCGTGGCAAGGATATCGGCGCTCCTCTTGGCGGACCCAAGAAGAAAGCGGCTTAAATGTCGATTGAATTTGCGCACACTTCCTCTACGCCTACACTCTGTTGAGCGCCCTTACGACCATTTTTGTACGGAACCACATCGATGGCCGTCAACCCTTTTCGTGCTTTTCATATCTGCATTGGCTTGAATGTAACCAGCCTGGTTTTATACTCCAGGGGGAGCAGGCGGATGAGACGGGAAACTGTCCATATGGCAAAGTCCAGTTGTATATAGCGGTACGGCTTGTAAGTGCTAAGCATGCCATGCCCAGGTCGGAGGAACTGGACTCTTCATCTGCCCTTCTCAGTTAATCTCTTGCTCTCCCCAATCTGGCCACGAGGCTTCGGACCTGACCTTGAGACACTTTGGCTCAGCTGGCTGAAGACCTTAACCTTGCGGCTGGGGCTCAGCGATCTGCCTGCGAGCGGTAGCGGGCGCTAAGCCGAGGTAGCACTAGAGAGTATGGTAAAGTATTATCACTTTCATCACTGGGTGCATTCGGAACGAACACTACGGTGGGAAGAGGCTAGCAAAACTAATAGTGGGATTGTCGCGTGTGCGCTCAAAATGAAGTAGCTGATTCTCTTTGCAAGGTCCCATATGAGGTTCTGCAATCGGGCTTGTGCACAAGGATGCATAATCATATGGGGACAAACAGTACGCAAGGTCATGGACAAGCATCGAGACAAGTTGCAGGTTCACTGAGGCACATCAGCCAGAGAGCAAAGGAAGCGTGAGTGACCAATGCCCAGGCCGATTACAAAGGTCCAGAGGAAGCAGGCCATCCTGGGCACGACGCGCTTTTTAGAAAAGCGGTTTAGCAACACCGCACAGACCAACGAGCCTATGGCTTAGGCCGAAGCAGTCGCGTGCTTGGCTGCCTTGGCTTCGCGCAGGGACTTCTCAGTGCCGTGCTTAGCGAAACGTTGGTTGCGGATGAATTTTGGGTCCACACCGCGCAGCGACGGGTAGCGCGACGACTTGGGCTTCTTGATGCCGTTGCGGTGCGCCTTGGACGACTGGTTGTGGTTGGTGTGGTTCTTGGACTTGGCCATTTTGCTCTCTGGGGACGAATGGGGGTTAACGACGGACACGGAGCGGCATAAGCAGGCCGAAACAACGCACCTCGTGATTCTAGCGGAGCTTCGTGGTGGGGAAGTAGCGCCTCGGGCTCATTGGTAGGCCTAGACAGCCAGCCACAGGAGGCGATAGGGTTGACTGCGGCAAGTTTTGCGTATTCTTTCTACAGGTTAGGGTTCGTGGCCCTGCGGCATCACATGTCACATGTCACATGTCACATGTCACCTGCTCACATTCCCCACATCACACGTGACAGCTCAGAGACCGTGCACCATGCGTGATGTGGGATGCATGATGCGTGGTGTGCAAATCGGGGGGACTGGTAACGTAATGTGGACGTTGGCTGTCTTTCTACCACAGCCGAGCTGGGAGCGTGGACTGGATTCCTGCGGACGGAGCGAGCGCGGGCGGCCTGCTCTGTTGTTCCCGCTATCTACCTCTGTTTTGTCTTCACCACCACCACCATGTCGGAGCGAACCCCTCTTGCTCCCATCGGATCTTATCTGGCTCATCGTGATGCTCAGGCTGCTGCCAGAGCGGCGCGCCCTGTTCCTGCTCGGCCAAGCCTCAGCCTGGTTCGTCGCCCAAGAAGCCACTGACGATGGACCAAGTCACCCCCGTTTTTGCCGCTATGCTCGTGCGTCTAACCTCCTCTTGACCGTATGGCCATGCTGACGCTGGGCTATTCCCACAGGACAACCTCGAAGTCCCAGCTGCCACCCGCGCGAAACTGCTTTCGTTACCTGCTTCTGTGCAGCAGAATATGCTGAAGGGCAAGGCTTCTCTGGACCTCTCCGAAGTCAAGGGCGTAGCAGCGGAGACCAAGGCATCTATTCCTCCTCCGCAGCTTGGACTAGGGCCGGCCCCTGTTCGTTCCTCCACCCCACCTGCCTCGGCTCCAGCTCCAGCTACCACGACCAGCCCGAGACGCTCCGTGTCGCCTTCCAAGCTCTTTGGGCGGGGCACTCTTTCTCCTAGCAAAATGCGTCTTCCCTCCCCCTCCAAGATCACTGGTCGCCGAAGTGCGTCTCCTTCGAAGATGGGCAAGCTCCGCTTGGGGCGTGGAGCCGACGTGGCGACAGTATCTGCTGTGCCAGAGCCTCACAAGAGTACGGTACAGGCTGCCTCTCAACCTATGAGAGCACTACAGACGGCCGCGTCGACATTTTCTAAACAAGCGGCTGCCCCCAAGACACCACAATACTTTGCTTCCCTTCTTAAAACCACCCTGGTCCAAAACATCGAGATTGGAGAGATGAAGCGCCTTCGTACAGCTCTAGCTGCCGAATCCCCGGCGTGGGTTGAATCTTTTGGAACACAGCAAGGTGGGTATGGCGCGTTGCTGGATACTCTCAAGGGATTATTGGATATGGAGTGGAGGGAAGAACAGCACGATGATCAATTGTTGTACGAGCTGCTTCGTTCGCTTGTCATCCTCAGTACCTCGGCTCGGGGCAAATCCCTTCTGTCGAGCCAGGCACCCAAGCCATTTGTTGCGTTGACCGACCTCCTGTGGTCAGAGAAGAAGCCGGGAGACCTTTATGTGCGCAAGCTCTTGCTCGACTTGATTATCATTGCGGGCGAGTTGGACATGCAATCCTCGCAGCTGGCTGGCGTTCAAGAGACGCGCCAAGGGTCGGAGTGTTTGGAACGGTGCAATGAGCTGCTCTCCAATGGTGCGTTGACGAGCGCCCAGCACTTGGTCATTATCCTTCTTCATTCTCCTCGGGACCCAGATCAAGAGGCAATTGTTGATTTCGTTCGGGTGGCTCATACGCCCCGTCCCTTCAAAACGTTGGTGTACGACATGGCTCGCGTGGTGGCTGACTACTTCTGGGTATTTTGTCACTCGCGCAACACGATTTGGCGGTTCGAGGAGATGGACCCTCGTTCTGTTGAAGCTGCTGTCAACCAAAGGTGCCAGGAGGGATGACGGGGGCGTTGAGTTTGAAGCTATCGCTTATCTTACTGCCCACATGAAGCTGATTAACTGGGCGGTGCGAACCTTGGTCCGGGCTGAGTTTGTGTCGGGCCAGGGCAAGTGGGTGGGACCGCAAGCATTGATTAGGGGCCTGCTGGATTGTGGTTTGACCGCATCCTCCATTCGGTCCGCCAGGCGAGCCAGACGTACTACCAACCCATGCACCTCGAGCTCTCTATCTTTTATCACCAAGCACTCCAAGCGCTACACACTCCCCACGAGCTCGCTGCGTGGGTGGGCGGGGCGCCTGACCCGCCGATGCTTTCAAGTCCTCGCAAGCAAGGCACTCCCATTGCCGACAGATTTGCTAGCGGTAACGTACTCTAACAAGCTTTTCCTTTTCCAATGCCGCATCCATCCGATTTCGTTCTTGTCTCCCTCTGTCTATGTATCATCCTCCGCATTTGATCCATCCTGCGCCGTCTTTTCCGTTTCCTCGAAGTTGGGCCGGAGGGAAAGTATCTTATCTAGGCTTAAAGCAGCCTTCTTTCCCCATTCCCCACCGGTATCGGGGCGAAAGTCCACGTACAGGCGCCACGCTACGCGCTCCAAACGCTGAGGGTCAGGCTCTCCGGCGCCCTCGTCCACGATCGCATCGGCGAGTAAATACATGGCACCCATGACAAAGGGAAGGTTCATCAACATGCTGCTTTTGAGATAGTCGTACGCCTTGTCGGGCGGTACCATTTGCCCTTCGCTGATGCCGCGGTACCGCTTGGACTCTTCTTCTTCCTCTAGTCCGACATCGTCCTGGACTTGCATGACGGGAATCTTAACACCCAAACTCAAAGTGAGGCTGATTCGGGCCTACCCCGACGGGTTCAGTCGACTACCAGGCCCCTTTTTTGGGAACGCACCGATCGCCAGGCCGCGGGCGGTGGAAGTATGCGAGACATAGCAATGCGCCAAACTCAGGGCTTCGTCTCGTTCAAACCCCATCTTCTCGAGCACGACTGTCGCCCAAGCGGTCAATACGGGCGCACGGTTGACGACCACTGCCCTCCCGCGGAGCTTATATAGGTCCAGGACCTCGTTGAACATGTACGTCTTGGGTACGGGATGGTCTCTGTTTGGTGAGAAAGATGTATCCCCCCAATCTCGCGCCAATGTTTCCGGACTTGCATTCCGTGGGCGCTTGCGAGGAGAGGCTTTGAATATGCAGAGTCAGGGCTGGTTGTGTTGCCTACGTTAGCCATGGCCTTGGAGGTGAATGCGCGTTCTGCTTGGCAGGCGTAGCGGCGGGGGCGGGGTAACCGATGTGGACAGGCGCAGCTTGGGTGCCCACTCGGGGTTGTCCAAAGCGGCACGCACGGCTGCAAGAACCTTTCTCCTAACCTCTGCCGGCTGGACGCCCAAATCCTCGAGCAACGGAGCGCTCAATACGGAGAGACGAGAGGAGGTCAGGTCGCCGTGCATATAAAGCTTGCCGGCGACTGGCATTGCCTCGCGCATTGTTAGCCAAGGAGACGTGTCGGATGCCCCGCGCCCGCGTCTGGTTGGCGCGGGGGAGACGAGCATCTGATGAGGTCATGCAGACTGAGAGACGCCTCGGATGGTGGCGAGGACATGGCGCGGGAAGCCGAGATGGTGGCGTGAAAACGCGAGGGGCCAGTAAAGTGGCTGGAACGGCGCATGTGATGAGCTGGACAGCCGTTTGAAATTGGAGCAGCTGCCATGCCAGTGGGACTGACTAATTAAATAAGGCAGCCTCCAATTCCAAGGCCAAATGCCTGCAAAGGCCCGAACTTCGCCTGTGTGAAATTGTGGGCGGCTCTGGGCCCATTGCCGCCCGAGATGTGACGGCGGCCAACCCCCACCGCCACTGCCATCGCCACCACCATCGCCCCCGGCCCTTTCTCCCCCCACCAGCGAGACTCGGTCGCATTGCACCGCCGCCCGTTCTCCCCTCCCCTTCCCACGCCACCCTTCCGCCTCTTTCCTCGCCCCTGCCTTCTCTGCTCCGTCTGCCGTCATGGCTACCGTCGCGGCGAGCGGCGCTGGCACTGGCCTGCCAGATCCGCAAGCATCCGACTGGGTCCCACTCGAGTCGCTCCACCCCGTTCGCAGTCGCCGCCGTTCCCAGAGCAATAGAACCCCCCCCTTTGACCGTCGCATTCAATATGACACTCCCAGCCCCTCTCCCCATCGCGCTCGCCCCCCCTCCGCATGGCCCACCCCTTGGCCAAACCCATTCCCTCACCTCCTCAAGGGAATGCTTCAACGCATGATGCTTCCGTTCCCAACGCTGACATATCCGTTGCAACCCCCTCGAAAGAAGCCGCTTCGGCTGGCGATTTGAGTGCTGATGTATCCACTCCACTGGGCAGACGCCGACTTAAATCACAAGCGGCTCAGCTGAGTGCTGATGAGCTGTCCGAGTTCGGCCCTTTGGGCGGACCTGCCCCGACGTGAGTGACCGTTACATTACTTGGGATTCGCGTCCTCGTCGGCCATCACGCAGCATGAATCGTAGTGGATCTCTACGGTCCAACAATGGGCGCGCCAACTCTACCGTTGGTGTCTGGGCCACAGACGGGGGAAACTTCACCCGCCGCTTCTGGGAACGGTCCCAGGGCGGAAACACCTGGGAAGGAGTCGCATAACCGAACCCAATCCAGTGCAACGTTCCCATGGCCAGCACGCCCAAGAGAGCTCAAAACCTCTCAGTAGCTCGATTGGCACGTTTCAAGCCGATGAGGATACCAGTTTTTCTCGTTCTCGGGCTCGTATGGCTTCAATCAAGCGCCAACGTTTGTCCCAGTTCCACCGAGGGGAGATCAGCTCTGTTGAGCTTGAAGAGTTTGGCCCATTGGGAGGCATTAAGCGGTCCGAATCCCCGCCGTCATTTGCGCCTAGCATCACGCCATCGAAGCCGGCTGTTAACGAAATTCCCACTGTCGCTCGCCGCGCCGTCTCTCTCGTGCACGTGAACTTTTGGCGGCTGCAGCGGCTGCCGGAGGAGATGAGGCACAACGCCAATTGAAGGCATCCCGCGAGGATCCCAACTTTGACATGGCCGCCGCTTTGGCCTCGTGTGGCTTGGTTGACAAGTGGGACATCCACGGCAACCCATACGATCTCAAGGAGATTAACCTGCCAACCCCTCCTGCGGATGAAACCGGAATTGAACGCGAACCCCGCCCCAGTGTTAACCACCCGTCCACTCTGTGCCCACCAACAATGACCTAGTTTCTGCTTCTGACCTGCGTCGTGATGTCAATCCACCTTCCTCCATTGGTATGTTACTTTTTGCGTGCTTCTTCCTCTACTTGTACCACACTTTTGTGCGCTAACGCGAGCCAATGGTTTCTCTTCAGCCCCTCAAGAAGGCCATATCCTATCGCGCGTAGCCGCTCAACCCATCGAGCCGGTGTCAACGCACAGCTCCGCTTCCCCAGCCAGTCTCGCTGGCACTGCCGACCAGACTTCCCAGGCTGGTACCATGCCTTGGGCCATCCAATCCCCACTCACATCGCGGACATCGCCAATCGCTGGGTCAGCCTCGGCTCCCGCTCCCTCTCTGCCCACCCTCCTCCCCCACAACAACGAGTCGTGTTCAAGTAACCCCGCGTCGTCAGAATCCGGAGCCCATTTCCCATATGCCCCCAGCGCCTGCTCTGGATCCTGCTCCCAAGCCTGCTCCCACCTGCTGCTAAGCCTGCTCCAAAGACTGCGCCCGAGACGGAAGACACCATCGGCGCTGGCAAGTGCAAGTGCACAATCATGTAGCTACATCCTTTTTCTTCTCTATCCTGTTTCTTCCCTTGACCACTTGGCCCAGCCTCTTCTTTTGTTCGTCCGGCGGCATGGAGATGGGATGGGGGGGATGCGCTTGTGGAATTGATGGTCCCAATGAACACCAGGTTTTGCGTCTGCCAAAACGTAGTTCGGGGTATGGCGGGTGAAAATGCGTTAATCGACCGCAGCATGCGATTTGCCCCGCCTTCAGAGTTGAAATGATGACACGTGAGTGCCGTGTCCACGTGTCGGGAGCCAGAGGGTCAGGCTGACGCAGACGATGCCCGGCCAGGCGGCGGACGCGGCCGATGCTCGACCGCCACCACCGCCCGCGCCCATTCTGCACACCCCGGTCCAGGCCATGGACACACAATGAGGGCGGGAACAAGCCTCCTTTGCCGTCCGCCGGGCAGGAGGGCGGGCGTGTGGCTGCTGCTGGCCCTCACCCTCGCCAGTGCCCTGCTCAGCCTTGTGCCCGCCGCCGCTGCCCAGGACCCCTCGGACGGGGACGAGGGTCTGCGCCAGCTCGAGCACGACGCCAGCGAGCTCCGCTCCGTCTTGACCCAGGCACGGGAGTTGCGCGCGCTCCTGACCGGCGACCGTCGTGAGTTGGAGCACTGGGACCTGAGCTACCGCGCGGGCCGTGACAACCACACGCTCTTTGCTGAGCCCCTGGCGCACATGTACGCCGCCTCCATCGTCGCAGCCGACATGGCACGAGGTGCGCCCCGCACCAACTACACCCTCTCCGACTTCAACCCCTACAACCGCACCGCCTTGCCCGTCGTTCCGGATTTGCTGCTCAACCTGTCGCTCACTAAACCAGCGCCCCTCTCGCCCACCGCCCCCCTTTCCCTGGCTCCCGAAGCAGCGGCCGTTGCACGTGCCTGGCCGTTTCCGCCACGTTCCTACCTCGGCTCCTTTCGCGGCATCTGGCACGCCAGATCTTGGTCGCTTGACCCCGCCTTTGTCATTCAACAGCCCAAGCCCATGGCCAGCAAGCCTGCCAAGCCCTATCGGCCCGCTGCGCCAGGGCCGAGTGACCATCCTACCTTCCCACCCCCCCGCTCTGGGTCCGTGGTGGACCATCTTGATCGCCGACCAAGGAGCGCGTGGCCCGACAACAAACGATCTCCTTACCTTGCTCTTCGGCTCCTCCAACGCCTTCCCAGGCATATACGGAGGCAGCAACTTGACTGCCTTTCGCCACATTCTTGGAGGCGAAGTCGACTTGGATCTCCTCGAGACCTCTGTATCAGGCACGGCGGCGGCGTGCGCGTAGTGCCAATTGTGGCACGCTTAGTCTAGGTAAGGCTTCAGCCAAATGGGAGCAACGTTCCATTCCCGCTTGTGGCCGACAACTCCCACCTGTGAACCAAGCGCCACCTGCCGGCCTGTTCACGCCAATCCGATGGACCCCATGCCCGAGGGACTCGAGTTTGACGTGACAGGTGTGCATGTGCGCCCACATGGTCTACTGTATGCCCAAGTTCTCACCACCACCGATCCACACTGGATCGATCCGCGTGAATCGCTCAAGATGGTCCCCTCCCCGAGGGGGTGGCAGGAGGTGATGGATCAGTTGTCCAACCTCACTTCATCCCCCACCAATCCCTTGGAGCAGGCGCAATTGGCGGATGCCGCGCGCAACGCATCGGCCTGGGGACTGTGGTCACGCGTGCTACAGACGCTCCATGCCGTTCTTTCGGCCCAAGTGGAGCAGGTAACGCGTCGGTTGCGAGATGAGGATACGACTGCACCCGGACCAATCAAGCCTCCTGACTCGTCTCACTCTGACAATGGGAATCAGACGATGGGATCGGGAGTGGCGGGGTCAATGGGTCGACACCCGTGCGCCCAGTCCTTCATCTTCCCGGCACCTTGACCCCCTTTGGGCCCACAACTGCACTTTCCATCTGTATGCCCATATGCAACCTGTGGGGGAGGCCGAGGGAGCCAAGCGGTGCGCAGGGCCGAGTGGGCTATGCGCGACCCGCGCGGCTGGCCCCACTTGCATCTTCCCGAGTCTCCACAGATGCGTGGGGTGCTCTGGTCGCCCGAATGCTTCCTTCTAATGCGACTAGGGGAGGTGGAGACAGACCTATCTTCCGTGCTAGGTGCTCAACCCTCCTGCTCCGCCACTCATCCCGCCGTTCTTCCGAGGGAACGGACGAGTTTCGGATTTGCTTGGGCGCACCGCATGACGGGCAAGTTGGATCTGCTGCGGCCATCACGAGCGCTTCGGTACACTACGGGGGTGGTCTTTCTCCTCCTGTTTCTGTGCCACCTCGTTACTCGCAGCATGGATCGCTCTACGTCCCCCGCTGCGCTCGCTCGTCTTGCTTGGCCGACGTGGGCCCTGTTTGTATATCGGACGTCTCCTTCTTTGCCACGCATCTTGTTGTCGCCATCTTTTTTCAAGGCCAACGAGACACGCCAGCTTGGTATGCAACCGCCTTTGGGTTTGCCATGCTATTTATCGCGCTCGAATACCAACACACGCTCAACATTTGGCACTTGCACCACATTACCAATCGGGAGCAGGCAGCTCGAGAACGAATGGAGGCCCAAAGTGCTGCTGCTGCTGCATCGGCCGCCTCGGCTTCGAATTCGCCTAGTGACCCCCCCAGTCAGCCGAGGACCCTTGCCGCCGAGCAATCGGAGGGCGCGCAGGGCGCGCAGGGCACTTCGGCTCCTGCTGGTGCCCCTACCGGCCCACTGCGAGCCCGGCCCAGCCTCGGGGATGGTTGTTGGTCCGCATGGCCAAGATTGCCTTTAAGGTCATCCGGCTCCGTCCCATTTCGATGACATTGATGTTGGGTGTACCGGCGTGTTGTTTACACTGAATGGTGTTGCACTCTTGACGGCCGTACTCGTTATGGTGCACAGTTTCTGGGTGCCTCAAATCTGGCGCAACGTGCAGCGACATCAACGTGGTGCTCTGGAGGGTAAGTTTATTGCGCTGGTCTCGTTGGCGCGCATGGTCTTGCCCACGTACTTCTTGGTGTATCCCGACAACTATGCTGGCTTTACTCCGCAGCCGTGGCTCGCTGGCGTGGTGGATGGCTACATTCTTGTGCAGGCCCTTATCCTCATGGGACAGGGTGCGTTTGGACCGTCCTTTTTCCTCTCCGACGCCGTCTTGGTCCGCCTTGGGATCGCGCCCCAACAACGGTGGAATTACTTTGTTTCGGCCTCCGATGCGCTGGCTTTGGTCCGCTCTCGAGGGCAGGACATCCCTGCGGCCAAGGATGGCAAGATTGAGCTGGGAGATTGCCCGATTTGCTTTGAACCGATTGTGGTGCCCGTCGTGGGTTCGGGCCCCGTTTCGGAAAGTGAGGAGGATCTAGAAGCGGGGGGGTCCGATTCGGAGGATGTACCCGAGGAGCACGAAGCTCTGCTGGACCAAGCGAGCTCCACTCCCACCCTAGCCGGCCCCGGAACGAGCCACAATCACCGGCACTCTCATCCCTCCTCCCATGCTTCTTCACTCACCTCGTCCCGCGCCTCTCGGACGCACGCTACTTACCCGTCTACCAAGCTTCGCTCCTGCTGCGCTTCGTGCATGGGGTGTACGATTGGGGCCGACAGATGATCGAGGCGAGCGCGGCGTGGCGCTCGGCCTTGGCACGCAACCGTCGATCGGAGCTAATGGTGACCCCAGTACGTGCCGTGCCCTGTTGCCTTTTTTTGTTTTGTGATGTTGGCGGGGGACTGGGCTGACCCAGGTTGCGCCTCGTAGTGTCACCACGTCTTCACACACCTTGTCTTGAGCAATGGCTCCAGATCAAGACCGAGTGCCCCCAGTGCCGCCGAGGCTTGGAAGTGTGAGCCCTCGAAGAGTATGGTGGATGGTAGCCTGGCAAATGCTGTTGCATCCAGGTTCAGAATGAGCCAGTGCCCCTCCCATTTTGATGTTTGGCCGCTGTCAAATCCTTACTTCATCCTTTCTCTCCTGCTCTCTACCGGTAGGGGGGGTCTCCACGCCCCTTCGCCCACAGACCTGTGCTATGGCCTTGATCGATCGATCGACTTGATCCAATCAGAACGGACGGCTGCGACAAAGCAATCCACAAACAGCAGCGGCAGTTCAACCGAATATAGTGTCCGAAGAGCAGCGAAACGGCTACTCATATCGTATCGGCCCAGCCTGATGTGTGCTCGGGAGGACTGGGAGGGTATTTCTCGGGAGGTATCTGGAAGCGAACCTATGCGCCGGCGCACAACACAGATATCACGAATACGGATGATCGAACCACCACTGCACTATACCATAACAGCGAATCCCCACAGCACCCTTAACGCGTAGAACGCAGCAGATAGATGGGGGCAGTGTGCACACACTCGCACCTGGCCATCCACCCACACCCCACAGGTGAACGAACTAAAAACAGGGTTATTCCGGTTATAATCAAGCGTTCGCGTTATAGCCCTTTTCCAAGTGCGACTGCAACGGCGGCTTGCCATGCAGCAGCTCAAGCTTCTCGGGCGGTTCGGTGCGTGCAATGATTCGATTGGTTGATGCACATGGATGAAGAGCACTGCGTGGCCATCTGATGGATGGATTGGTAACGAGAGGCATGAAAACAGAAATAGTATGTGGCCGATGTGCCGATGGAATATGCAATGGAAGAGAGCCCAGCTTGCTAACGCTCTGATCGCGACAAATGATCTCGGCAACGTGTGGCCGTAGCCGTACGATCTACGACGGGGGCATAGGTCTTGACTCTGTCGGGCCTGTCTATCACAGCCTGTCGGACGTAGTGGCAGCGCAGCCACGCACCTCCGTACTATCGTCGCCCCATCGATCCTCTGCCTCATATGCCCCCGCGCCCATCCGACACACGTGACGTCGCCTGCGCATCCACGCCTGCCGCCTGGCGCCTGTCTGGCCCTCGGGCTCGGGTGGAGTGCTGCGCGGTGCTGGCTGGGCCGCGCCTTCCCCCGAGTCCTCTTTGGCGACCCAGATCGCTCAGCGTATAGCGCTCAGCCGCAGCACACACTGCCTCCGCGCCGGCGCTGAGTGCCCAGACTCAGCACAGCACCCCCTTGGCCTGCGCCGCCGCACCCGACACCGGGGAGCGCATCAGCACGCATCAGCTCAGTGTCTGCCCTGCGGCCCAGGCCAGGCACTGCCCCCCTGCTGGCTGCCCTCGTCCGCAACGGGGGCAGTCCCAGGATCCCCGGGATGCGCAGGGCCAGGCCTATATATTCCAAGCAGGATGGGGACAGAAGCACGCGTGACGCGTGACGGTCCGTGCACCCACGCTGCTGATCCTGCTCGTGGGCACCCAGCTTTGCACGCTGCTGCTGCAGTTGCCGCCGTAGAAGCCGCGTGCATGTCCTCTCCCCGCCACCACCGCTTCCACACACCACACCCTACTCCATGCGGACCAGTTCGAGGGCGTCGGCGCGCTGACTGTGGACCCCAACCGCCGTCCCCCATCGCCGTCGTTGTCCGATCCATCATGCGTTGTCCCATCCTCATTGCCTCCTCATCCACCGCATCTCCTGCCGTCTCCGCTCGCACCGCCGCCACCCACCCACCTGCCAGTCCAGAGCCCGAGCTCGACCCCATCTCCAACCCCATCAAGCTCAAAGCCCGTCCATCGGTGTTGATGCGAGGCAGAAGCACCCCGCAGCCTCTGGGCGGGCGCTCCCCTGTATTCCCCGCGTCTACCAACCGCACACCTCTCAGCCGCACTCCTTCTCTCGTACCCATTCATCCACTTGAACCACTCGCCATCTCTTCCTCCCCGAATTGCCGTGTACGACCAACGTTCTAGGGCTGTATTCGCTAGCCTCCCCTCCTCTTCCTCCATGTCATCGACGGAGGTCGTCCGCTCTCTCCGGCCTGCCAGGTCGCTCGCCCATCTCCTGCGCTCCCAGAACTCTCCGAACTCAAGGTGGAGGCTCGACCCTTGGCAGCCACTACCTCGTCCACGCCAATGCCCTTGCGCAAGCGGAGGCCATCCCTTCTGACCTCCTATTCGCTTCTACGTACCTTGACCATGTCTCCCGCTTCAGTAGAAAAGCAGAAATCGGAAGAAGCGGTGGTGGTACAAGTAAGGTCAGGACGAACAAGTAGTTCCTCGTCCCTTTCTCTCTACGTCCGGGATCGATTTGTGGGGGACTGAAACTGAGAGCTCGTTCGGAGGTCAATGACCAGGCGTGCCAAGGATTGAGCTCTGCTGCGTCTAAGCCTCGTTCACGTCGTTCTTCCCTCCCAACAGCCCCCTCCGCCTCGACGATTCGAGCGGGAGTGAGGCAGAGCCACCGCCGACACCTCGGTCTCCTCGGCGGAATGGATTGTCTCGGGTGCAGAGTATTTTGATTTCTCTAACCGCTAGGGATCCTTCCTCGATCAATCTCCAGATCCTGACCGCCCTCTCCCACCCCCATCTGCGTTCCCTTTTCACATTGCCGACGACCTCCAATTTCTTCGTGCGATCGAGGCTCATTCCATCTCCGATCCTCCATTTCGGCCCAGCTGAGCACACTTTCCCTTAATCTGACTTCAACTTCCTCTGAAGCCGAAACGCTACGGTTAAGCCGCGCTCAGAGCTGCTCAGAGGTCAGCCCCCCCGGTCGGCCTCGACAGGCATCCGAAGTGCTGGAGGCACAACAGGTCAAGGTCCTTTTCTGTACGTGGTTTCGTTGCGATGAGCCCCCTCGATCGTCCCGTTCCGTTTGTGGCTGATTAATTGAGTCTCGATTCTGATATATGCCCCCAGTGATCCGGGAATTGATCCAGAGCGAACGCAGTTACGCCGCCCCACCTTTCCACCCTTCTCCACCTGGCCAACTCTGCCAGCTGGCCACGAGCAAGCGACGGTCTGCGGACCCACCTGCCGCCATTGATCACCTTGAGCCACACGCTGCTGCGTCACCTCGAGTCTTCACCCACCCCTGCCGGGGTCGCGCATGCGTTTGCCTCGGTCGTGCCGCTGCTGGAAACGGCGTTGGTGCAATGGACCTGCGCTGCGCCCCCGCTCCTGCATGCGCTGCGCGGCGTTCGTGCACCCTCGTCCACCAGCTCCTCTTCCTCTTCGCTTTCCCGCTCCCACCCGCCCAAGGGCAAATTGGCTCCGCTCGATGTGGCCATCATGCCAACCCAGTGCCTGCCACGCTACCTCCTTCTTCTCAAGCAGCTGCATGCCCTCGTACCCACCGCACCGGACTCGCATGCTCCCCTGCTGGCAGATGCCCTGACGCTCTGCGCCCGCGCGCCAATCTGTGCAATGCGGCGGTACCCGTGCCCGTGTGCTCCTAGCGTCTCGTCTGTTTCGTCTCTCTCGTCCCGTCCTGCCCCACGCGTCACCATTTGACATTGATCCCCTCCCCTTCCCTGCTCGCGGTTCTACAATCCATGACCCCTTCCCTCACGTTGTACTTGTACTTGTACTTGCTCTTGCCCCTGCAGTGAGGATCGCATTCTATTGGGCGTTTGGTAGTCGGCTCACCAGTGGCGTGTCCCTTTTAGTAACCCGTTCCAGGCTGCGGTGCTTGCTCACGCTTCGCATGCGCCCTTTCTCACAGAACATAGAGACCCAACTCGGTCAAAGACGGCATCCAGAGGACACCTTTTGTATTGCATGGGAGGAAAGGAGGGAAGAAGAGGTAAGGGGCGGAAGGCGGGGGGTGGGGAGAGACAGGGGGCAGAGCGAGGAGGCGCCCCCAAACGAGCGAGGGCAGGATAGGATCGAGAGTTGCATAGTCCCATTCAACCCTTGCGGCTTAGGCCTTGAGAACGTAGGTCACCTTGCGGTAGCCATGCGCCTTCTTCTGCGCCCGCACCGTCGTCGCCTTCTTCTCCTCGGGGGCCAGGGCACGGCGCAGGGCGCGCGTCTTCTTGGCGCGCAGGTCAAGCGGGAGGTACTTGGCGTTCTTGTAGTACTCGCGCAAGTTGGCGCGCTGCTTGGCGTGCATGACCGTGTGCAACGCGCGATGTCCTTGCGCGTGCTGTTGATCTGGCGATGCGCGAGGAGGAGCCGCCGGCGACCTTGGCAACCCGGAGCGAAAGCAGTTCGCCTTGAGCTCCTCCAGCTGCGTCGTCAGCTCGGCCTTGGACTTGGCCTGAAGCTCTTTTGCTGTGATCTTGGCCTGGCGGGACGCAGCAAAAAGCAGACGCGAGGGGTCAGTAGCCGCGGCGGACAACGGCAAGATGCAAGGCCAACACACGTACCATCTCGACTTGCTTGCTTGTGCTGGTGAGGAGATGAGCCGGCCAGCGTCGGCGCGGCGGACAGGCCTGGGTCCAAGCAGCAGCGCCAGGCGGAGGGCGGGTAGGGTTACAGCAACCGAACCCTCGCGCACCCCGACTGGCGGCGTGCTCCCGCTGCGGCACATTTGAGCTGATTTGACTGGAGTGGGATTAGGGTTATTTCGTCGGGCGGTGCAAGGATGTGCAATGTTCAAATCGCGGTGGCTGATGGCAGCGCAGGGGGTGCGGCGCGGCTCAGAGGCGGATGCGGCTGGGCTCCACGTGGGCGGGTGGGTGATGCAGTGCAGATGCATGATGGGGGCAGGTGTGCGCTGAGGCGCAGCAGGCACTGTTCGGGCCAAGGCGTACCCTACCAGTACTGCAAACTGAGCACGTGCGTCTCGGTGCGAGTGGTGCAGGCCAGACAGGCCACGCGCCAGACCGGCCACCGCAGGCCACCACTGCCAGCCACACGCCAGCCACACCGACCATCCTATCCGCTCGCGTTGAACGTTGAACTTCAACGCTGCCACTGCGGGCGCGTGCCTCGCCTGTCCCTCCACTGCTCTCCGCGAGCGAGCATCTGTCGTCGCCCCAACGTCCCACCCGCCTCCCCCTGCTCGCAGCGCTACCCTTTCCCTTCCCCTTCACCCGTCACCCGTCGCATTGCCTCTCGCCCCTCCCACCACCACCATGGCCCTGTCCCTTGCTCCGCCTCCGCCGCTCCTTGCCCCCACCTCTGCTCCGCCTCCGCCTCCGCCTCCCCCCCGCCGACGAACGCCCGCCACCGCTCGATGCCCCCGGCGGTCCGCCGCCCCACCTGACCTCCCCCCCCCCTAGCACCACCTCCCGCCGGGACGAGGCGCCCCCTTCCTATGGCGACTCGGTAGCCGCCCCGCGTCCGCGCCGACCCTTATCCCACGCCGGACCCTCCTCCCTCCCAGCCCAGCGCCGGCCCCACTCGCGCGCACACCATCACGGCCCGACCTCGACCCGCCGGCAGCTCCGTGCCCGTGTTGGATTCTTCTCTGGGCCAAGAGCGTCCCTTGCCGCCGGGCTGGGTCGCCGAATTCTCGCCTGACCATTCGAGGTGGTACTACGTCGATACCCAAGCCAACAAGGGAGCCGGGCAAAGTACGTGGAACCACCCGCTGTTTGAGGAGCGGTACTTGGCCTCACTTTCTGCCCCGGAACGGGCGTGTGTGGAGTGGGAGAACAAGCTCTTCCGCCTACGCCAACTGGGCGTGGGCGTCGAGCTTCGGCTCCCCCGAGCGGGTGTTACAGGCGCAGGCGCAACTCCGAACCCGACCCGCCTGTGTCGTTGGTCGATGGAAAGTCCGTAGGGGGTTCAAGAAGATGGGACGACGCCTGAAAGACGGCATGACCAAGAGCACGCATGCCGAGCGGCAAGAGCGGAGACAAGCCAAGAAAAAGCGCAGCGATGTCTTTGCCGATGCCCATGCTCGCCTCGCCCGCGCATTCACCATCAGTCGCGAAACGGGCGTGGCGCAGTTCGTACAAAGACATTGATGGGCGGGATGGTCGTGCTTCCGCCCCGACCGGCGATTGGAGGCGACGTGCCGATGCAGGATCCATGTGCCACGCTGCTCGTCGACCCACAGCTCAAGTGCATCCGCACCCAACTTTGACGACCGGCTTGCCTCCCGGCCGGGAATTCCAGCAGCAACGAGCAGCGTTGCCAATTGTGACGGGTGTGGTGGGTGGTCTGGTGCTCGGGGCGTTGTTGGTATAAGTCGAGCCCACCCCATCTTGCTTCTCATCACGGCCCGGTCTCTGTCGTTTGTCTTTTCTTCCATTGCACCCATCTCCTTCCTTCTACGCCGCCCCCTCTGGGGCTTAGGGACCGGATCGGGTGGACCTGGCGGCCAACTTGCACTCTCCTTGCCTTTTGTTCTGTCGTTCTAGCGTACCGCGGCTTGTCCAGCTGCCCGCCTCACGTCCCCCTTCTCTCCTTTGTACTTTGTTCCGCATATTGCTGTTGCTCTTTGTTCTCGCTCTCTATTCTCATGGGCCCTTGATGCATACCTTTTTTTGTCTCCTGCTTCTATCCACAACCCACCGCGGCTCATTGGGTACAAGAGTAGTCCCCTGTTGTCCCAGATTGGCTATTCGATGCACCTGCGTCGGGCCGACCAAAACAATGACCAATGACCCTCTCCTGTGCTGGCAAACGAGTGGGAGGTGAATTGGCCATACAGTGGGCGTGGCTGCTGAGAGCTGTGCGACGCCTCCGGACAAAAAAGGAGCTGGTTTCGACTAGTGGAGAGCACGCGGAATGTGACGAGGAGGCTACCACCATACGAACGCTCTCAATAGCCGTCTGTCCCCCGTCCAGGACCATATGCGAGCACTCTAAAGACCAAGACTGCCAACCAGTTTTTTATATGGTTGAGAGCTGGGGGAACCGTACTGAAAAGAGTCTGATTAATGATTGGAGATGGGGGTTGCTCAGCGTCCAACTTGAACTTTCATCGCTCACAGATTGTCTGCCACGCTCATGTTCGTATCCACGGGATTACTAGGTCGGGGTACGCGGTTACGTCAGGTTACGTTACGCTTTACTCCGATTGCATCGAGGCGAATGGCGGGAGGGATGGGTGACCGGTGACAGCCGTGACGTAGACTGCGGGGAACCCCCCGGGCACCAGCCAGTGTCTGGTGGGGCTTTTGTGGGGCTGCGCTCCCAGCGGTGGGACGCGGATACGGAGGGATGCGATGATCGATGACTAACCGCTCGCATCGATCTTGGAGACAGAGCGGCAATCGATCACCGAGAATCGATCACCGACCATCGGCCTAACCCCGTACGCGTTGTTGCGCCGGCACGAGGTGTGTGTTTGCGATACGACACCTGCGCTAAGCGCTAACCCCGCGCCGCTCGCGTAAGCAGCCAGCCCCCCCGCAGCCATCTTCTCCCTGGGCCGCTGTCAGCCCTCCCGCCACCACCGTCCCCACCGTCCCCTCTACCCCCATTCCTGCCCCGCGTACCATGCCCGTCTTGGCTGCTCCACGCCGTCGCCGCGAGTCTCTAGCTCCGCTCTCCTCTCGCTCAAGCGCACCGGCCCCAGCGCCACCCTCACATCCACAACCGACCTCGGCCTCAGTAGCGATGACGCCCTCAACGACCCCCCTCAGCCCTACGCTCCCGATGCGCCGCGCCGTGGCAGCCGGGTGGGCGGTCTGCTGCAATCCCTGCGCAGCGCCACCCCCACCGCACCCACCCTTGGCTCCGATGCTCGCCGCGGAAGCGCACCCGATTTTACGCGCATGTGATGCCCGCGCCATCATCGACTCGACCAGCCGGTCGTTGTCCGGCCGCCGCATCCGGCGCTCCCGCCCCCCACACCAGTCCATCAGCGTCCTCGCCACGACAGCACCACCGACTCTCACTCAGCTCGGACGCTCCCCGATGCCTGGATCGAGCCAGCTTCCCCCCCTCCGCGCTTTTCCCAGCCCTGGTCGACGTTGCCGGCACAAAGCTACAGAACCACAAGGTTGCGCCGACACGACCTATCCCCAGCGCCTGATTCGCTCTCCGCCCTCCCCCACGGGGCCGTTACGTGCACCTGCCCTTTCGGACCCGGGCTATGACTCGGAGAACGAGAGCAGCGATGACTTTCAAGATGCCCAAAGCGAGGTCTCTGTATCTGATCCACAGAGCAGCCCCTTGCTTCATCCGCTCCTGGCTCGCTCACGGGCCATCCATCTGGCGCGAGAGGCCGTGACCATGCATTGACAACCGCAAGCTCGGGCACCAAAAACAACACGAGTGCTGTACAACCCTCAGTTTCCACAGATCACATCGACCGCTTCGGACAAGCCAGACGCCAAGTTGCACATGAAGTATGTGGCTGCCAAGGCAGCAGCGACGGCGAGATTGAGTACGCAGGATGTGACACAGTCCGACGCCGAACTGCGGCAAGATGTGGAAGTGGCCAGATTGGCGGTGCACAAGTTCCTCAACTCGGACATGCTCGCTGCCGAGGAACTGATGAAACCAAGGATTCCCGTCTATACTATGCTCTGGGCGCGGCCCTGATCCAAGTTTTTAAGGCATTTATGGTGAGTTCTCTGCCCTAAGGCTAAGGGTGGATGTTTTGTCAGAATTAACAAAGGCTCCCTTTTGTCTTTGCTCAGACCTTCGATCACGACGATCTCCTTGCCGCTTCGTCACTCTCGAAAGACGCGATGCATATCGCCTCGCTCCTTCGTAAACCTTCCAGCACTATCCAGCCTAGGTCGGTTCGTGCGCGGATCAGGCATGTCACCGGCAAGCATGCACAGCATGACGATGGTCCAACGCCATGCGGAGTTGGTTTATGCTGAAAGCACCTTTGTCAAAGCTGTCATGGGCATCCTTGCTTCTGGGATGTCCTGGGGTTTGTGTCAGAGGCCCTGAGTATGCGGAACGCTTACGGTATCTACCGTTCTTTGGCCAAATACCTTGCCTGGGTGGACGAGGAAGTGGCCAAGGGCAACACCTCGGTTCAAACTGAGATTGACGAGGACTTCGGTCGGGGTTGCACTCGGAACGGGCTTGATCAATATGTGTCTCGGCCTCCTTCCCAGTAAGGTCTTGACTCTGATGACCTGCTTTGGCTACACTGGCTCTTGTTCAGAAGGGTTGCGCATCCTCATGGAGCCCGGTGGCTGGAGCAAGGGCGTAGCCACCCCCGCTGTTCCGCTGGAAAAGGAGGGCATCCGGCGTCCGTTGGTGGACATGAGCATTTTGCTGTACCACTTGGTCATTGCGACGTTTATGCCGGTCCAAGGCGTGGACGTGACACGGCAAGCCACATTCTTAACTACCATCTCAAGCGCTACCCCAAGGGTGTCTTTATCCTCTACTTTTCAGGTCGTCTACACAGTACCCAAGTCGAGCCCGAGACTGCCATCACCCAATTCGCTCGCGCCCGCGACGTCCAATCGGAGTACCGTCAGATCCGCCACATCTGCATTTGGGACATGGCCTTGTGCAGTATGAGCCTAGGAGACTGGGCTGGGGCCGCGGGATGCTACAAGACGCTGCTAGCTGAATCCAATTGGTCCAAAGCAGTCTACATGTGGGGCATGGGCGCCACCATGTATCAGCACTTGCTCATCGCCCGGGCCAGGGTGTCTCCCCTACAAAGCATCGAAGCAATGGGGTGAAAAGGGGGAACCGTCGGTGTTTGTGGGTGCGGATGCTGAGCCCGGGGCGGCTCAGTCTCATGCCCTGGAACTGATGGCCGAGGCGCCAAAGCACATGCAACGAATTGCAGGCAAGTCGATCCCCTTGGAAAAGTTTGTCCAGAAGAAGGCTGCCAAGCTCAAGAGCCAGGGCTACTTGGTGCTTCCAGCCCTCGAGTTTAGCTACGTGTACCACTGCATCTCCCATGCCCCGGGTTCCGCGCTGCTTCAAGCCCATCTCCCTCAGGTACAAGCTGCGTTGCGCAAACTCCAAGCCGCACCAGGCCCCGATGCGTATCCGGCGGGCCCGGAGGCCTACTGGACGACCTGTGCCTGGCCCACTTTCTTCATGCCACCGTGCAGAAGCACCTGGCCTACCCTGAGGAGCATGCCAGCGAGCCCCCTGTATCCGCCCCTCTCCGTGCCAAGGCCAACCAAGCAGCGGAGGAGAGTCTTAAGGTGGTGATCTCGCATGCACGCCAACTGTCGCAAGACCATTACCTGGCCTACTTTTCCTACTATGAGCTCGGGCGGTTGTATTCCGCGCGGGTGAGGTGGAGAAGGCACGGGAAGCGTTTGAGGTGGTCATGTCGGGTAAGCAGCTGGACAGTGGGCGCAAAGGTAAATACGCCATGCAGAACATGTGCCTGCTCCGGACCAATGGGGCCTGGGCATGCTCCCAGCTTCCCACCAAGTCGCGTGAATCTTTGTTTATGTCGCCCTTTTTCGACGAGAAGCACTATTAGAAGAGGCCTATACTACTCCGCATCCTAATCTCGCATCCTTTGTTTGCGCATTACTATGACGCTATACCCTCCTCCGCTTTTGTGTCTGCATAATGCATCTCCCTCCGTGTGCCAACGATCCTTGTTTGTTTTGCTACCTCGGCCTCTTCCCACCTCGCTGAAAAAAGGAAGAGATATAAGCGTAAGAGAACTCTCAAATATGGAGATGTGCGCCGTGTTTCCTGCCCAACCACGTTTTGAAAAATAGATGCTCGGATCCGTGGGCAAAGAGGGTGGGATCGTAGGCAAGGATCGTCATTCCCCGCTTCGGTGTAGGCAGCGTCGATAACCCGATGGCGGTGCATCGCATGGCAGAAAAGATCATCTAACTGGCCGTGGGGATTGATTGCTCGATGCGCAATCTTTCAGAGCAGAGCAAAATTGAACATTTCCCGCGTGACGTGTGGGGTGGGGCGTCGAGGCCGAGGGCGGAGGCGGCGAGGGCAGCGGCATGCTTGGGCCCAGCGCCTTCATCGCACCACCCCCACTTGGTCGTCTGCCCGCCATGAGCGAATTCCAGCCGCCACCACGAGCCCCCCCATTGCCATCGCGCCAGCGCGTCAAGGCCGCTGCCGCTGCGGCCGGGGTCCAGCCCGACCGGCTGCCCGCCCGCGAGGCCAATGGCAAAGGCACTAGCAATGGCCCGCTGCCGCTGCCCGGCGGCGCGGTAAGCTCCTTTGCTTCCGAGCATCTCAAATCGCCTGATGACCTGGCCAAAATCGCTGTGCGGCGCAAGCTGGAGAAAGAGCAGGCTATGCTCGAAGCCAAGCTCAAAAGCGGTGCCAAGGAAACTGGAGGCGACGCGCGAAGGACTGATTAAGCTCCAGGGCACCCGCCAAGACACTGCGCTCATCCGCGAGGCCTTTGTCCAGATCGACGGCATGTCAGACCACCCGTCGGAAAGCAGCCGGCCAAAGAGCACGAGTCATTCAAGTTGATTGCCGAGGTGTCCCAGGTGCACCGCAACTTTGTCCAGACGGCCGCCGTGCTGGACAAGCTGACTGCGCTCCCAGAGCAGGTGCGGCAACTGCAGGCGCTCTTGGCCGAGGCTCAGGATGATCTTGCCCACATGGGACCCGCCAAGCAACTCATCCCTCTCCATTACCATCTCTCTCAGCTCCAATCCTTCAAGGCGACCACCTGGTTCGTGTGAGAAGAACATGCGGGCCTCTTCGCGGGCGCGATTGGAGGGCGTGTTTTATGAGCTGGACGACTAGGCCAAGAGTTGATGCGTATCTGATGAGACTTGCGGCACGATCGATGGATCTAACTCGCGAGGGTCGGTTGTCGGTTGTGGTCAAGACATTCAAGGTGATAGAGAAGGAGGGTCGCGACGATGAGAAGACGGCAGCGATCCGACTGGCCAAGCGGGCCCATTTGGAAGGGCAAGTCGGTTTGACCCCGCCTCGCCAATTGCGCGCGCCGCATCAAACTTTACCGCCACAAAGCGCTGGACGCGATTGAGGCCGAAACCAAGAAACTGTTCGATGAGCTGTGGATGACGTATGGCGCCGACTCGGGGGACCGGATGGGCTTGCTGGAGCACATGGGATGGTTGTTTGAAGACCTGCTGTTTGTCAAGTCGGACATGACCAGCCTCTTCCCGCCCGACTACAACATCTTCGAGTGGTACTGTAAGCTTTACCACCGTCAACTGGGACAGATGTTGGATGAGCGCATTCTCTCGACCGAACCGGAGGCATCGGCGCTGTTGACGCTCTACCAGTTCTCTAAGCAGTACGAACAGACAATGCTGGGCGATGTGGGGGTTGAAGCAGCCTGGCTGCAGCCCTCTCTCTTGGGAGGAAGGGAGGACGAGATGATTGACGATTATCTCAAACTGATCGTGCGCAAGATTGACGAGTGGACTGCCAACCTCATGTCGGATGAGGCTGGTGTCTTTGTCTCGCGCGAGGAGCCACCAGAGGAAGATTCGGAAGGCCAGTACGGGATGCAAGGCGCTGTCATTCTCTTCCAGATGGTCAATCAGCAAATGGATCTGGCCGCCGAGTCAGGAAAGGATCGATCTTGACCCGCGCAATTGAGCATGCATGCACGGCCATGATCAATTGCCAGACCACCTGGTTGCGGCTTCTGGAGCAGGAATACCACAAGCAGGCGACGCTAAGCAGCCTGAGCTTGTGGTCGGGGGCTTGGTGGAGTACATTATCGCTATTGCCAATGATCACCTCAAATCCGCCGAGTACACGAGGCGCTGCAAGAGCGGATGGTGCCCCAGGTGGATCCCTCGCTATCGTGGGCCGATCCGGGAAGCAACCGACAATGTGCTAAATGGCTTCTTGGATGTGTCCAAGCGCTGCACCCAAGTCCTGGTTGAGCTCATGTTCGCGGATCTGCGCCCAGCTGTAAAGGAGCTCTTTGTCTTCCCCACCTGGTATACGGAGGTCTAATGGCGCAGATTGTCGAGACGTTCCGGGATTACAGCAACGATTATGTGGCTCACTTGAACCCAACCTGTTCGAAGTGCTGCAAGACGACATTTTGGACCGTTCTTGGTCACCTACTTTGCCGCTCTCTACAAAACCAGCAAGCTGCGGATGCCCGCTGCTGCGGATGCAATGCGGCGCGATATCGAAGAAGTCAGCACACTGTTTTCGGGTATGGGAGGGAAGAGGAGATGAACGAGAAGCTGGAGGTGATGCATCAAGTGTACGTCTGATCTAGTCTTTCCTATATTTTTGAAGAAGTGCCTGGTACTGACCTGCTTGCCTCTCTCTCTCTTTCTTCTCACAGCCTCGGCCTGATCACCTCGTCTTCGACCATGGCGTTCTTGTCCTATTGGACGTTTGCTAAAACCAACGGGCCCCAACTCGCCTTTGTCGAGCATATATCCTCCGTGCGCGTGACGACCTGGAGAAAGCGGATGTGACCGCGGTGATGGACAGCGCTAAGCGCAAGGTGGCTGCGGAGGCGTTGGCGGATGTGCCGGCCGAGTCGGGGCCGACGCCTGTGCACCGAGCCATGAAGCTAGCGCAAGCATCGGGTTGGCTTGGCCGGGCTGGTGGGTACGGGGCTGGGACACGCGGCCAACTCGTTGTTTGCCAACTTGCAAGTGGGCGCGCGCGACATTGTTTCGCGGGTGGGAGAGTCGGTGGCCAACAGCCGCGAGCCGGGTATGATACCAGCGCCGGCGGGGGGGCGAGGCAGAACCTGGGTGTGCCGCCGATCCAGACGGACTTTGCGCGGGGGGCATATGCGCGCCGACTCGGGCGACTTGGCCACGCCGACGCCGATGGAGCCCAAGGGCTGGAGGGGTACTTTGGGGGGCGGTTGGGTGCTGTATGGTCCGATGCAAATGCGATGTGCAGGCGTAGTGGAGAGCGGATGTGGATGGGGCGAGCGGGAGGTGTGGATGTATGTGACTGCTGGGTAGGGCGAGGGCAGGCAGGCCGCCCTGGTGCAGACGCTGCAAGAGGTTAGGCCTAAGCCTTAGGCCTTGGGGGACAAGGGAGGAGAGCAGAACACAGCCTGGATAGGTGTCACTACTTAGGCACCCCCTAGTCAGTATCGGTACTGAGTTCGTCACGGTGACCAGCCCCTTCGCGAGTCACGCGCACGCTCTCGTCCTCGCCCCTCCGGCCTGGGTGCAGCGCAGAGGCCGGTGATGGCAACGAGCGTGTCGAAGAGGCGGATGGGTCGATGAGCCTGTCGCTCAGGCGGAGCAGCCGCTCCTCGGCTGAACTTTTCCCAGACGGCCTCGGATTCAGAGCTTCAGATTCCTCTGCGCGGATCGCAAGCCATTCTCAACTTCAAAGCACATTGCATGTTCACACACACCGCAGCCCGAAGCCTGGGGCAGAAACTGGCCAGCACGTCGCCCTATCCTCTGTTTTCCCCTCCTTTTTCGTCCTCCTCTCCTCCCCCCTTTTCGTCCTCCTCTTCTCCTTTCCCCCCCTCCTCCCCCCCACCTCCTCCGTCGTGCTGGCATGCCGCTCGAACGGATAGGCCCCCCCGCCTTTCCCGAGCGCCGCCCCTCCCACCCCGCCCGCACCGCCTCCTCGGCCAGCCCCATCGCCGCCAGCAAGCACCGGCCTGCCAGCGCCGGCACCCCCACTGCGCCCCCTCGCCGGCGCGACCCTGACATCGTCTACTCCGCCCCGCCCTCGCCTTGGTCCGTTGCCCCCTCCACCCCGCACCCCGCGTCCCCGCCCCATGTGCCCGACCCCTCGTCGCTGGCGCGCTCGAGCCGCAGCAGCGCTACTCGGTCCGCAGCTTTGGCCGCTCCAGCGACATCTTGCCCGCCGTCATCCCCGCATCCGCACCCACCACTCCCTCCACCCTGCTCGGACGAGTGGCGAGCATCGGCACCCCACGCACCATCCACGGCAACGTCGACATCTCCTCCCCGCCTCTCCACCCGCCGCTGCCGTCCCCTCGCACCCTCACTTCTCTCGACCTCCCGCCCAGATCGAGGGACACGCTTGAACAGCCCGCTCCGTCCGCCCTTTCACCACCCCGCGCCCACCAGGCCAGCCCCCGCCTGGGGCCCAGCTTTCTCACAATGTGGGACAGGACACACCCAATCCAAGTTTGAATGCGACTCCCAAATCCACTGCTGTGCCCAATAGTCGACGCTCGCAAGCCCTGCCCGTCCCATCCCCGAGCCCATCTCCTTTGCCGGCGCTCAATCGGATTGCACCCCCCTCTCCACCCTCCCTCGCGCTGCCCCCGCTCTCCTCCCCACCCTTACCACCTGCGACTCCTGCCCCTTCGCCTGCGTGTGCACCCTTTCGTTCCATGGGCCGCGATCCTTCTCTCCCTCAGTCTGTCCCTACGGGAACAAGACAAGCTCTATCCTCTGCCAGCCCTCCGTCTCCCTCCCCTTTCACCAGAACTTCCCATAGCCCCTTCAATCCAGCCCAGTGCGGCCCGGGTTACAGCGCCAAGCTCTTCACGCCAGATTCTTCAGGGTGCGTTCCTCATGACAGTGAGGACCTTTTGTGATCTGGCATGCTAATCTGGCTTTTCTCCTGCTCTAGATGCAATCCGTTCCACTACATCCGCTGACCCGACACTGGTCCTTCCTCGGCGCCGGCACAGCGCGCGCTTCCTGACTCAGACCCTTTGGCAGAGAATGGAGCGTACCAGGTCCTCGTCGCAGCAGGGCATCCTACCCTCCAGTTCGGGACCCCGCCCGAATTTGGCTACGACGCCTCGCCCCTGCCCTCTTGAATTGGACCCCGACTCCCCCTCTTCGCCATTGGGGGCAACCCAGCCTCCCCATGGGGGCATGTTGTGCCAAGCCTGGGGAGCTCCCTGGCCGACCACCGAACCTCCTCCCTATCCACCCCGTCCGACACCCCATCCCCCCCCCCAGTGAGACTTTGGTGAGGCGCGGACACTTCAGCATTGACCGTCTGCTGGCTCGCCTGCAGCAAGCTGTTGCTGAAGATCCGACCAATACCCTGGGCGTGCTGCCCCCCGAATGTGCTGACCCGATACTCTCCCCGTGTCGTCTCCTCCGACCGGGCCAAGCGGTGCACAGAGGGCGGTATGGTCCTACGCACCCCACAACTAGTGAACTCAGCCGATTCCTCGCATTGCAAAACCCTTCTGCTTCTTGTGCTTTGCCTCTGCCATTATCTCCTCCGGCCGGGCACCACCGACCTGTGTGTCTGTCGAAGGCTCGTGGTCTATCTAAGGTG
This sequence comes from Moniliella sp. 'wahieum', assembly GCA_003971905.1. Classification (NCBI taxonomy): domain Eukaryota; kingdom Fungi; phylum Basidiomycota; class Moniliellomycetes; order Moniliellales; family Moniliellaceae; genus Moniliella; species Moniliella sp. 'wahieum'. Next base: position 186,114 of record RSEE01000066.1, on the reverse strand, counting down.
GAGGAGGAGGCCTCGGCCAAGCCGTGTCCCCCAGCTACTCCCGGCCGCAGTGGATGGACCTACAATCCCCTACTCGCCTCTTCCCAATGGGGAAAAGCGCAAGATCCGGGATTTGAGGTGCTCAAGAAATTGGCCGGGGCGCGTATGGGGTGGTCAACCTTGCGCGGCTGCGAGAGCCGTGCGGCGGTGAGGAACGCCCCAAGACGCAAGAGGGCACACCCGTTATAGGGGAGACAGTGGTGATCAAGTCGATTGTCAAAAGCCGCATCTTGGCGGATTGTTGGCGCCGGCACCGTGTTTTGGGAACCATTCCGACCGAGATTCATGTGATGGAGCAGCTGCGTCGGATTGACTATCATCCCATCCCCCCACCCACTTTCCCCCTTGGGCCCCAGAGGTGCTTCTGCCTCACCTCCAACCAACGGACAAACGTCACGAGACGCCTGCTTCCGCCTTTGCTCAGCCCCGGCCAGCTCAGGACGGACCCGGCCCGATGCACCACCCAGGCATTGTGCGCATGCTCGACTTTTTTGAAGATGCCGAGTTTTTATTACTTGGTTATGCACCGGTTTGGTCAAGGCCAGGATGTGTTTGATTTTGTCGAGGCGTCGGCCACGGGCTTGAGTGTCAACCAGGTGCGTGGGATCGGTGGCCAGGTGGCGGCTGCCTTGGCCTTCCTTCATGCCCAGGGCATGGTCCATCGTGATATCAAGGACGAAAACGTTATTCTCACACCTACGGGCCATGCCCAACTGATCGACTTTGGCTCCGCCGCGCACGTTCCCCGCTTGCCACGCAAACGCTTTGACACCTTTTCCGGAACGTTGGATTTTGCCGCGCCGGAAATTCTTCGGGGCGAGAGGTACGAAGGCCCAGCAAGATGTTTGGGCGTTGGGGGTGGTGTTATACGTTCTGATTTGCGGGAATGCCCGTTTTGGAATGGAAAGGAGGCGCTTCAGGCGCTCGAGGACGGTACTCGGCCGCGTGCACCCTGTGCGAACGCGTGGCACTGGAAGCCGTGCCGAGCCAGCATACAGCACCAGACGGGGGGGTGCTCTGCGCGATGTGGCCGATCTGATTCGTCAATGCCTCGCACTCGACTCGAGTTTGCGTCCGCCGGCACGTCATGTTGCCACCCACCGTTTCTTTGTGGGCTGCCGTGGTTGGACGGGCGGGAGGGGCTGGCAAGCGCTGAAGCTCGAGATCCGCAGTTGCTCTCCGACGTGCTTGGTCCGGATGTTTAAGCTAATTTCTGCTCTCTCCGCTCTTTTTTTGCCTCCTGTCATTATCCCCAATCCTCTTTTCGTTGCTCTCTCTCATCTCATCTCATCTCTCTCTCATCTCATCTCATCTCATCTCATCTGTCCCTCTCTCCTCTACCAGACCCGCTCATTCCCCTACATTCGCACTTTACCAACAATTGCAATCTACCTTGGCATTGTCACCCTTCCAGTACGTACCCGGCAAGCCTCGAGGGCCCTTTGGGCAAAGAAACGCACGTCTGCATCCTTGTCGTCCTTACGCTCCGTCAGCGTCGGGACCAACCGTTTGACTGCCTCTGCTTGCGGGTCGGGCTCGGAAAGGAGAAGGAGAGCGAGGCGCTGAAGCGTTTGGGCCATTGAACCGGATGTTTGGATGGGGTCGTGTGCAGCTGCATCACGGTGGGTACGACAGTTTCTGCCAGAGTGGCTTTGTCCAGCGCCTCTGCCATGGCCGACAGTGCAAAGAGGGTGGTTAGGCGGAGAGGTATTCGGTGCTGCGCCACTTAATAACTTCGGGCAGGATCGTACGTTGGGACCAAGGCACCCCAAACACCTCCGTCAGTCTGCACAGGTTGATCGTCGCGGCTTCCCGACGGAAAGACCGGTCCGCGAGCCAGCTCATGCAGAGCGCGGCGAGCTGGTCGTCAAAAGGCCATGCCCATTGCTTGCGAGGAGAGGGATGTACTCGATGATCGTCTGGCGCACACGCCACTGCTTGTCCTCTGCCAGCTCCACAATCGCCGGCAAGAGAGATTGGGACAAGAGCTCCCCCCGATCACCTCGTTCACCCTCTTCCAATTTGGAAATGACGTTGAGCCGAACTTGCGCGTCATCGTCCTTGAGAAGCGCAAGAAAGACGGGCACAAGTGCTCGATCGTGCCTTCCTTGCCCAACTTGGGGGCCAACGCGGCGACCTGGAGAGCCAGCGTGGTACGCACGGCGGCCGAAGCGTCCCCCTCCGCTCATGCACCAGAGCACAATCCGAGCCAGCACCATTCTTGGCTCTAACAGCTCCACCATCCCCGGAATTTGAGTCGTAGCCGAGTTGCGCACTTCGGCCTCACTGTCCTGCAACACAAACGCACAAACGCTTGCACCAGTTCCGTATGGACCATCTCTGTACCATGGCTTTGCTCAGCTTGACCAGCTCTGCCGCCACGTAGCGCACACGCCAACTCTTTTCGCTCGCCAGGGCTGCGAACTGAGGGCAAGAGTTCTGCCGTGGCGTCCTCTTTCGGGAGAGCCTCGGCGATAGCCACACATTTTCTGGTGTCAACAACCGGACCTGTCCTGGTCGTCGCGATAACGACGGCAAAGCGGAAGTGCTTCGTGTTAGAATCCTCTTGCTTGTTCATTACCTTGGTCAGGCCCTAACGAAGTGGCACCAGTCAGCTCACACCTCGGGTCACGCCGGCAGCGAGGAGGGTCCTGGGAAACCTCGAGTTTCCCAGAACAGAGGAAGAAAAAACAAGCAAAAAGGCCAGGAGGAGATGCGTACAATCAAGTCGCGGGCGCACGGCGCACCATGGGCGTGTCGTCGTTGCAAAGTTTCTCAAACGCTTTGCGCAACTGGGCCTGTCCTTCGGGCCGAGGAGCGGGTATGCCGGGGGATGAGGGCAGTGGAAGTGGTGCGCGAGGCAAGCCAGTCGTTCGATGCGTTGAGGACCAAGGAGATATAAGTGCTCGAGCTGCTCCAGGTTGAGAAGGCAGACCAGCTGCGCCATTGACTCGGCCGCTCTTTCGCGCACAGGCGCTCTTCCACACCAGCTAGGCTTTCGAGGATGGGGAAGAGCAGGTGGGCATGCTCGGCACCGCCAATGTAGTCGACAAAAGGCACGCTTAGTTCCTCGGCTAGGGCGAGGAGAACAGATCTTCGTCATCGAGACTCTCTTGGAGAAGGGGAGCGCTCGTCGCGGGTGCGCTTGGGGCCAAGGGCGAGGGCAATAGTGCCGATATGCTGGATGGCGTTGAGACGCAGAGCCAGGTCCTCACTCTTGAGCTCGTCAATGAGCACGGCAATGGGATACAGCTGCTCGTCGTGTCCATGGTGTGGCGAGCGGTGGCAGAGCAGAGCGATCATGATCGATCGGCTGTCCGTCGTATACTGGAAGTGGAGCCAGCGCCCAGCGCGCGAGCATAACCCTAGCCCCGCCAGGGCAGCAGCACAGCCCCCTCGCCGCGCCCCGTTCGCGCGCCCCAATCGCGTGTCCATCGCTTGTCCATTGTCAGTGTCCCTCTTCCGTCGACAGCCCCGTTGGCGTCCTTTCGCTTGCCGCCTGCTCCTGAGCAGCAACATCAACATCGCCTCGAGCGATCCCGCGTGGACGAGCAGACCCAGCCGGTCATCCGGGCATGCTCAACGCATCCCTCAAGGTGGCTCGCTGCACTTGTGACGTTGAAACTTTTGTTGGCATACCGCCAAACTCTCTCATCTCAGCCTGAGATTGATGCGCTGGCCAACTGGCCGCAATCAGATGCCCCTGAGGCCTGAGCCCGACCGGGGCCTGACCTCAGGCCTCACATGTTACACACCTCACCACACCCACATGTCACAGGGAAAAGCGATCGAGTGGGGAGTGGGAGTGACCATACATCATATCGATCACCGGCGACCTACGAGCACAGGCACACGTTTCCTCGCCGGTTCCAAGAGCAAGGATGAGAGTGCCCGGCGAGTATGAGTACAGTGGCGATGAAAGGGGAACAATGTGTATCTACATTGAACACATAAAGATGGGGTGGATATACAGAACCAAAGAGAAAAGGAAGGGGGTAGAGCTTGGAGCTTGGAGCTTAGCGCTTAGCGCGTAGATGCTCGAGTTAGATATATAGCTTTTAGGATCGGTCAACGCCGCAAACGGTTCCTCCAACGACTTGACCTGTAAATCGTACGACCGACCGGACCGATCCGCTCCATTCAGATGGCGATCAGTGTCCACCACGCTTGCCAAGCCACCGCCGGGACCAAATCTGGCCCTCGTGCACACCAGCCAGACCCGCCACGAGCGCGCGGTCCACACGCCCTCGGGCGTCGGCATGGGACATAGGTTGGCCCGGGCCCTGTCAGCTGCCGCCGATCCGGCGGGTATCCGCATCCAGGTCAGCTGGGTCCCCAGGCCCAGACCCATCCCCATCCACCCCACTCGGACCAGCCGAGGAGCTTCGATCCTCAGTCCGAGCGAGGGAAGAACGTGCATCGGCGATGCCCGATTCACTGCCTGCGTCAGCCATGTGGGACGTGCCACCGGCGGATGGGGATGGGTGGCAAGGTGCAGAGGCGAGACGAGATGGTGCGTGCTATGCTGGGCTTTGGAGCATGAGTGGGCTGCACAGTAGGCGCTGGAGGCGCATCGGGAGGACAAAATGCTTGTCCGGCCCGAACGGCGGCAGCTGTGGGCCAGGAACCGATGCGCGACCACAGGGTTGTGGAAGACACATGTCTAGGTATTCAAGTTCCCCCCAGAGCGAGCGGTCCAGGTGCCGCTCGTGAGTTGCATGGTTTGGTGCTCCAAGCTCTTGGTAAGCAAGCCTGTGAGCGTCCGTGTTAGCAGGTGAATGTGGGAGCAGAAGGGGGTGGGGGGAAGGGTTGAACGTACTGAGGGATGGAAATATGTTTTAGCAGTCAACTGATCCCGTCCGCAAACGATGATCTGGCATCCCAGTCGTCGACGGACGCATTGGAGGGATCAGTGAGGTCATGGAGGATGCCGGGGAAATAACGTTGGTATCCAACTCAACCGGGGCCACAATAGGCGCTGCCGGAACGGAGGACCCGAGCCTTCCCCGCCCGGCGCCGAGGGGAGGGCAGCAATGGGGCTGACGAGGGCGTCTCGGTACTCGGTGTCAGGTTCTCCCGGCTGGGAAGAAGCTCGGGAGCCAAACCAGCTTGGATCCGGACCCGTTCATACTCCTCTACCCAACCAGCCAGAGATTGGAAGAGGCCCATCCATTCTGCCAAGTGCGTGTCGTTTTGTTCTCGCTTGAGCAACAGCCTCCGCTTTGGCATAAGCAGCACATCAGAGCCGCCAAGCAGACCGTGTCAGGCCGGGTTGGCCCTCTGTTCCAGTAGGATGGGATGAGGTGCTAGAGGTTTCGTCCCCCCCGGGTCGTGCGTGTGGACGCGCTCCCGAATTTTTTTGAGCCAGCTTCGAGGGCCTTCGTCGTCCCCTCCCGCTGTCGTGTGTGAAGCAGATTGCCCTTGCGAGTCGCCATACGTGCCTCGGGATCGAGTCGGTCAATGTCACGATACAATGCGTCAATCGACATGGTCTCCCCATTCGTATCCTCGGGAGGGGGAGGGTCGGGCAATATCCGGGGCAGGCGCATACGTTTTCGTCGAGCGGAGGTGGCGCAGGCAAGGTGCGGGCCCAGGCATAATTTTCGCGTGATCCTCCTCCCAGCCCGATGGATGGCGGCCGCCCGACCCAGGCGACAAAGTCACCCATAAAGTCGGCTCGCTCCCAGGGCCATAGCAAAGGTTCATCACTCCCCCTCCCACCCCCAACCGCCCACCCAACGCCCCCGCAACAACACGGGATTTGGATCCAGAGGGCCTTCAAGCCACCGGTCGTCCGCCAGCTTGGCCAGCAAGTCCCGTGCGGCATCATCTCCTCTCCCCTCCTCTCGGTCTTCGTGTACGGGTCTCTCCTAGAGTTGTGGGCGTGAGAAGCGTATGAGCAGCTGCAGCTCCGACGAAGGGGGAAAGAAGTTATCCCCTTCAGCAAACGGTACATCGTCCGCCGCCGTCGCATCGGAAAGTACCTGGCCCAGCTTCATCATCCCACTCGGCCGCCCCACCCGACCAAACATCGGTGTGCGCCGTATCAGGGACCGAGCCTTCAAATCGTTGACTGCACTAGGCTTCTCCCATGGACTGCCCAAGCCTGGCTCGGAATTGACATGAACTTGGACTGGGACCAGCCACGACGACGAACGGAGCCCTCGCGCGGGGAGGGGCGCCAGTTACAAAACTCGAACTACGTGTTGTGCCGCATCCAATGTCCAACACACGCTGGAAGAAAGAGGGACGACGCTCCTTGGTGCCAGCCCAGGCGGCGGTGAAGTCGGGTTCATGGCCGAGGGTAGCAACCCGCACTGCCACCACTTCCACCACTGCAATTGTCGTAAATCGATTGGCGACGAACAGGTTTCTCACCTCCCTAGAAAGAGGGGCAGATCCACGGCAAGGCCACTCTCTGAGGAGTGGCATCAGGAACCAGGCCCCAAGCAGGCATACCGGATAATCCGCGCATGTCTGTGGGAGAGATTGGCTGATTCGAATCAAAGGAGCACAGCGAGGTGGCCAGCGGCGGCAAAGGCGACCGATGTTGTCGCAGATCCAGCTGCGACGGCGAGCATAAGCATCCTCCGGGATTGAATCAGACATAGCGCTGGGAGTGATTTCCCAGGCACCGGGTTGGTATCGTCCTCTGCCTCTCCCAGGAGGTGAGCGAGCATCCCGGCCTGGGCGTTGGCGAGCAGCACCACCGCAGCGGGGGTGGGGCTAAGCCGACATTGTGCAGTCAAGGCGATGGGGAAACGAATTACTGTGCTGTGCGCCGACCCCTTTGCTTCAATCACATGGACACAATGTGCTTGAGTGCCAAATGGGGTGGGGCCAAGGGCGCTTTGTGATGGATCCGTGGGACGCGTCGTCGACGAGGGGTATATCCCAGAGCGCCACCTCCGCCCCCCGCTTCCGTCCCAGGAGTCTGACCACCCGGGTGAGCAGGCGTAATAAGGTTCCCGTCCGAGTCCAACGGGAGTCAAAAAAGGCTCGTAGGTGGCAAAAGACGCATCGTGGGCATGGGTTCGTCAGCTGGTCCATTGTCTCTAAAGCAGCAGTGGCCGATGCGCCATGCGACCGTGATGCTCGGTCAAGCAGTCGAATAGCTCTTGCCAACGCATAGATGGCTGGGTAAGCATCTGTATGTTTAAGCAAGAGGCTGATGGTGTCAAGCCCATGAGCGTGTTTCAGACCAAACTGGCGCAAGATGCTCCAGCGGGGCCCCAGCTCGACCGAGGGAAGGGGGCACGATGCGAGGGTGAAGTGCTAAGGACGGATCAGAAACATCGGGCTCATCCTCAGATCCTGAGGAGAAGACGCTGGTGTACTGGTCCTGGTGTTCGTGCGTCGCGTTGGGTGCGCCTTCGGACGGATGCTTGAAGACGGCGATGGGGTTGGGAGCAGGATGGCGGAGAGGGAAAGGAGGGCATGCGGGGAGCCGTCGCATGGCGTGGACGACGGTCAATGCGATAGGAGAGCGTCGGGGGCGGGCAAAGATGGAGGGCAAAGGGAAGCGTAAAAAGAGTCTCGAGGGTGGGGTACAGGAGGGTGGCTGGCGGAGGCTGCTGGGTTGGGGTTGGGGTTGGGGTTGGGGCTGGGCTGGGCTGGGGCTCATGGCGGAGGCATCTGGCAGCGGCAGGGCAGCGCGTGTGTCGGGCGTGTGCGCAGCATGCGCAAGCATGGCGGCGTCTCCGGGCATGGCCAACAAGGCGAGGGGGTGATGGTGGTGGCGGCCGAGGTGTGTTCGGGTGTGCTCTACTGTGCAGGTGATGCAGTGATGGGCGCTGAGCGCTTCGGACAGGCAGCATCATGCATCATGCATCGCCTGTCATGCATCGCCACCGCCAGTCACCTATCCCGTCACCGATGTGTTGTGTTTTATAGCCGCTTGTGTAATTAATTGACGTGGGGAAGCTGGCGCGGATGAAAGTTCAGTGTTCAGTTGAACGCGACGTCCAACTTGAACGTTGGCTGGTACCACATCCACAGGAGCTGGGAGCTCGCTCGAGCATCTCGGAGCGTGAGGTGTCTGCTGAACTTTGGATTGGGACCCCTCGCTGTTGGGCCGCTGCAGCAGCTAAAGCACCGAAGCTTGAGAGCATGATGCATGAAGCTTGAAGCTTGAAGCTTGAGCTTGAAGCTTGAAGGATATCGATAATCGCTAACGAGGCCACCGCCTCGCCCCCCCTCGATCATCATCTACTGCATCAACCTTGTCGTCACACTACCAACTCACGAGACTACTATGGCTGCGATCGGATTGGGAGAGGGGAGACTGTGCATGCCACTCCATCGCACCACGAGCGGCCGCCACCAGCCCCCGCCCCTGAGCCGCTCAGAATGAGTGTACTGAGCAAGTCAGCGGTCCTAATCCTACGCGTTAGATTGATTCGTGCAAAAGCTTATAGGGGGGCGGAAATGGTGCCTCACCTGGCCGGTGACTCATCCGTCATCTCAGACCCCCGTGAGCGGAATTAAATGTTGGTCGGTGCCGCCACATTTCCCTGTACTTGACGCTGAAATTTGAAAAGAAGCAAGAAGGAAATCGGCCGGTCGACTATAAAAGGGGGCCAGCGGGGGTGCGGCGGGTGCTTTTCTTCTTAACGCTTAGCGTCCAAAGGACGGAACCTGGCCTTCCAAAAGCACCGCTTCATCAGATCGGCCTTTCGCTTTCGGGCGTCTGCGCTCATCCATGACTGTTGCCGGTCGTCATGCTGGCCAGAGACCCAAGAGTCTTGGGACGAGCGCCGGTGGTTTGGTGCGGTCCGCGAGCTTGTCCAGCCTTTGTGCTTGGAGTCAATGACGAGGGCGCAATACCTTGGTGCACACTTTATCCATCTTTGTCATTCAATTCATTCTGCCATGTACTACATCCCCCCCTTCTTAGGCCACTTCTGTTCGAGATGAGAGTAGCCAGTAGCTTTCGGGATGCTAAGACCAACCCTGGTTCGGATGCGCCCGTCGTGGCCACCCGCTCAAAGAAAGGAAAGCGCTCGATAATGTTGGAGGCGCCACGCCCACTGCTGCTACTCTATGCGAAGACTGAAATGGGTGCCCAAGAGATGACGCGAACGATGGCACCAGCAGAAACAGACCCGATATGGTACAAAGCAAGAAGAGGTGGGCATTGACCAGCATCAACGCAAAAATGTCCTTAGGGGGAGGGCCAAAGTAGGCCGACCGTGTATGGCTAGTTGCCCCCCCCCCTACAATTTGAGTATAAGGCCTGAAAAGACAGGGTAAGAGGAAAAGGCAGGGTGGGCGTGGATGGGAAGCCGATGGGGCTTCAGGTTGAGAAAAATAGATGAGGTGGAGGGAAGATACGTAAGGTGAAACGAGGCCAGTACGAGAACAGCAGTGGGGCAGAGACGAAGGAACGAATAAGGAAGTTGAGATTGAGGGTGTTGGTTTAGCAAGCCCTACTCATCCGAAGGTACTTTGCATCTGCTGGTTCGCTACTCGTTGGGATTTGTCTTGGCCGCCTGCTCATCGTCCGGAGCCGAGCCAAAATTGCAGCAGAGCAGGTCGGTGAGCCAAAAGCCGCGCTTCTTGCGCTTGCCATCTTGGGCAGCCTCTTCCGTGTGTTCCTCCTTGTGGCCTCCTCGAGAGGAGTGAGCTCGGACTCGTTGGAAGGTCATGGCCGCCTCCTTGGCCCACATGGCCCGTACGGGCGCAGGACCAGCAGTGACGATCGGACGCTTGGCCGTCGGCTGGGCCTTGTATCCCTCGGTCGGGACCGGGGAGCCGCCATTGGGACCAAGGTTGGAGCCAGGGCGGTTGCGTAGTGCCCTGCGCGTCATGTCCATCTCGCGATGCCGACCCATTCGCACACTTCCCGCCGTAGAGCTGGGGGGAGGGGGCGTGAAGGCCTCGGGACGGCCACTTAAGGGGGAAGGGGGAAGGGTCGAAGCCGCCGCCCCCCCGTTCCAACGGGATTCATAGGGTATGCAGTAGGTAGAGCTTCTTGTTCAGGAGCCAAAGGCGGACCTGGAAGAGCAGTATGTGTGTTGGAAGAGGTATCACTCGGCCCACCTGGCTGGTCAACGGTACGGGGTTCCTCCTTACGGCGGCGACTGGACATGCGCCGCATGGGTCCAAAGTGGGTAACGTCCTCGATGGCCTCAGCGCGGCGGGCCTGGCGAACAGATTTGCGGCGCTTGTGCTCTGCCTCGGCCCAGTTCTCCAGGTGGGCAGTAACGGCGGCGCTCTCATCAGTGGGCTCGTCGTACTCGCCCTCGCCCTGGCGCCGCGCTGTTGGGCGTGGGCATACTGATTGCGGAGCGCCGAGGGCGGGGGGTGGACGCTGTGGGGGAGCGGTGGGCTGCTGCGAGGCGAGCGGATTGGGAGGGTAGGAGGGCAACGAGTCGGCCATGCTTGGTCCGTGGGGCGCAGGTGGAACGAAACAGGGGCACAAGTCGGTACAAGTAGGTGGATAGGAGGGTGGGATGGGGGGGGAGGGCAATGAAGCTGAAGTTGAAGAGGAGTGGCTGGGGATGGGTAACGATGCTCGCGGCCGATGCAAGTAGAAGCGCGTGAGGCGTCTCGGTTGTCAGATGTCAGATGCGACTAGGCGCTGCAGCTGCCCAGGTTAATAAGCGGTGCCCGCGAGGAGTGAGTTGGTCAACTATAGTCTCTGGGCTCTGATTCTGCTTCCTCGGAGCGTGGTAGCGTTTGGCTCGGACTGGTGTGTGCATGCATGACGACACGGCCGGATGCTGTCGAGGCGGCTGCGCGGACGCAGCTTATGTATGGCAGCGGCGCAGACCACCGGATGCACCGATGCATATACCGTGAGAGAGTACCTATTAGAGCCAGGCGCGACGCCACACCACCCCCGCCAGCGCCCGTGCTGTCTGCGCACGCCGGCCCACATGCGCAGCCCCGGCGCTTCGTAGCTGCTCTTCAGCTTCAGAGCGCTGCGCGTGCGCACCCCCGCGTCACGTAAGCACCCGCATTGCCCCTGTCTGGCTCCCAGCCCACCCAAGTCGATCCATCTGCACATCATGCATCATGCATCATGCATCATGCATCCACGCCAGCGCTTGCCTGCGCTTGCCAGCCCAGTCCTATATCCTAGTGCCCCAGTCCCTTGGCCCCCAACGTCCTAACGATCTGCACCATTGCATCCATCGCTGGTCGCACGGCAGCATGCCGCAGCAGCTGCCCACAGCACCCATCATCCATCCCTGGGATCACCGATCATCGATCATCAGGCATCGATCCTCCGCGGATGCCGAAGGAGCAGCGGCACACGGCTGCACATGCCTAGCTCCCAGCATGCCCAGCGGCAGTGTCCTCGGTCGGATCCTTCCCACAAATCCATATCATCGATCCAATCACCCTGCGTGACGTGTGATTCCGGCATGTCACAGACACATCATGCATCATGTAGGCCGCAGGTGGCGACCGGCGAGGCGCTTGCACACACCTGGCCAGTTTTTCCCCAGTCAGTTTTGTCCTGCTGCAAGATCCAACGCACTTTGGTAATGTACTTACTGATCCAGCTCCTCGATTCTGGTCGCAAATAGCAGCACATGCAATACGCCAACCAAACTCGCTCCACCGTCGTTTGCATTGTGCGTCTCCCCCCTTGCAGTGCTGGCGTAAGCAGCAGCCGAGGTTTGGAAAGGTCTGGACCCTTGCTCTGCGCTTGTGGACGACGGCGGGTAGCCGAGCCCAACCGAGCCTATCCTCGCCCCTGGTCTCTCTTACGCCTTACCTGTGGGTTAGGTCTACGTCCAGACTCCGCTCAGTGGCTTGTCTGAACGTTGAAACAAATCCATGCGCTCCGTTGTGTCCAACCGGAGCATGTTCCCATCGCTCATATATGCAAGTAGTCGCGATCAAGTCCCTTTCGTATGGCCGAGGTGGACCGTGCGAGAGCTCTGAGTCCCTGACTTTATTTATCCTACTTCAACTATTTGGTCTTGGTTTTGGATCCAAGTGTGAGCTCTAAGTTGAGCATGGGAGAGATTGAATCAATGGGAGAGAAGTAAGTACAAAAAAGGGAAAGTCAACAGCCTCAGGAGAAAAAGGTTGAGACTCAGGCAGTGGAAGTAGTATGCGATGCCCTGTCGCACATGTCAGCCACGTGGCGGCAATGAACAACGCTTTTTGAAGACGCAGGTAGGAGAGACTGCTGGGGGATGTGTTGCGCTGCAGGTCTCGGAGAAGGAGGAGGTAGCGGGGCAAGCGTTGGGCTGGCATGGTGGCAATGTCCAGCGGGCTTAACGCTTTGGGGGCCGAGCCAGACGGAAACGTCGGCGGCAACCGCTCGATGGGAGAGTCCATGCGAGGAATGAACGGCGAACGGGAGGGTGGGCAGTGGGCCGAAAGAGGCTCACACTCTTCTTGGTCGTTGGCGCCGTACGCGGGCCCACGGACCGATAGTTTCGATGAGAGCTCGCTCGTCCGCCGCCCGCCGTACCTAACAGCCCCCGTCGAGTGGGGGGAGGGTAGAAGCCGAGAGTGGAGGAGGCGCGAGAGCCAGAACTACCCTGATTGTATCCAGCCCCCCGTGGAAGCTGATCATCCTCCCTGCCAAAGGCAGATGAAACGGACATGCCAGGACCCGGGGTTAAAGTGCGGTTGAAGAAAGATGGAAGATCCAACAGACCCATCAGACTGGAAGAGGGCAAGGAAGGTAAGACCATCCCACTCGCACGGGGCGTCGAGGGTTCCTGCACCTTGTCCCGCCTCAACGAGGCGGCATCCGAATCCATCGACGCGACGTACACCAAGCCGATCCCACCCCAGCTCTTGCGCGCGAGCCAGCCTCGGTGGCACGCAAGCCCGTCATAATGTCATTGACGGCATAGCTCCATCCAACAAACGCAGCTTCCAGCTGGTCTGCCAATGCACGGAACGACGCTCCTACCCCAGCAGGAGTGGGATTGTCCTCTACTTGCGAAACGAGGTCTTGCTAAGTGCAATGAGCTGAGGTAGCCGCAACGCCAAGCTGGAAGCATATTGGGGTGCAGGAGGCAGTTCGGTGGCCGGGGTCCTGTTGTACGTATCACTGCGGCTGCTCCTACCCAGGGCACATGTCTGGAATTCTTCCGTCCGATTGACCGCGGCCAAAAGAGCCTCCAAATTTCCGCAGTAGCTTCGCTCGGTTTGGATCAGTTCACGGATCACTGGATCAGAAGAACACAGTTAGAATCAATCGGCAGGACATTGCAACAAGAGGAATGGGTCCAATAGCGTACCAAATAAAGATTTATTCCTTCTTCCACCCATCGTCGTTGATGGCGGCTGCCGCTTCTTGTCCCTTACCATCCGAAGTGCGTGCAACAGTTTTCAACTGGGAGTTGCCCCACGGAGTACAGGAAGATGGCCTGCTCGCCACATCGCGTTCGTTCTCGGGCTCTTGAGACAAAGGAGGCGAACCCGAGACAGTAGGGGGAGGGTACGTGTCGGAATGGAACTCGCCCCCCAAGGATCCGTCGCAGCTCCTCGACCGTCTGAGCGAAGGGGACTCTCCACTCAGGTCCTCATGGACACCAAATGAGAAAGGCGTTTGGACGGATGAAGGATGGTCTTCGGATGCCCGCCTCCGCACAGATGGGGCTTCAAAGTCCGGCAAAGCACTGGACAGTGACGAAGTGGCAGTATGCTGCTTGGGATCGGTGTGGAGCCTCTCAAGGGCTGACAAAAATTCCTTGTCGTCGACGATGTGGAAAGTTTCTCTGGACTGGGCATGCCCTTCGGAGCCGTCCAAGGCCCTCTTTGGGCTGACCGGCATGGCATTGAGGGGCACTTGAGGTGACTCCGGTGAAACGTCCGTGTACAACCCCACGTCTGGCACCTTCTTCCGTACCAAGAGCTGACTCGGTCGCAATAGGGGCGAGTAGGTGTTTCGATGAACCGACTGGGAAAAGGAGGGTCGAGGGGGGATCATCGCCACTTTGTCCCTGCTGAAACTTGGCGCTTCATGAAGGCTGTGCGAAACGAAGGATGTCCTGGATCCGTTTAGATGAGAAAATGGAGCTTGGTGAGACTCGGGAGGCTTAACATAAGGCCCAACCAGGCCCATATCGTGGGCGGGACGATGAGCGGGGGGGACACCGGCGCAGACCACGGATGGGTCGAACGAGGACATCGTTACAGGAGCCTGCGAAACCAAGGGAGACGAGATCACGAGCCCGTCTTTGCGTAACCCTTTGGAACCTGTGACAGGAGAGGAACTCCTGATATCAAAGGACGAGGAAATGCCCCAACTGCGCCGCCTCCTTGAACGATTGTGCCTTGGGTTGCTGGACGACGCCATCTTGTTGCTCGGCTGGGCGGAGGCCATGGTCGACAAACTGGGCCGAGGGTTGTGTGCTGCCCTGACACCGTCATCATCGATACCTTCCACGTAGGGTGTCGAGGCCGCAGAATCTGCTTCCTTCATATAGAAAGGACCATTGGAAGAGGTCGATCCGTGACCAAGAGAAACCGATTCAAATGCCCGTAGCAGAGTGATGCGGCGACGACGGATCCAGCCAGGCCCACGGGCAGGCACCTCTGTATTCGGCTCATCCGCATGCAACCGTGAGGTACGGGGGATAGGTGCAAGAGGAGGCAAGTCGGCCATTGCAGGGAGTGGGCTGGTTACCCCTCGACGAGCGCCACGGAGAAGCTCGGACGGGAAGAGCCGGTTCGGTTGTTATGCGAAAAGGAACCTTCCGCATCGGGAGTCTCAGTAAACGCATTACTCATGCGGGGCATTGTCCAGCCCGCCTCTCGTTGGCTTGACGGGAAAGGGTGCGTGTTGGTACCATAGGCATTGGCGTCGAAGGCAGGTAACTGGTGAGAAACTGGGCTGGCCGGCCGGGGCGGTCGCTTTGACAAGAGCCGGGACGATGGACGAATGATCATGTCCGTCACTGAGCGTATGCTCGCCCGAGACAAGGTCCGAAGTCGTTTGTCCTGCCGCTCATGCCCTTCGACATCCGTTAACAACGTGGGAGTTTGCCGAAGGGGAGGGATGCGAGTGACAGGTGGATCTGAAAAGACGCGGCGGGGCTTGTTGGAGACGGGGACTCGTGCCTGGTTAGTGGTTCTGGTGGCGGTTGGGGTGGCGTAGTATGCACCAGCCTGGTGATGGGCTTCAGCCGGATGAATAATAGCCGGATGAAGGTCGGAGCTCATGCGAGCATTGGCAGGTGACGGAGGAATGAAAAAAGCACCGGACTTTGGCGTTTGGGGAAAGGAGCCATCTTGTGGGATGGACCGGAATGAGCAAGGGTGCTGGCAGGTGGTGACATGCCGGGAGGCTGTACCAAGAAGCCATGTTCATTGGCAAGGAGTGGCTGCTGAAGGTGAATGGTTGAAAACGAACCATTTCGACTACGCCGCGCCTTCCGATCAGGTCCAGGAAAAGGAGAAAACGAGCGGCCACCAATTTCGTCAGGGGAGGCCATAGGGGTTGAAGCGGGGGACATGAAAGATTGAGGGAAGCGGGGCGGAACCCGGCCTAACAGGTTCATGTCGTCGCTCGACGTATTTGCTGGGTGCTCAGACGGGCTGGGCAGAAAATCGTTTGAAGAGCGCGGAGCTCCCTTGGTACTGCTCCGCGGAGGAGGATGGATGACGAGGGAGCAACGAAGATAACCGCCCGAAACGAGAACGAGGACGAGCGGGCTGCCGATTCTCTGGTGTCAGGTCGGGTGCCGGGACCGAGAGAGATGAGGACTGCTGTTGGCGGTGGGTAATGTTGTTAGCGGGCGGCGACAGTGGGAGAGAGGGTGAAAACGGAGGGTTGGATGAAGAGTCGAGAGCCCGGCTGTTGTTCGAGAGCTCCTTTGGGGCTCGAAGTGGGGATGTTTTATTATTGATGGAGCTCTTATGATCTGACAGCATACTAGTTCCATTAGTTGACCGCTTAGAAGTCTGTGACGAATGATGAGTCGAGCTGGACGAACTCCATCTGAAAGATAGCAAGATGGTGAGTAAAAGGGCATAAGCGGAAACACATCGTCTAGGATCGGCCTAGTGACAAGGCCGAGAAAAGGGGGTAGGAAGAACAACGTACTGGCCTGGTGAGCCTAAACTCTCTGCATGCACATGATGATGATCTTGCTGGCCTAGAGCAGGATGGGCGCTGCTAACGTGGCGGGGGCTGTGTGCTGGTACAGGTGCGAGGCCAGACGCTGGAAGGGAGGTTGTGGATGCTGTGGCTGTTGAGGGTGCTTCCAAGGGCAATAAGAGGGACATTACGCTTAGGATGAGCGCGGAGCACGGTCGAAACTAGAGAAAAGGCGCCTCGATGGAGCGGGGGGCTCGTTTTCGGTGTAGTGGTAGCGTGGTGGTGGTATTGAGGGTGAAAGCACCGATAAGAAAAAAAGACGATAGGGGGGGTTCCGGGGAGGAGTTTCGAAGTCCAGTCGCTATGCTGTTGCGAGTGGCTGCGGGAAGAGTAACGAATACTGCTGATCGATGATCGTCGCGACAAAACGGGTGTTTGTCATTTCGGCGCCTTACCGGCGGAGAGGGCCTCAGTGCCCGCTTGAGGAATCTGATCCCAATGAAATTTGAAATGACTTGCAGGTCACATATATTCTCCCCTCTTCTGCCCATAGCGTTGGTGCTGTGGAAGGCCCGGACGCGAGAGAGTTTTTGCATTCTGCCTTTGGGGCAGAGCTATGTCGGTGCTGGTATGTTGTGGGGGAGCCGATCAGATCAGTCTTCTCACCAGTCACCAAACCGACATGTGGGAGCGAAGCTTTACGCCTCACTGGGATTTTGACAGTCGATGGTCACCGCACCGCGGTCAAGAGCTCAATCGGCTGGATTGGCACACACTACAGCACTATAGCCGCCGCAATTTCGGACGGTATCGCGGGGCATGCGTATTCAGCAGCACTCTAACCTCTCCACAACCCATACAGCACCTTGAGGCCTGAGGCCCTGAGGCTTGGACCAAGCTGTCTCGGTAGCCCTCGAACTGCAGCCTGTGATGTATGGTGAGTACCCGCATTCCCTGTTAAGGATCTGGCACCAGATCACAACCACATATGTTTTGTGCCCGTACTCTTACCGTTACGCGTTACCAGTTACTAATTACTCTAGAGACCACACAGAAGCCACAGCCTGCCACAGCCTGCCACAGCTCACATGTCGCAGCTGCCCTCTGGCATGCTATACCTGCGGCGAGTAATATCCACTATCACAACCAGTATGGAATGTCTGATCGATGATCGATGATCGATGATCCCTACATCACGCGCACATCGATCATCGATCATCGATAAATGTAAATCGTTAAACGTTAAACACGTTAACGTTTTTAAGTACGTCGTTGAACGTTCAAATTAATGCGTTCATGCCCGACAGAGGGAGAGTGCAGTGCGGGGAAACACAAGCGAGACTCCGCCTGAGTACCTAATACTGTGACATGTGAGACATGTGAGTAGTGCTACTCAGTACGGAAAATTACTATGATCGATTATCGATGATCGATGATCTGTGAAGCACGAAGCTCTTCTACGAGTACATGCGTATGTGACCCGCGTTGATAGCAGAGGGTATCGAGTATGCCCGCATTTCAAATGCTCTGTCTGCAACCCTATGCCGTCCTATGGAGGACTTTGACATGTGACATGGATTAACCGCCCCCCACAATGCCGTTAAATTCTTTGCGACACTTTTTTTCCTTGTGCTATCTTTCCCAGACTTTTGATATCTGGGTGCAACGTGCATGCAGCATGCCAGACGACCCCGAGCAGTTTTCAGGACGCATCAGGAAGGTATGACCCACAGGGTTAGGAGGGCTAGTACACCAACCTATAGTGACTAGTACCTAGTAGTGGCCGGAAAAGATAATTAAAGTAGCCAATGGTCTGATTTTTGTCACTGACGTAACACATACCTCTGTGGTTTCTGCCGCCAAGAGTTCGACATCTGCATACAAAAGTCCGCGGGGCCATGTACACCACATTGGTTGCTATGACTAGTGACTAACTTGACTGATCTAGTAGTTACAAAATATAGTTCGTATTCGTATTAGTCACTACAACATTTAGTACCTACTGTCCTCGGCCTCACCATATCATTTTCAGAGCTTAAGCGCCTTAAGCTTTAAGCTTTAAGGCGGCTGTAGTATATGGTAACTGGTACCAAATAAGAAACGTTACGCATTACGAGGAGACCGAAGGCCTGATCATCCGGCGTGTTCCAGAGTGCTGCTTCTTGGCACCACTAGGAAACCAGAAAAGCCATCAGCAGGTCAGACCCTCTCTATTGGCGCGCTCCATTCACTTTCATCAAATCGCGGGGGTATATGATGCCTGAGTGGATATACGAGTTTGCGTCAGTCCCCTGGGGGGTGGGTGACGGGCACTTCAATTAGGAAAATAGTTCACTGTGGCTGAGCGCTGATGGAGAGTGGTAGAAATAGTATGTCACAGGCTGCTTCGGCCGCTGGAAGAAACAGAATGCGACAAGGACGCCATGTACCAGGGACGCACCCACGAGAACCGTTTCCCTCTTGGTTTTGCCGACGCGAGTACACTACGCCACCATGACAGCGGGCAAAAGATGCTTGGGAACCGGAAGGAATTGACTACTAGAGAGTCTCAATATTCAATGGAGATGGTTCACCGCTCGGATGTCTCTTCCTCGGGTATATAGGAACGGGTGGCGGGCACCAGAGGGTACTGATCTCCTGGCGATTCCCCTGGTTCCTTAAACAGGGTTGGCGCTAACAAGCCACACACGCCGGATGAACGGGTCGGTTTAGGCCCAGCGTTTCTCCGTCCCAGCCTTAAGCTCTGTCAAAATGGTTGATGATTACAGTATGAGAGTGGGATCTGAGAATCCATCTCTACAACTACGTCATTATTGAGAAAGTTTGGTACAGTGTAGTGCTAAAAGCATCTTGTTTTGTTGGCAGTATTGATAACACAGTACCTGGTCCGTATCGTCATGGTGGCCATGACCAGAAAGGAAAGAACAGCCATCGAGTCTGCGTCCCTGCTACTTGGCGTTCTTACCGCATCCCCCTCGTCGCCTTCGTAAGCATCAAGTATTAGTAGATATGTTTTACCCACAGTGAGTTTGTAAAACAGAGGTGAGGACGGGAAGAAGAACTAACTCCTTGTGGAGAGAAAAGGGGGAAGAGGAAGGGAACATGAAAGCGGGGAAGTCGGCAATAGAGAAAGCGAAAGATGAAGGCAATGGGGCAGACTCAAGAATACAAACAACGATGACTTTTGTTACTAGTATCAGTACCATGCACATTCGAACATCCTGAGTGTCTTCTCAAACCTCAACGTGCAACGTTCTCAATGATCTCAACGCTTGTCTTCAGGCACAACACATTTTGTCATCAAAACCCAATCGGCTCAATAACTCTTTGATTTTCCCTCAGGCCTCAGCCTCAGCCTCAGGCCTCATCTCCCTCCGCAACTACAGTTTTGGGACCTGACGAGGACAGATATCGAAAGACAAAACAGAGGGCGACACAGAGACTTCCATTACAGCTTCAAGCTCCATAGCGCTCGCCCAATTGAGCCAATGCGTCATCGTACGCGTCGCGCACGGGCTCAATTTGGGCCTCGGGGACGCGAATGTGAGCCACGTCGGTTGATCGGGGTGCGGCACTACGCATGCGACGGAATGGGTACACCTCCTGCGGCTCCAGCAATGTGTACGCTTTCCCCTCTCGCCCTGCGCGTGCTGTGCGACCAATCCGATGAACATACTTCCGCAAGTCGACCGGTGCATCGTACGAAACTACTTGCTTCGTGTTCGGCAAGTCCAATCCACGCGCCAACACGTCGGAGCAAACCAGCACGTCCACCTTCCCAGCTTCAAATGAGGTAAGAAGCGCTTTGCGTTGAGCAGCAGGTATGCTGGCAGTCAAATGGGCCACTTGCAATGGTTGTTCCGCCCGCGTCTGTTCGTCGATTAATTGCAACAACTGAGCCAGTCGAGCTGCCGACTCGACGGATTTGGTAAAGCACAGCGTTGCGGAGAGACGTTGACCATTCCGAGGGATGAGGCCGGTGAGCAACGAATAAAGCACCAAAGGTTTGTCACCTCCCGTTGTGGGAACGTAGGCTTCCCGCAACGTATCAGGAATCGCAAACGCATCTGGGTTGTCGTCTTCATCTTCCACCACGGCACCGTCAGGGCGGATGGAGAGATACATGGGGTTGCGAAGCCGGAGAGCCGCCACACGAGCTGGGTCTCGAGTCAAAGTGGCGGAGAAGAGCAGCTTTTGGCAGCAAGAAGAAGAACGGGAAGCAAATGACGATACACTGGCATCGGGCCCAGCCTTATCATCTCGAATGGCGAGAGACCATTGCGCCTGCTCCAACCAGGCCGGTGCCATTGCCGGCATCGAACCGGTCAGGGGAAGAGAGACGTCTGGTACCACGTCCAAGGCAGGAGGTTCGAGCATTTCAACCAAGGGTGTCATCCAGTGGTGCATGGATGATGCACCCGAGTCGCCCAAAATTCGATCCGCCTCGTCAAGGATCAGGAAGCGAAGGTGTTGCAGGGGACTGCATGAAGGGTCTGCTTCGGCACGGGCTCGAATGGCCTCCAATACGAGAAGCGGGTGCCAACCAAAATATCAGTGTCACTTTGAATGCGTGACAAGGTACGGGGGAGGAAAGGATCAGTTTCGTCGAGCCAATTTGCCTCTTCGACGTTGGACTTGTCATGCCGACGCTGCTGATGGCCGGCGACCTGAATCTTCAGTGCATCACCGGCCACCTGGCTGAGTACTTGGGCCACTTGGGCGACCAAGTCCTTAGTTGGAAGTACAATGATCGCCCTTAGACGAGGAATGATGCGTTGGCTCAAGGCGTCCACAAGCGGAATAGCATAGGCCAACGTTTTGCCACTTCCTGTGGGGCTAGCCACGAGAAGATCTCTTGGGGCGGGCTAGGGTAAAGGCCAGTACTAGTGTCCTTGAGCATGCGAACCACACTGGCTTGTACTGCAAACAAACGCTCAATCCCCATCTTCTCCAGCCGAGCTCGTGTCGGGGCCGAAATGAGTTGTGCGTGCCCATCCTCAGAGACAAGAGGGGCACCTTGGCTCATCTGGGCACGGAGAGGTTGAGCAAGCCCGATGGAAGGCCCTGGGACCGAAGAAGAAATGGCTTTAGTGGATCATGCAGATCTACCGCCTGAGCACGACGAAGCCGGGTCAATGCAGGTGCGTCTTGGGGAAGTGAGATGTCCTTCCCCTCTCCCAGCTCAGGGGGTGCTGGCTCGGACTGGGGCTCGGACTGGTCCAAGACAACGTCCGAGCGAGGCGGAGAATCAGTATCAACCCTCCTCCGTTTTCGGGGTGCTGCAGTATCTGCGTCCATGGCGGGGACGGGATGGACCAGGTCGGATTCGGCCATGTTCGCGTGTAGTAGCAGAGAAGGAGCTGTGGTCCGCCTGCTCTCACCCAGGCACCAGAAAAAAAAGACTGGCCAGGAGGGATTCCGCCCAAAATTTAAATTGAGAAACGGGTTTCCGCTCATCCCATCCCTGCATAGTCCGTATCGCGTCACGTGACGTGACGTGCGATATCCTCTTAGAGGCGACATGGAAAGCGGCACGTTAAGTTCGCCAATAACTTGGACACACTTTCTTTGCTTCACACACTCACGGGGTCTGTAGAAGGAGGGGCTCAGCGCTGGCAACAGGCGAATGGACATCCCTAATCTCCCCGGGTCCCTGGATCGCAAGGCCCGAAGGCGCGAAGGTGACGGCTCCGAAAGCGGTAACGTGGTTCTCAAGAGCCAAGCTTCGTTTGCGAACTGTATGATTGAACGAGTGCATCCCCCGCGTTCCCAGTTCATCACAATCTAGCCAATTCACCTACTTGGTACTTCTGCTACCTTCTCTCGTTCATCGCCCCAATGCCCCCCCGAATCAATAAGAAGGGTCTTGCAGGTGTAGGTACCGACATGCGGCGAAAGTGAAGGAATGGTGAAGCAGCAGAGCCGAACTCAATTAACAAACTGGGAGCCCACAGCCCGCTCGACACTCGTCATAAGACTATCGTGCAACGACACCTGCGGTTCGGCCTGCGTCGCACGATGGTTGCGCCGACGCCGCTGGCCGGGCGCCAAGGGTTCATCTTCTTGGGTGGCTGTGACCTCAACGCCATCCTCCATGATCTCAGCGATAAAGTTGGCGGCTGCCTCCTCCCCAACCTCTGCCTCGGCCCGCCCGCCCCACTTCCACACCAAGTCCACCTCCTCCTGCCCCATCGTCACCTGAGCGCGTCTTGCGGTTCGTGTGCGTACGCCGCTGCCTCTGGCCCGTGATGGTGGCCTTCTTGTTTTCCACTTCCAAGTATTGCTGTTTGGTAAGAACCTCCAGCCAGTCATTGACCGTGTGCGGGCTCTGGTCGGTTTGGCGAGCGGGCAAGCTGCTCTGTTCGGTAGCAGGCTTCCCAGGAGGGTATGTATCGTCGGGGCGCAATGCGCGGGGTAGAATCGAGCTGGCAGTAAGTCCAAGGCGGGAGAGATAGGCACGTAGTTTGCCTGAAATCAAGACTGTTAGCTTCTGTGCAACTTCAACCATAACGGCGACAGGCACTCACCATCAGGCAGCTCTCGGCCAGACAAGAGAATGAGACCAAGAACGATGTAGAGGAGGCCCATGCTTCCCAGTTGGGCGTCGTACTTCTGCCAGTCGACCATCAAACCCTGGGGGTCCCCAGGCCGCACTTGACTCAAAGCCTTGTGCTCCTCACTGCTGGGGCCCACCACGAGCAAGGCGACGCGCAGCCACCATCATCTCCTTGCGCATCTGCGGAGGCAGCACGCTGCGAAGAACCCATGCCTTGGAAGTGTCTAAAGTGCAGTAGCGTCAGTACGACAAAACCCATCCGGGAAAGCAGTGGAATGGTAGCACACACCAGGACTGGGTTCATCTTTCTTAGTGGCCGCGGAACCATTCTGAGTAGCTTGTAGCTCTCGCTTCTGTTGCAGCAATGCTTCGTTTTCTTGGCCGCGTTGCCGCAGAGGCACAAGCTCCATGGCAAATGTCTTGCGGAGCTGACGCTGGACTTGGCGAAAAATAGCCGGGAATATGCGGATTGCTGTTTTGTCGCCATTGAATACTGGGAAAAGAGAAGGTGGTAAGACAAGGAGGAAGCACAAGGGGCGCGGGAACAGCGTACTCTTTTTGGTTACGTCTTCGCGCCGAACGGGAAGTCGGCGGTTCTCGCAGAAGAGAGCCAGGCGGCAAAAGCCACGCACCCAGTTTTTGAGTTTCTGTCCAAGGGACAAGGCAAAGGTCAGGGGGTGACACATATAGGAGCTAAATAAGAGCTGTGCCAGCAAACAGGGGGGCGCGGTACTCACTTCCTCTTCATTGTCCTTTAACTCCTTCTCGACGCGCAAAATGCTTTCCTTGACGGTGACCTGGGCCGTTTTCATGAGTTCCAGCGGCCGCTGTCGTCATGGGCATCAGCCTCTGCCATCTCGACGTCCTGCGTTAGCTGGGTAAGTAGTTGGTGGACATGACGAGGAGGCGGTGAGCAAGTGGTGGAGCAGAGGCTGGGCGTCGCCGGCGTTGGACTTGGCACAGACCCGCGATTTGCTCGACGGGCCTCCGCAGCCATCGATCGCTGTACGTGTCGGTCCTGCGCGCTCCGCTTCCGCTTCCCGAGTGCCCGCGTTCAAACTTTCACAATTGCACGCCCGCACGCGGCCCAGCGACGCTACACTGCCTGTGCGCCACGCAGGTATTTTAACTTTCACTTTCCTCCAGTTTTGTTCGCCTCCTAGATCCTACCGTTACTGCTGCGCGTTCCTCTGTTCGCTTCTGCGGCCCTTGCTGCCTTCTCTCCACTGCCCACAAGGCCCCCAAGCCAGACCCCGCTCCGGCCCCGCTTTGTCTCATCGGCGCTAATGTGATCACCCACCCTGCTCTCTTGACAATCGGTGCCATCTCATGGCGGGGCAGGGGGCCACGGCCAACAGCAATGATGTATACCACGTTCTCTGCCATCAGACCACAACAAAACAAAGGTTCAATCTGTTTTTTGGACCCGTATACAATAGGGTAAGTCGTCACAGTGAGCCACAGGGAGTTTAACGAGATCATGCCACAGCAGACGAAAAAGAGGGAATGAATAATGCTAGAAGAGGTACAACGAAAGAATTATTTGAGCCCAAGAGGAGCCCAGTGATCTTGAGCTGAAGGAGGGGGGGGCCGTGATGATCGAGGGATGCATCGGGAGGGAGCATGATCCCGCCCCACGTCTCTCTCAACATGGAATATCGTCAATAACATAATCGACCCCTTCCATCTTTCGAGGCCGGCCAGAGTCACCCTCTCCTTCCTCAGCCTCGCCCTCTTCCATGTCGAAGTGGCCGATACGAATCGCCGACAAAACCGATACGGTAAAGAGTGCCATCGTGGCAGCCCACCACGATACTCTCATGGTCCACCACCATGGCTAGGGGCCGGGTTGAACGTGCTTGCAGCTCGGCTTCACGCGCTGTCCAAGCCCCTGTAATGGGGACAAACTTACCAGTGGCCCAATCAGCGGGTGGGGCTGAGTCCACAGATGGAGCCAGAGACGGGTCGTTTTTCATTGGGTATAGTGTTGTCCCTCTCCTCATCGAGTGAGGGGTCACGGTATGGTATGTCTCACATACAGGCGTCGGTCGGAACGGCGCGGGAACTGAATGTACTGCACACGATGCGCTGCTTGGCTGCTGCATCCACGCGCCGGTAGCCATGTCGGGTGAATGAAGAACTTCGACCACTTTGGGTGGAGCACCAAGGTTGGCAGCATAGCGCATTGGCCCAGTGTACACCTGCTGTGTTTCTCCCCCAGCACATTAACTGACTCCTCCGACTGAGAAAACAGCCGATGTTGATCAGACAGCCACATTGGAGTGGGCCCCACAGAAAAGCTGTCAGTGCTGTTGTCAAAGTCATCCGTCGACTCTTCTTCCTCGTGCGGGGCAGCGAGGGTGGGTCTGCAACTTGTGACGGTGAAGTACAGCCGATGTGCGACGGGACGTCACCCGAGTTGAGGAGAACCGCAACTGGATTTGAAGGGCTGTTAGCGTTGAGTGCAGAGGGAAAGGTCGATTCCGACGCCGATCGTGTGAGGTTATGCATTTCTTTCCCTGACGACGGCGGCGCACCTCGCCCCAAAGATGATGTAGAGGAAAGACGCCGCATGCGCGGCTCGGACGTAGGTGCAGGAGGGGTACTCTGCGAAGCTGACTTGCGGTGTTGGGCCGCCGAAATGCTTGTGCGTCGACTTGGAGTGACTGTTACGGTACTACCTACCGAGGACGTGGTGCTGACGCTCGAATCAGAGCGAATGCGTAAACTGCCCTGGGATGAAGGGATCGAGGATGTGTTGGAAGGTGCAGGGTGGTGTGTGCTGAGGCTACTAGGGGACCGTGAAGATGCGAGGCTCATGCTGCTTGGTGCACGAGAAATCGAACGTGTCGAATCTTTCCGGGAGCGGATAGGGCTTGCAGCCGATGAGGTAGAACTGGAGGAAGGCGCAGGGTGGTGAATGCTTAGACTGCTAGGAGACCGGGAGGACGTGAGCTCATGCTACTTGGCGCGCGGGAGAGAGAACGAATCGAATCTTTTCGGGATCGAATGGAACTGGCTGCGGAGGATGCAGAGCGGGCTGATACAATCTTGCGAATCTCGGACGGTGGGATGTATTCTTCAACGGGAACAAAATTCTCTTGCCATTGGAGGTGAACGACCGTCTGCTTGGAGGCAACCGTGATCGTCTTGGAACTGGAGTGAAACCATTGGAGCATGGCTTCCCCCCCTGGTCGATGGACCGCCAAGCTTGTGAAGGTCAAACTGCTGGATCATACAAGCATTGGGGATGGAGAAGGTACGAATAACCCCATCCACCGTCACAGCGACAATCTTCGTTTCGTCAACGATAGAAACACCGAGGCTCACATTGCTCTGTTGGCCCAGACGAACAATCTTTGTCCCATCTTCCAATCCCAGACGACAATTGCCTTGTCCTGTCCGCAACTGATGAGATAGTCACTACTCAGTGCCACGTTACGGATGCCCTTGTTGTGCCCGTTGAGTGTCTGAATCAGCTCCCAATTCTTCATGTTCCAGACCATCACTCTTCCCGTGTCGTACAATCCTGCACAGAGGATGTTGTCGTCGGGCAAAAAGTCGAGACAGCTGATGGCTTTGGCCTTGAGCACCTTGGTGCACTTACCCGTGCGCAAATCCCATACTCTTACCGTCTCGTCGTAGGAGCCCGTTACCAGGGTGGTGCGGCCCTTGATCTTGATGCTCGTCACATAGCCCGTGTGGCCATGGAAGAAGTCAATCGTCTGGGCCAGCCCCTGGGCCCAGTTTCGCTCTCGCCAAAACGCCCCTTGACCAACTGTTCCCATTCCCTCTCATCCTCGGGTGGTACGATCGGTACGGGGTCACCCCATGTCAAACGAAGTGCTTGCCGCTTCCACAACGAGGGCGTGCGTGATACCCGCCCCACTTGGTGCACACCTGCCGGCAGCGCAGTAGGTCTGGTACGTCAAGATACCCAAAAATATGCAAATGCACTGGTTGCGATAGACCGGTGATGGCATCTCGCGAGCTGCGAACACGAGCATTCAGAGACCTCGACAAGACAATCAGCTCGGCTTGGGTGCAAGCGCCAAACAGAACGTCAATCAGCCGGATCCGAGTGGCATGGGGCAGCTTGACAAACTCGTTCTGGATCGCCGCCTCGTTCAACTGGCCAGTCATGCCAGCCAAGAGGGGCATCATTGAGGTACCGGTACTATCATTCGTGAGGGGCGCGACAGCCATCGGGTTTACACCGTTGACTTTGACCACTTGGCCACCTGCGTCTTGGCCGTTTGAATCAAATCGAGGCTCATCGAACAAGATGCAGGACTGCCAGCCCAGTTTCTTGGCAGCCTGGACATTGTCGATCGAGTCATCAACAAAGAAACACTTGCTAGCGTCGTTCACTCCTACGGCGTCCATGGCCTGTGGGGCAGAGGGGGTAAGCACGAGAGCGAGTGTCAGCTTCACTATGATGAGCAGAGGGACAATAAGACTTACAGCCAAGTAATACGCCTCTTCCGGTTTGCACACAAAGTGTTCTGAGGTGTAGTCACAGAAGACACACGCCTCAAAAAGTGCTTGACACCGAGGATGGAGAGCACTCGTGCAGCATGGAACTTGTACGAGTTGGTCAACGCTACCACTCGGCATTTACTCCGATCAAGACTACCGAGTAGATCTTGGATCAGCGGGTCCGGAGAGAGGATGTCCTCCAGCGGGAGAGGCGCATCGCAACGCGCATCAAACTCGAGTAGGTCCATAGGGAGATTGCGGATGGTGAGGCCATAATCGAGATGATAACGTTTCTGAATGTTCGCCACCTGCTTCGCTGGAAGGTTGGCCGACGCAAGATACGAGTGGACGCGCTCCTTTAACACCCCCGCAATAATCGGTTCTGCCCGCCGGCTGTACAGCGTATTGTCGATGTCAAAAAGACGACGATGCGGGAATCCCGCCGTTGTGAAACAGCCTTTTGAGCAGAGGGTTGGTACCAATCAATCCCAATCTTGGCATCGGGGCATAGAGGCCGCGAGGAAGGGGGAACAGCAGGGCGTAGCACAGAAGATGCTGGGGAATGGCTGAATGCCGACTTGCCAGATACGTGGGGAGGGGACCGGCCCGCCGAAAGTGGCTTTGGCGCATGAGACGGGGTGGTTGGGGCTGCCGTTGGCACGGCAGAAAACGGCGGTGGTTGCTTGGATTTGGCGGGAGACGGCGAATGGAGGGACCCATTGCTGGAAGCAGTTGGTTTGCCTTTGGTGAAAGGCGGCGTGCCCTTTGTCGCGTGAGAGCGAGCGCTGTGAGAAGCGGTAGGGCTCGCTGGAGGGGTCTGTGTACCGAGGTTCTTGGTGTGTGACAATGACGGTTCCGCGGCCGGGGCAGGCGCTGGCGCAGCGGACGGAAAGCGATGGCGCACCGTGGCTTTTGCGTGAGGCGGCTGGCGGGCCTTGCTGGGTGCGGAGGGTCGAAGGCGATTGGGACGGGTTTTGGTGGATTGGTGGGCGGAGCGGCTGTGGCGGGGTGTGGGCGAGGATTGGCGGATGCGATGGAAGAGACGCGACGGCGCGCACCAGAGACTGTGTTGTCGGGGGAGATGTGGCGGCGCGGCGGGGCAGCTTGGGGCGGCATGGGGGTGGGGGCGGGAGAGAGAGGATGGGGGCGGGCGTCTGGCCAGGGCGAGGATGGGGATGAAGAGGGCGAGGAAGGAGGCGAGGTAAAGCGTGCATGCGCCCCTTCAGCCCACCGGGCGCGGCGCCCCACGGCAGGAGCTTAGCTTAGCTTTATACGACGGGAGCCAGTGTGGCTGAATCTGCCCCACCCACCGCCGCCGCAACCAGAGCCACACCGAGCAACCGCCGCCTCGTGAATATCGCTGTTTCCTATTAGCTACACTGACCGGCATTGTGTCGCTGTCCCCTCTATATTCGCGACAGCCCTGCGCGGATTTGCCCCCATCCAATCCGAATCGGAATAGCCGCCAGTCTACGAGGCCATTCACGCCAGCCTATGTCTGCCCTGTGTTGGCCCCCATCCACCCCAAACACCGCGCCGCTTGGTGATAGAAGCATGCTCATTTTGTCCAAGTGCGCCACACGGGTCGACCAGGCAGCGTAGCCCCATGCGCCCCGGTGTTTTGTTCCCAGACAAGCAAAAATCAACAGAAACGTTGTCCTGCCCGCACCCTCGGCCAGTCGCGCTGACCAAGCGCTCTTGGCCGCTGGGCATCGGACCCAATATGAACAGAAAAGGAATGGGAATGTGAAAAGAGCAGAGGAAACGAACTTAGGGTTCATACCACCCAGCCAAGGGGGGGTGGCGGTGCCAGTCGCAACATCAGCAGAGGATACGGCTAAGCGTAGGTGAAACTGGGAAGGTCGACGGTTTGAAGGAGAAAAGAACGGGAGGTTGGTTGGGCGGGACCGACGGGCAAATCTTACTCTGCCTCTCGAGCCAATTGTGGCATATGCTCACTCGGCGCTTGAGGTAGATGGGGTTTCCATCTCGTCTGATTGCTCCGGTGCGGATGCGGAGGTGCGGTGCCGGATGTCGGAGGCAGGCTCCTTCAAAGACGATGACGTGGCTGTCGGAGTGATGGACGCGGCTGTCCCGGGACTGGGGGAAGCCGTGCGTTGACTCGAACTAGGCGTGTGCGCACGGTCGGTCGGGGAGTCAGCCATCTTGCGTTCGGCAATATCCACAGCCCCCTCTTCCTTGTCAGTCTCTTCCAGTCGAATTGACTTGATACTGGGAGAGGGCGGCAGGGTTCGGTGCGATTTTTTCGGTGTCAGGGGCATCGAGGGCCAAGTCACCGGCACGGTCGAAGGACGGTTAGAGTTGAGAGAGCCACAATGAGGACAAATGTACTCTGCCACAGTATCCATGTTAGTTCGTCAGTTCCGTATCAAGCAGGATGGGTAGCACGTACGAATCTCTTCCCAGTCTTCCTTCCACGCCAACCCATTGTGTCGGTGGCATGACCGGCAGATCAAGGCATAGCGTTGCTCAGGCCCAGGGGCACGCAGCGAAGGATCCGGTCCGAGAATGGCATCGGCCAACTTGTCCAACAGCGTGCGTTGCGGCACAGGGGGTGGGCCCGTTGGCTGTGGCGCCTGAGATGGTGGGTGGCTGCGAAGCTTGTGGTCCAGCAAGCGAACCCTGGCCATTCTGTCCTGTCCTACCACGGGCCATCTCTGAGCCAGTAGATACAGGCCCGGAACAAGCGTCGCGCCCGATGCGGGAGGAGGCGGCGGCGGGGCCACCACTACCCCATGGCATTGAGATGGAGCGTCCCGAGCGAAGAGACTGATTAGATGAAGAAGGGCCAAAGTCTGATAATGCTGGGAGGGGCCGAGGAGGGAGAGCAAGTGAATTGTTTGGCGCAGGCGCAGCACCCAGGGCAGGCATGCTCTGCCTTCCTCCAGCTTTCGCTTGTGAAGCAGCCAGTTGGACCGTTGGGAACGCTCTCCCGGGCCGTCTTCGCGTTGGGTTTGCGACTCTTTGCAGAGTCAGGCTTGGGAGCGGGTATCATCGTACCGGTCCAGAAGCAGGCGCAAGTGGTCGTATTTGGTCACTCGTTTAATCTCTTCAATCTACCTCGCCTCTTGCGGATCAAAGCAGCAAGGTGTTTCTCCTCGGCAGCGTTTACGCGGCCGTACCACCACTGCACGGGTCTTCGCGAGCATGCAACGGCAAGAGGAATGAGCAAGTGGGAAGCCAATATGCTGTAGTCGAGCTTCCAACCGCGCTACCCTGGCCTAGGATAAGAAAAAGGGCCATAAGGCGGCTTCGCCAAGGTCGTCGTATTGAGACGGCCTAACCAAGCAGCGACAACGGTGTAAACGAGCCATGAAGACATGGCAAAGAGAGGGATGGTAACACGGCACGGCGCTCGCGTTGGCGGACCTGGGTTACGCGGCTCTTCACCTGTTCGATCTTTTCGGTCAGCGACTGGAGGACCTGCTCATAGTCGCCGTCTGAACCAGTGGATATGCCGAGCATGCGCAGCAGGGATCCCCACGGGAAAATGTAATACCACAGCGATGGCGACATGTTGGGGTCGTGTCCCCACGCGGGAAAGGCCAGAAGCGCGGGACGGGGAAGACGGTGGAGGCGGATGGGATGGTGAGGCGAAGCAAACCGCGGGGGCGGTTGCGCCACACGCGACGAAGGTGTGTTGGTTGTACTCCATGTTACGTATATGTCCCGATAGTGCCACGTTGCACGCTCTGGAGTTTGAAGCTTGATTAATGACTGCAGCTGCGGGGTGTTGGTGTGGCCAGCTGTGGAACGCAAGCTGTAATCTCCGGCCCCCTGAGACTGGTCGTGTGGGCAGGGCTGCCACTGGGCTCGCCATGTCACCAGGACTTCGAAACCGGGCCTATCACGTGGGGGAGCGGGGACGGAGGTGATTACTACCACCCGGGGTGTGGAAAGGAAAATACAGTGTGCAGACTACGTCCAGCGCGAGGAGAGCGACCGCCATCCCTGGGAAGACAGGCCATCGTGTGATTCCGTGATGGTAAAATTCCGATTGAATGGACGAACCGAACACATTCATGCAGGAGAGGAAGGGAGAAAAGCCAAATGGGATAAGAACAAAGGTCGAAATAAGTGCGATTGGGTACACCACAGTTCACATGGCGTACTTGCGCGTCCATTCCCGCGCGGTGTTCTCGTACCGCGCCCGGTCCGTTTTGTACAAGTTGGCAATTTCGGGCACCAACGGGTCATCCGGGTTGGGGTCGGTCAGTAGCGAGGTGATGGAAAGCAAGACCTTGGAGATGGTCAGGGCAGGGGACCATTGGTCCTTAAGAATGTCGAGGCAGATCGAGCCGTTCTGGTTGATGTTGGGGTGGTAGATCTTAGTCGCGAACGAGACCTTGGGGGGCTTAAAAGGGTAATCAGTAGGGAAGGTGATGTTGAGGAAGAAACACCGCCAGAGTACGGCGAGTCACTAGGGCCCATGATTGTTGCTTGCCAGATAAAGGTGTTGTCCCCGCTGGGCCCGGCGGAGCACGAAGAGGGAGGGTCGCGCTGCAGGTCGAGGAGCTCTTTGGTGATGCGCTTGGTCGCCATGGTGAACGAGGAGCACAGATATCAGGGCAGAAGTCGACTGGAGAGGGGGGGGGGAAGAAGGTAGTAAGAGGCGCATGCAGAGGGTGCGTGTGCATTGTCACGAGGGATTGGGCAATGCCACTGTCGCTTGCACAGCAGGGTGCGTGAGTGGATGTGAACAGCGCCAATTTCTGCTAGATGCAAGAGGTTCCCTGTGCGCGGAAGCCCAGGGCGTAATGAAGATGTAACGCGGAACGTGCAGATTCTTCAGTGAGCTGTGGATGAAGAACATGAACTCACGTGTTGCGTGGAGACTAGGATGGGATGCGGTGCGGAGATGGTGGCGAGGCGACGCCATACGATCGCCCTGCGTTTCAGGGACAGGGGGGCATCAAGGGCGGGGGCCGGCTATCATCAACGTGGCACACTTGCCACGTGCCTCCTATTCCCAGCGAAAACGTTCAACGTTGATGCGTTACGGCATCCCTCGTGAAACGTTCACGCGGCGTAGCCAGCGCCTGACCACAGGTCCAGCATGGCCTAGCGCGCCTCAGACTGGTTATATACATCGCACCCTGCCACCCCCCAAGCACGTTGCCCATCTTCACTACCCTATCCTCATTGCACCCCATGCGACAGACCCTTTAAGCAGACCCGACACATTTGTGCCCCGCAAAATGCCATACACTTCAAATCGACCTTATATGTTGTCTTTTGGTACAAAGCCCTGTTGCCTCTCCCTGGGCCAGAAGGAGATGCCTGTTAGCCACTACCCGTCGTAGCAGTGGCATCCACCATGGGCTCGTCAATGTGCGATGATAGGGGTGTCAAACTCGAACCGGACGAAGACGGCTTGGCCTCTAAATTGGCGCTGGTACCGGTATCAAGATCATCGACTTTGTCCGCCGAATCTCCAGGCGTTAAGGACTTGCGCTCATCCGCTACGAGCTTCGCGAGCGGCTTGACCGATTGCTCAGGGTCTGCATCGATCGTGTCGTCAACCGCAGCGCTCGCCGCTTCCATGTCTGCGTCCGTCGGAGCATTCTTAGGGGGCGGCGCAAACAGGTTGGTGTTGAGTGGGGTGTCCACGGTGAATGTGTCAGCGAGCGGGGTAAGCCTGTAAGGCAAGGACGATGCAACGGTGCACGCGCGTACGCACGCACGCGCTCGAAGCCGACGTAATCACCAATTGCTCCACATCAATGGCCGCGCACGAATCGTCGAGCCAAACGAGTAGGGCAAGGCGGGAGGGGCCCTGCAGCGCATCAATAGGCCGTGCAGCAGTGATACGAGGGTGCTCGGGTTCAGATGCCGGTGCCGATTCAGATGTCGCTTTGGGATCGGCCTCAAAGATTCGGTCATCTCAACATCCGCCTCCTCCTCCGTCTTAACACCGGACGTGAGAACAGATGCGGGCCGAGGAACCGAGGCAAATTCGTTCGGAACCTGCTCAACCAGCGGAAGAACGCCCGAGCCTACAGTGATCTCAGTCACTTCGCCCAAATGACCCTCAAGATCGCAACGATCGTCTCGGTCCTGGTGAGCATATGATGAGCATGTGCGAAGCCAACCTCCTCATCTGTAGTCTCACTCTTCATGGCAAGAGCCGGCTTTTCTTGAGCCACACGCTAAATGGATGGGGACTTGCTGTCAGTTTTTGCTCGGTTTCGTCTTGGATCGTAGTCTGCTCTTCGGGTGCGATTGGCGCAGCTACTTGGGATTCATCCTTAGTATCCTCTTCGTGATCATGGCCATGCTGATGGGGTTTGGTAGTCAACTTGACAGCCGCGCGAGATGAGGATACCCCCAACAAGAGAGCAATGGTCGCGTCGGCAACCATGTCAGAAGGCAAGGACGATACCCACTCGAGAATCACTCGTGTGGGCCTGTTTGCTTTACATCCACAGCATCCATCACCCGCAGCGTCTTGAAACCTTCAACGTCCTCTCCCTCAACCACCCGACCAAACATACCCTCGATGTGCCACCGGACCATCTCCCATCCCACGTGCAATGCGATCCTTTGACGCTGTAGAATCGTCGATACGTTCAACCCTGTAAAGTCATGCAGGTCGCTTGGATCCAAGATGGTATAAACAAAGTCCTTGGAGACAATAAGCTTGTCCACGTTCGCCCCCGGGTAGGCTCATTTCGGGCTAAGGAACCAATGATCTTGGCTTGCCGGTCGCCACGGAAGGTGAGAAAGAGAGGCTCGCAATTGCGTGGGGTGTGAACTTTAACGTCCTCTCCGCGGTTCTTGTATCGAGCCTGGAGCATAGCTCGCAACCGACTCATCGTATTGGCTTCGCCGTGAACAAGGACCACATGATCAGGCCGCACCTCGTCAATGAATTGGCTATTCTGGCCATAATCCACATGAGCCGAGAAAGACATGGACTCGACTGCCAAGCGACGCGGGATCCTCTGTCCATTCATCCCCGTAATCTCCTCAGGTTCATCCATGATAGAACGAGCAAGAGTGCCCTCAACAGAGTAGCCAGTGATGATGATCGCGTTTTTGCGGTCAGGCGCCCACCGCTCCAACAATTCCCGCGATACACCGTTTTGCATCATACCAGGTGATGCCATCATGACGCAGGGACCACGGTCCTCAAATCGGTCCAGATTCTTTAGATTGCTAATGTGCTTGAAGACGAATGGGTTGTCGCGTCGTTTAACGCGGTTGCGAATGTTGTCGTTCATCGCGTTGACGTACCGCTGATATACTCGAATGCACTTTTGAGCGAGCGCCGACGCATAATAGATTGGGATCGAATGCAGCTCGGGGTGCTTGGCCCAATACTCATCCAAAAGTAGCAATAATTCTTGGGCCCGCCCCCAGACAAAACAGGAAGGAGAACCCGCCCACCCCGCAAAAGCACCTTGTGAATCATGTTGGTAAACTGTTGCTCTTTTTCCAGCCGTGGGCCATGACTGCGTGTACCATACGTCGATTCGCAGATAAGAACATCAGGTTTGACTGGAGGTACCTCACCTTGAACCAGATGTCTGTCCTCCTCGCGACTATCGCCCGTGTAGAGAATCTTGAGACCGCCCATCTCGATGAGGAACATACATGCGCCCAGCACATGACCAGCATGGTACGGTGTAAAGCGAATACCACCCGTCACATTTACCTCTTGGTGGTAGTCCACCGCCTCGATTTGCCGCCAGGACGAGAGCATTTCATGTTCGTCGTATAGCTGGTCATCCGACCCGGCATTGGAGATACGGACAAAGTCGCTCATGAGGAAGCGGTACACCTCCTTGGTGGGATGGGTCATGTACACTTTACCAGGCCCATCCTTAAAGTTGGTCTTTTCCATAATGTATGTAAGGGCAGCAGCATGGTCCATGGAAACTGGGAGACAGGAGAAAGGGTCAGTTTGGGCCTGTGTGCGGCCCACGAGAGAGCCACGATCGCAACGTACTGGGTGATGAGGAGGGCGTCCACGGTACTCCAATCAAGCTCGTCGACGAAGGGCAAGGCAGAAAGACCGGTATATGCAGGGTGCACGCCGGCATCACACACGATCGTCCGTCCTGAAGGGACAGAGGACGAGGTCAGTACACTCGGCTGGAAGCGGAGGATAGCGAGGAGACGGATGGGGGCTGCGTACCTTTGTAGGTCAAGACGCAACAGCTGCGGCCGACCTCTTGGCCAGCGCCAAGCATCTCAATGCGCAGTGTGTCTGCATGGCTGTCCTCGGGGGGGTGGCGGAGCCGTCGAGTACGGAAGCCATGCTAGGCAGGTCGTCGTAGTCGTTGGGCCCTGGACTCGTTCGTGGTGTTGGCAGCATCGCCGCCGCCAGCAGGGCCTACTTCTCAATTCCGCCTCTGCCATGCCATTCCGCCACATGCACGGCCGCTACGAGAGAGAACCCGAGGGCAGACCAGCCGTCAACAGCCACTTCTGTTTTCGCATGTTTCAATTTCAGCTCGCACCCACATCATGCTGTCGAAGCACCGGGGGGCTTGGGCAACTGGGCTATATGGCACGCATATACTAGGACAGAAGTGTAGACACATGACCGAGTTTTCCATGATTGGTTCAGATGGAGGCTCGTTATCCGTATAACCCAACTTAGCATGACTTTCTTAGTCAAAAGACAACTCTCGGCGTGAGTTTCGTGTGTGGTTTCCCATTGGCCTGACCTGGCTTTCCCCGATATTAGCCAAAAATCCAGAGGATTAGGGCCCCCTCTCCTTCTCCATTCTGTGTTTTATACTCTCCATAGTACCATGCAGGCCATGGCTATCGTGTCCAAACAGGACGACCCGACCACTGGACTGCTGTATCCCGGCGATAATGGCACTCCAAATTGGTGCTGAGGAGGGTGCAAGCAGGGGGGGGGGTTCAAGCTAGAGCACCACATGTCACGTGACTGCCGAGCGGCGCTCTGGCTGCGAAGACTAGTCGTGGTGCTAATCAACGACCCACCTCCTTTGGGCATGCGGAGCGGATTCGCAGACGGCCCGTTGCGCTACCCTACTGGCCTTTACGCCATCCCACCGCCATGCCGTGTCAGGCCTTTGCCGAAGTAGCCGCACAGGTTCCACTCGCCACACGTCACCTCTTGCCTTGGGCAATCGCTGTGGCCGTGGGCCTGGTGCTGGGTCTGCTCATCGCCCGGCGATCTCCAGGGCCAGGCAGGGACGGGTGCCTGATCCACCGCGCGAAGCATACCACGCTTTTCCAGCCTGCTGCTCAACACCCGTCGTCCAGAGAGCGAGTGGGTCAACATGGGCTGGTGGACCGCTGGAACAGGGGCATGTGCCTCAGAGAAAAGGTTAGCGACTGTCAGTTCCCTGACGCTGCCGATCAATTGGCTCGACGTGTGTTGGCGGGTCTCGATCTGGACGCTCAGAGTGTGGCGGGCCTGGATACGATCCCTCCCCCTCACGCTCGGCCTGCCCGAGTCCTCGATGTAGGACACGGAAATGGGGACAGTCTGCTGTTGATATCCAAACTGCTCCACCCCCGCATCCTCCACGGCGTCACGTCTCTCCCTGCCCAGGCCCAGCGCGCCCAGCAGCGTGCTGGCGGGCAGGCTCAAGTCTTTTGCGCTGATGCCCTCGCCTGGTTTGCCTCCCCTCACCAAGGCCAAAGCGAGTATGACGTGATCGTTGCAATCGATTCTGCGTACCACTTCCCCTCTCGCCGCCGCTTCTTTCAAGCGGCTTGGGACCGCTTGGCTCCGGGAGGTAAACTCCTCCTCTTTGACCTCTTTTCCGCCTACCCGTATCCCAGCCCAGGAACCGCCCACTTTACTCCTTGTTCACTTCCTGAACCCGCGCCCCCCTCTCTGGTTCGAAGGATCAAGCATGCATTGACACTTCATCTCACCGAGGTGCCCAAACATAACTTGCTCACGTTTGGCGTGTACGCCTCTGAGCTACAGCAAATTGGGTTTGAGGTGACCATCGCGGATGTGTCAGACCATGTATTTCCTGGGTTCAGCCACTTTCTCGTCTCCCTCGGGCGTGGGACTGAGAAGTTTTGGAGGGGAGGACGAGCATGGGAACTGGTGCCGTTACGTATGTTTGGCGAGGTTGTCGATTCGTGGGCTCAGGGGGGATCAGAAGGCACGGTCCGGGGTGGTCTTGTCTATGCAACCAAACCGTCGCGTTAATGTTAATACACCCCCCCCCCCCCCCCAAAGACTACGCAAATGTGTATCAGATTCGGATGCACCAGATACAAAGATGACCAGTGCAACTAAAGGGTAGCCACCCATGGAGCTTGAGACTTGGGCGCATCCTCCCCACGCTCGTCGAACCCATCTTTAACGAATTCATCGTCATCTTACTGTTCGGCTTCATATCGGTCGTCTGTATTGGACAGGCCAAAAAGATTGGTCTCTTCTGGCTCTGCCTTCTGGCTCTGCCTTCTCCTCGGGCCTCGGGCCTCTGTCCCCGCCTCCGCCCCTCCATCCGCTTCTGTCAACGCCCATTTCATCATCGGCATCGTACGCGGTTTGCATTTCCCAATCGTACACCTAGGGCCATTCACTGATCTCGGGTGCGTTAGGATTGAAGCCGCATGTACGTAACACGTGCCGCGCGGGCGACCTCATCATGCATATCATTTTCCGCTTAAACAACCCGAAAATTCGCCCTCGGTCATGGCCAGCATCTCGTGCGCCTAAGGTAGCCCAATCTCCTCGATTCCGCCGGCCCATTCCCGTATTAATGTCTTCCCTCCAACCACCATCCGATGCCTCAGCGATGTGGTATTGGCTTCGTGCGATTTCTTGGCCCAGCTCAAAGCGGGCGCCCAACAAGCGTCAGTGTCTTCTCGCGCCCAGGATAGGATTGTCAGTGCGCACGCCCCTGATGGGAGCAATGCATTGCTCGAGGCAAGAGGAGTGCATGTTGGGGAGTGCATTGAGGGAAGGAACTTTTGTGACTCCCGGTTTCTTGGCCATCCACAGCAATTTGACCAGACTCGTAGGTATTCGTACCCGGCAAGCTACCCACAGGAAGACCATATTTGACCGCCGTCTCTGCAATGCATGGAAAAGAAAGAAGGGAATACATGCAATAGATGGGTATGACTGTCATGAGGCACAGTCAAAACAAAAGCGATTCATAAAACACACAGCAAAGTAATAACAATCACTTGCTCTTGTTCTTCTCTTTCTGCCTTGTCAGCTGCAACGGTCTGGTCAGCGATCTTCTTCATAATGGTGAGAGGACCGCCATCCCGCGCCCGCCCAGCCAAATCAGCTTCGACTTTGCTCATGATGGACGCCGTTTGCCTTTTCTTCATCTGGGCCTCGGTGATCGCGCCCTTTTTCTTGGGAGCAATGAACTTGGCTGAAAAAAAGGCCGACAGTCAGAGAAGAGCACAGGTAGGGAGGATGGGCGAGTAGACAAACCTCCACGCTTGGGCCCCTTTGAAGAGTTACCCTTGGCTTTGCTCTTGTTTGAGGTGCGGCTGCTTTCTTGGGCGGCTTGAAACCCTGTGCCATGGTGGAATCTGGTGGGGATTTGAGGCGGCGAGGAGGGGGAGACCATAAAAAAAGTAGGACTGGTGGTTTTTGGCTAAAATAGGGGCGGAACAGGTGTCCGGCGGAGTTTGCACTGTCCCGTATCTAGCCCAAGTCAAAATTTAACAGCCTCATAGAGGGAAATGTCACTGATCGCTCACCGATCATGGACTGTCGGTAGCCCGTACGGAGGCAACCCTCGAGCTACACAGGGCAAAGGCAGTTTTTTTCTTCAACCAGCATCGCACCCATGTCCAAGTTTGTACGAGGGACGCGTCCCCACTATGTGATCGAACACATGGAGGAAGACGATCCGGATGCGCCGAGCAAGTTCCCCCGCTGGGCGCTGCTGGAATACCGCAACATGCTCAAGTTGGCCGGGCGCGGGACCCAAGTCCACTTTACCAACCTGTCCAAAAACTCCATTGCCGACCTTGAGCAGGCTCTCCAGCGACCTGAGCCTGGCTTTGGTCCTGTGGAGGACTCAGCTACTCCATGTCTTCACCCCGAGCCATTCGATACTCTTCTGTCGGCTTGGGGGGTAACCAAGGCGGATGTCTGCTTGCTTGATCCCCGGGCGCCGTTGCCGCTCGATGTGGGCGACGCTGCTCTCTTCCCGGCTCCGGTACCCGGCTCCGACGCGGTTCCGCGTGATGGCCCGTTTTTCATTTTTCTTTTTGGTGGTATTCTCGGTGATGATCCTCCTCGTGATCGGACGGCAGCGCTGCGTCAGCACGGCTATGGCGGACGGCACCTTGGGAGCGTTCAGATGACCACCGATACTGCCTTAGGCGTGACCAAGAAGGTTGTGGAAGATGGGGTGCATCTAGGTGTCGATGGAGCCCCCACTGTCCCGCCCGATACTCGTGGCCATGGTCAGATGGAGTGGGTGAACCACCCTGAACTCAAGTTTACGGGTGGGGCAGCAGTATCGATGCCGTTCCGGTATATGGTCGACCCCCCCCCGCCTCTACAATCGCGAAAGAGGAAAACGTTCGGGTCCAGGTGACCAGGGGACAAAACCCGCCGTTGATGCCGCCAGGTATGCGGGCTCTTATTCTTTCGGACCTCGACCGTAGCTTTGAGTTCTGATCGACGTTCACGCCCACCGCCACCTCTGCTTTCTAAACATTTACTTAAATCGATACAATAACTCCGACGCGGTGCGGATGCTACAAAACCAATTGTTGGCTAATAACGATAGCTATGTGATGATCAATTGATCAACTCAGTAATGCGGGCATCCCATATAATACAAAGGGAAGACAATGGTAGAGGAGAGACTGGTATGGGTATGGTGACGTGGTGTCACCGATGTTGTTCCAGGATTCTGGAAGGAAGCGCAAACAGAAAATGTAGGAACGTTGTCGAGAAAATAAAGACAAGGAAGATGAGGATGTTGGTCACTCCGAAGAAGCAAGCCAGCTAGGTCCATCTTGAGGAAGAATTAACATCAAGTATCAAACGCGGGTGTGAACGACAACGTAAAAGAAAATCGGGTTGGAACGTGTTTCGACCAATCAAAGTCTTGGGCATGGAGGGGGTGAAGTATCCAAGAACCATTGTTCGTTGGGGGTGTCGCTAATTACGGCATTGGCCATGCCGGAAGAGTCCAACGACGCGCGAAGAAAATAATCGGCAGCAAGGCGGACACGGGCGGCGGGGTCGCTTACGTGCTCCAGGGCTCGCCGAGCAGAGCTGTTGGGGGGCAGCAATGCCTCGGCGTGGGATAGCGAGGCAAGAAGGCGCAGCACATCATCGTCGGCAACGCTAACGTCGGTGGCGGCGGGAGCCCGCACGGCCAAAGCAAGTTCAAGTTCCGCCAGTGGGTCCGCACGGGTCCCGAGTATAGGCGGGCGAGCAGCACGGGCGGTCAGCAGGACAGGAAGGACCACCGTCATCTGCAAGAACCGGCACGGTTCTGGGCGATGCAAAATCAGGTGAAGACAAGGGGGTTGTCTCCTCAGATGTAGAGTCGAAAGATATCAGACTTCCAACGGAGGTAGCCGGCATGGTGAGTAACGTAACGCTGTTGCTGTTGTGGCGGTGGCGGTGGCGGTGGCGGTGATGGTGGCGGTTAAATGAGTCAACGTTCAATTGAAAGTTCACGTGGTGACGGTGGGGAGAAGTAGGCTGAGCTAGGTCGATGCGTTACGTCATCCGAGTTTGTTTTCTTTTTTAGTTTTTTTAAAGCGCAGCAAGCTAGCATTACTAAATCACCAGGCAAAGATGAAACTTTCCGTTTAGCTCCGGCGCTTTCCTTTCAGCAGATGTGATACGCATGGGACCAAGCAACAGGTGATGTGCTGTAGGTTGTTGGTCTGTGGGCTGCGCTAACAAGCAACACACGCCGGTCGATGAGCAGGTCGATTCAGGCGCAGCACCTCCTTTTTGGCCCAGCACATAAGCAGCTGAAGCACCGTACATGATATGTCCGCAATAGTGCGCCTTGCGCCTCGAAGCTTGCACTCTCACCTCCATCCTACTATTAATAGCCAAGCAACTTTCGTTATAGTAAAGGAAGCGATACTTTCATCATTGGGGGTGGGGCAGGCCGTACTTAGGGAGCCGCTTCGGCTACAATTTGCTTTGGAGAGTCAGCTTGTTGAGCTCGCGGGACAAGACGGAGGTCAGGCGGAGGCCAATGATAATGTTTCCTTTCGCCTTGATCTTGCCCGCCAAAAATGCACGCTGGGGCGTCTGGGAGCCAGTGGCCAGTCCAACCATGTCTCGGTCTGCGATCCGCAGCAACAGATCCGGCCGGGCAGGAGGCTTCTCATCATCCTTCAGGCGAACCATCGCCCCCGTCTTGCGCATGTCAACCCAGTACCGCACCAACTTTCCTCCCGACGCGGGCTTAATCTCAAACACATACGTCGACGACTGCAAATCATTACCGGCATTAACGGTTACCGGTTCCCAGTCAGGCACACCACTCGCAATCAGGCCCGCAGAGGAAGGAAAACTTACAATGGCTTTCTTGGCCTCGTCCCTGCTAAGCATTTCGATACCATCGAGAATGCCCGTCTCATGTCCTTTGGTGCGGAAGCCAAATTCAATCTGAAATGCACAAAAATCACCCAGAGGAGCGGGGTCAGTACCAGCTCCGCGTTACTCATAAATGCGATAGGCGCACAATGGCAAAGATCTTGGACATCTCCAGCCCAGGGACCAGAAGGTCGGCCACCTTGGATCCATCCTCGGAAGGGATGATGTCGAGATCCAAGTCGGCTACCTGGTTCATGAGGGTGCGGAGGAGGTTGGGGGGGGCTTCGCCACTGGGCATATTGGATCGCAGGTGGAAGGGCGAGGCAGGTGGGTGGTGGTGTGGGGAAGAGAGACACCGAGATGGGGAAGGGCGAGGCAATGAAAAAGAGCGGGGCGTGAAAACTGGGCTGAGCGCTTGCACTACCCCTCCCCGGCCAAAACACGACTGCAGCGTTGGGTTGGAGGGGCACAGGCCACCATAGAGCTTAGTTCCCCAGTGCCAGATGTGGGGATGTGGGGCAAACACGGACAGCCTGCCGCTGCGAGCCGTCAGCAGCAAAGTGACCGGTGACCAGCTGACCAAGTGACCAGTGATACGTTGATACTGTGAGACGCCAGGGGACGCTGGGACGCCCCGATAGCCCCGAGAGAAAGTTGCAAAATTAAAAAGGCCCTGACTAGTTGTAAACGTCACGTCACGTCACGTGATGCTTGACGACCAAACTGGTATGGTAATCCAAAATTGAACGTGTGACGTAATCAGACGCAAAGGCACCCTGCAATGCCGGTTAAGCGTCACGCGTCACGCGCCACGTTGCGCCGGCTTGCCGATCATCGATCATCCACCCGTCGGACAGCTCTGGCAACTCCGGCAGGCTCCGACACCCCGCCAGTGCCAAGTGGGACGGCGATCAACGCAACGCGTCACGCGTCAACCCAAAACGCCACGTACTAATCTACGATCTAAATAACCCGAGGGCGGCAGCGCAGTCTTACTGCGCAAGTGCGGCTGCCGGCACCAGGGCAGACGAAGACAGACCAGCCCTTGGCCGCTAGACCCCACACTGGCGCTGTGCTGCTCAACCCTATTTTGATTGGAGGCAAACGCTTGGATCCAGCGGCACAGGGACTGTGTGGAAGTTGGATGAGGAAACCGAGGGTGGCGCCCAAACCGACCCCTGCCGTCGTGTTGGCCAGCACGGCTGCCTATTCGTGCGCTGTTTCGGCCAATTAGCAATTACATGCATTACAGATCCTCTAGCAGCACCCATCGACAGATGGATCCAGGCCGAACCGCTGACTAGCTGACTTGCGCCGGATGATCTCTGCTCCACCCCTCCCGCGTTCCACCCACCACCAACCTTTGCTATCCGCTTGTCTACCCACCATGTCCGCCCCATCCTCGCAAACGTACCGCTCGCAGTGCGCGATCGTGGCCGGCATGCCTTGTGCTGTCGCCGTCACGGCTGCCATCATGGTCGCAGCGCTCGCTACAACGCCTACCCCGACTATCGCCGCACCACCTACGGGCACCGGCATTGGACAGGCCAACAACGTCACCTCCTTGAGCGGCACGTGGAGCAGTGGTACCGGTCATGTGTTGACTGGCCTCAACTTCTATAACCCCGCCAACAGCTCCTTCACCTACCCACAATCAGCTGGCATTAGCTACAGCTTCACGGACGATGGCTTTTTGAAGAGGCCCTGTACCAGTACAATGTCAACGGCAGCAACCCGATGTGCGTTTCAGCTCACCTCATCTGGCAGCACGGCATTTACACCGTCAACGACACCAATTGGATCAACCTCTACCCTTTCCGTGCAGATGGCGCGATGCTGCAAGCGTCGCGGTGTCACAGCACCTCGGAGCAGGTGCAATGGTATGGTCAGGTTGAACACCTCAAGGGGTTCCAGATCGGCGTCGACACTCACTACAACGAACCTGCTTATTATCTCCAACTATACGATTGGGATGGATCCCTCAAGCCGCTCATGTGGCAACGCTTCAATCCTCCGCAGATGCTTCCCACCCAAGCGCTCAAATCGCCTGCCGTACGTATCTTTCTTTTCCCATGGTCTCGTCCTTGGTCCTGCAATCTGACCTTGGCTCCCGTGGTTTCGGTAGAATGGTGCGGGTAGCAGTGCCAGCGCCAGCGCCAGCTCCTAGTGCCGGTACTGTAACAAGTTCAAGGCTGGACCTAGTATCCCACCCTTATTTTCTCTCTGCACGTCCAGTCCTCCCTTGCATTTTCTAGGGACTGAGTCAAACCTCGTCCTCGAGGTACAGTGTTTTCGGTCTCTTCTTTTTGCCTATCGCAAACCTTTTTGCTCATGCCCTTCACCCTTCTTCATGCTGTATCACCATTATGGGTCCACCTTTGCACACTCTGCCGTTCCCCACTCATTTCCATCAACAGGCAAGTCCTCTGTGACCCCCACATGCTTTATCGGACGTGACACGTCACTACCATCGACGCACAGTAGGCGTGGTCTCCCCACTTCCACCATGCCCCATCCCTCCATCCAGGCAAGGTAGCTAGGACGACTACTGGTACTTGAACTCAAGTGGGTTTAGTAGGCTACTATATTATCCCTAGGTAGAGCGCCTGCGCTACCCCACCA
This sequence comes from Moniliella sp. 'wahieum', assembly GCA_003971905.1. Lineage (NCBI taxonomy): Eukaryota > Fungi > Basidiomycota > Moniliellomycetes > Moniliellales > Moniliellaceae > Moniliella > Moniliella sp. 'wahieum'. The sequence continues at coordinate 141,876 of RSEE01000066.1, read as the reverse complement.
GACCCACAGGCCGTCCGCTTCGCCTTAGTTTTACGCAGTCGAGGCGGGGATGGGATGCATAGAAATACGCACCGCGATGAAGGGCTCAACCTCGACAGGTGACACGGGAGAGATATTGATTTGATGGAAGAGGGGAGCCGATCAGTTTCGAGATACACGGAACTGCCCTTCCAGATACACGACCATGTCAGACGAACGGGATGCTGCCAAACGCACGAACCGTATGGATTTAAGGGGAGAAAATTGGTTTACGTGTACTGCGGTAGGGCCCGGGGGAAGATGGACGCGATCAGAGGGAGCAGCTGGGTATGGGCATGTGTGCCATTCTGAGGTGGGCGTGCAGGGACATTCCAATGTAAGATGATCACTGCAAGAGCGATGGAGAGGTAGAAAGCGCTACCCCCCCCCGGAAGGGCAGTACACAGAGAAGAAACATCAGATTGTTTAGCAAGGTGCATTCTCGTCTCTGTTGGGAGGGAAAGGTGTACTCTTGCCGCGTGATGAGGTACGTCGTCCTCATACTTCACGTCGCCCTCGCACTTTTCAAGCACTCTCGTAATATGGAGCACTCTCTTAGTACTTGATGAAGTCCCTCGCAATGGGGCTAGACAGAAGGAGAGTGACAGTGCGTGAGGAGATGGATGGTGCAGAGGAGAGGAGAGGGGCTTCGGCGTTACAGGTGCAGTTGAGGGGCTGTGGGCGAGCGGCGGTGGCTCGAGTGGGCCTGCTGTAGATAGAGCATAGGTCCAGGGGTAAGACGAGGGCATATGGTTGTCAACGTGGGAAGGGGTGCATGGAGGGGGGGCAGGCGGGTCGGAACGTAATGATCGGGGGGCACGAAGTGCTGTTATAATGTGGACAGCCGCAGGGCGCGTAGGTTGGAATCGCGTGTGGGGCACCCCCATTCCGCCCTGCCGCCCAATGCTGGAGCGGTGGGATTCCGCTGGCCGGCAACGTGGCTGCTGCGCTGCGGGCGCTGCGCTTGCTTGCTCGTCTGGGCCCGACGGGACGGGGCGTGGAGCGTCGGCTGGTCGCCCCCCCGCATCCACCACCACCCCACGGCGCCTCCTGCTGCCTGCGCACCATGGCCCAGTTCTTGGACGCAGTGCGTACCCGTATGTGTTTGCCTCGCTGCCTCGCCCCCCTCCCCCACTGATCCATGATCCCCGTCCGCTTGCGCAGTCCCACCACTGCTCCGCTTTGGCGGCGGCAGCAGCACCAGCAGCAATGAGTCTCCGCCGGAAGAGACCGGCACTGGCATCGTGGCGCGCGCCAAGTCCATCCTCAGTGGCTTCCGCAGTCCCCGCGAATTCTTCGACCCCACCCGCTTCAGCCGACCAATGGGCGCGACCGAGGCGGCGCAGCGGGTCACGTACAATACGCGGCACTTTGCCGGCAACTACCTCGCTGTCATCCTCCTCGTCGCTCTGTACGGCATGATTACCAGTCCCATCTTTGTTGCGGCCATAGTACTGCTCGTCGGTGGCTTCTGGGCCATCAACCGATTTGCGCCCGAGCCATTTCAAGTGGGCAGCGCGGCGGTGACCCAGCGCTCGCTCTACACTGTCCTCTTTGTCGTGGCCATCCCGTTGCTGTGGCTGTCGAGTCCATTTATGCTTGTATTTTGGTTCGTCGGGTCCTCGGCGCTTTTTGTTCTGGGCCACGCCATTTTTGTCGAGCCCCCAGTCGCGACCGAGTACGAGCCGGCGGATTTGGAAGCGGTTTAAGGCATGGCCCGCCGCTTCCGCCTCGGACTGCTCTCTTATTAATGCAGACATGGCCAAACAAAGCACCTCCCTCCCGTCTTTTGGCTCTCTTGTCGCTGTTATCATGCTCTTGTAGGTTGACCTTGCTGGTTCCAAGGTTGAAGAGGATAAGGTGCGTTTTGGAATTTGGCAAAGGGGTACGCAAAAAAAGAATGGACGAATAGGGAATCGAACCCCAGACCTCACACAGATGCAAGTTGATGCGAAGCGTGCGCTCTACCAACTGAGCTATCCGCCCTTGGTTGCCCCCGCATTGTGCCTGCCTATTTGGCATGCCGTTGCTAAACGAGCCTTACCCCAGTAGAGAGAAAGAACCAATGACAAGAAACTACAGGCCAAGACTACATGGCTCTGACCAATCGCAATCCTGTCTATTGGCCGCAGGGGGCACAGTGCGCGATCACATTGGAGCAACCTACAACCAAAGGGGGTAACATGGTGGGCCCCGAGTGGAGATGCGAGGGGAATGGTGGGGGGAGGGTTGGGGGGACCAATGGTTTGTGTCTGTGTCGATAGAATGCGATCCAGATCCACACCCTTACAGCAGCTCGATTCGCTCGCCCGCCGGCGAGCGGGCCTTGCGTCGAGCGGTCAGTCCCGTCGCAGGAAGGTCACCAAGGCCAGCCGACGTGCCCGCGAGATTGGTAGGCATCGCGTGGTTCGCACCAGGCCGGGAAGCAGAGGAAGAAGGAAGGGCGGACGGGGACGTGGTGGGTGGCGGCTGCCGCGCACCCGAGCCCGGCCCTGTCCGATGCGCCGTCGCTCCCGCCCCCGCCCGCGGTCCCGCCCCCGAACCGGAACTTGGCTCCAACGTCCATTCCCGGAACTCTTGGCCTACCTTATCCGTCGCCTGCTGAAGCGCCGTATCGAGGGGAAGACGCCCGCGAATTGTATCGCCCAACAGGGTGGACCAATCGTTGGCGGACCAGGAAGGGGCGCCGTCGGGCTTGGGAAGGGTGCGGTGGGAAGCGGTGCTCGCATCCGCGCCCCGGTCGCTCGGCAAGCCGATCGGACGCGCCCAGTTCGCGCCCGCCCCCGAATTGGGGGGCAAGCCCGCCAAGAGGGCAGACCAGGTGGAGCTATCGGGGTCGGATGCGGAGGTAGGACCAGTGTAGGCATGGTTCACTTTCACCCCCGGCTTGGGCGCAGTGGTGGAGGCAAGCCATGTCGGGTCGGGGTGGGACGAGGTGTGGTGGCAGCCGAGGCTAAGCGTAACGGTTTCAAGCCCGGTGCAAGGGGGGTGGTGCGCAGGTCAGGCTGGGGAGGGTGCATGTCAGAGGATAATGGGCCAGAAGGCTTGGGGGACGAAGCGGAAAGATTAGAAGGAGGGGGATGAAGGACACTGGCCGATCGGGCAGCCGACATGCGAGCCAACGAGTCCAACGAGTCCCGGCTCGGCTCCGGCTCGGTCCCTTTGGCAGACGCGCGAGACTTGGTGCCGGCGTACAAGGGGTAGGGTGCAACGGCGGAGGAAAGTAGCCCAGCTCGCGAGCTGGGATGGCAGCGAGCATCGCCATTCTGGGGGTCAAGTCCCGCAGGTGCCGGCACAGCCGCGGCGCCGTCCCGCCGAGGTCGAGGCCAAGGTCGAGGGCGGAGGAGCAGGTTTCCCCTCACTGATGTCGATGAGGAACGCATCCGAGGAACGCGGCGCATAGCCACGCGAAACGCCGGGGGACGCGGGGGGGCCGGTGCCAGTCGTGCTTCCAACAGGGACTGGGCAAGGCAGATCGGCCCTGTTGTTCTTGGAACGAGCCCAGCGGGGTGCGGGCCCGATCCAGCCGAGATCCCGATCCACGGGGGGAAGGTCCGGTACCCGACCCGGATGCTAATGGCGGAGGCGGATCAGGACGGCAAGAGGGTGCAGGGCTGGTGTCCATACCCGAAGTGCGAAGGGTGGTTTGGGTAGACCCGGCGGGAGCAGCGCGGTTGCACGCTTCCAAAGGGATGTACACCACAGCCGCGCCAGCGTCACATCACGATCCCACAGGCCATTGGCCCTACGTAGCGCGGCAAGCGGAGCACCATACCGCACCGCCAGCCCGGCCAACGTATCCCCCGATTGGACGTGGTGCACAAGCACGGGCACTTGATCCTGGTCCGAGGCCTCGTTGGGATCTGTGTCGCCGCCGGCCGAGACGGGGGGGGGGAAGGGCCTAGAGGGAGCAACAGGAGGCAGGCCAAACCAGTCTTCCAGTTTGGCTTGCGTGCGGCGAGCGACTTGGTCCCAATCATCCAGCACATCCGCCAAGCCGGCCAACGGCTCGGCGGTCCGGGCGCGAGCTTTGCTGCGTTTGCTGGCGCTGCCAACGGAAGAACTGGTATGGTCGCTTCCCCCCGGGATCGGTTTGCGCATCAGCATCCTCGTCGAAAAAGTTGCGTGGCGCTCTCCTGGGCGGGGCGGCGGAGGGAGGAGCAGGGGCCGTGGCGGTGGCCGTGCGGTGGCAGCAGCAGGGGCGGCAGGGGCATACGGGTCAAACGCGGCCAGGCTCGCGGCCACGCCGCGGAGCGGGCGGGCGAGGGGGAGGGGCTGGTGCGCTGGCGGATCTGGCCAGGCGGGGCGAGCGGGCCGTGCGAACGCACGCCCGAGGCTTGGCCGCGGTGCATGCTGGCTGCTGGCGGTGGCGAGCGGATGGCGGTGGCTCCCACGCCTCGGCCCAGCCGCTGGGGACGATCACCGCTTGCTCATCCGTCGCCGTCGCCCTCCAGGCCTTGCCCCGTGCCACCGCGCCACGTGGCAGCCGGCCACCCGATCGTTTGAAACGTGCATTTGCACCCACACGCTCACATCCCACACTGCCATCTCTCTAAGATGTCCCCTCTGCTCGGCACACCCATCTGGCCACGCCACGCCCCACCCCGCCTTTATTGTACACTGTCCTCGCTACCATCGTGCTTGCTCAATGCTGGCTCCTCGCTTGCCACCTTCTTACCCCCCCCCTCTCCCGTGCGCACTGGCCCCGCTGCCACGGCCAAGGCCATGTAGATCGATTATCGATTATCAATGCAGAGCCACAGGCCATGCGGTAGCGACATGTTGACTCGAGGGATGGCGCCAAAACATAAGCACAAAAAGCGAGGAAGGCGCCCAGGACGGGAGACACGGCCATCCCCACACCGCCAGCCGCTGGCGCTCATGCGTACCCCGACGGGTGGGGAGCATGCAGGGAGCCGTGGGGCGTGGGCAGCGCGACAGATTCCGGGTGCGAAACCAAAGCGGCGCCCACGAGGCCAGGTCGCAAGCTCGGGCCAGAAGAGGCTGGCTCAGCCCGGCAAAGTCGGGCGAAGTGGCCGAGGTTTCATTCAAAGGTGACGAGCCGTACCCGGGCGCAGCATTAGGTGGCGGGTAGGACAACCCGTACATCGTTCCCCCCGGGGTGCCCCCCACTGGTCCTGGGGACGGGAACAAGGCGGAGCTGCCCGTCGGGTCAAACGATCGTTGCTCGAGCAGGTCAGAACCATACTTGACCTCGGAAGGAACGATGGGATAGTAGCCAAGGCTTGAGAGGTCGGGGGCAAACTGGGAGTCAGGCGGATAGGAACCACTGGGTCCTGATACCGGCGTCGACGCGGCGGCGTTCAGAGCTGGCTCAACAACTGGGCTCGGGGCCACATCAGGTGCACCCGTCACGGGGCTCAGACCGGCAGCCAAGTGGTCGTCAAACGTGACCTGGGTAAAGAAGGTTCGCCACGAGTCCCAGTTTTCCCCAAATGGCATCTGGTTCCAAAACGGTTCCCACATCGATCGTTCCGACGTCTTGGCCATCATATCCAGCTCGATGCGAGGCTCAATCACACCTCCAGCCAGGGCGGATGCAGATAATTGTTCCGCCAGTTGGGGCGCCGCCGCATGCGCCAGTTCTGTCGCCGAACCAGAGGCAGGTCCTGGTGCAAAGCCAGGATGGGGCGGTGGCAGCGGATCCCCCCGCGCGTGCTCCGCTTGACCAGCCAGAAGAAGAAGAGCGTCGTCCCCCATATTCGGCGGATGATACGCAGGAGAGGAAGGCCCGGCACCCGAACCCCCAGCAGCCCAGCTGGCCTGCGCAGGCACGGCGGAGCTCCTCGGGGCATTGGGGAACGATCCAAACCCATTATATCGGCCTGCCCCAGCTTGGTCCAGATCTGAGATCCCCAGACTGGTCTTGGGGAAGGAACGGGAAGAGCAAGGGAGGAAGGATGGGGGGTCGTCGGGGGTAAGGAGTCGCCGCCAGACTGCTGAGACGCTTGCCGTCAAATGTGGAACCATGTCCAGAACCAGATCCAGGACCAGGTTTCCAACCACCGGCCACTGGCGGTGCAGGTTGAGAAGCTGGCTGCATGGGCGTTTGTACGTGGAAAGGTGGGGGAATCGGCTGCCGCTCGTCTCGTTGGGGCACGAGGGGTAGATCGAGAAGCCGCCGAGGCGGAGGCAGCAGAGGCAGAGGCAGAAGCAGAGGCCGTAGCCGCAGCGTCGACTGTGGAGAAACATCCCACAAGGATTGGAGGATGTGGACCAGCTTGCGTGCCGAGGCATGAGACCGACCAATCTCTTCCAACGACGCCACGCATCGCGCTAACAGATGCCTACAGCGAACCGACGTGCCTGCGCTTGTTTCAAACGTGCTTGCTCGGCCGCTTGCCGCAGCACGGGCGGTGGCGGTGGCAACCGAGGGCGATCGTGCGCCGCCGACGGGCTCCTCCTTTGCACCATCCAGTGCAGGCGGGACGCGGGCAGTGATGTTGATGCTGAAGGAGGAAGATACGACACCCGCCTGGAACAGCATAAAGACCCACACATAGGGCAGCTTGTGCGGGCGTAAATGCTCTTGTACACATCCGCAATGTCAATGATCTCGGCTGCCGCCTGAATGCACACTTGGGCTGGATGCGAAAGCGAAAGTAAAAACGTTGTCCCCGCCCCTGCCTTTCCATCCAGCCCAGCGGGAGCGCTGATGCCAGGCGCTGGCGCCGGGCCGCTTGGGGCGTGGGGAAGAGCGCCAGATGGACGGGCGGGAGGCGCATCAGGCTGGAGGCGTTTCTTGGTCCGATGCCGCCTTTGCTCCACAAGCAAACTTGTGATGCTCACCTTCATCTTGGCTGGCACATGTTTCAAGGGAGCACTAGGCCTCTCGCCACCTCCCGACAGGGGCCTATGCTCATCTGAGGGGGTGGAGAGATCGGGCTGGGGGGAAGAAGTAGGGGTGGTGGCCGGCCCACCTGGGCGGCCAGCACGTTCGGTGGGCAACGCTGGTGCAAACCCATACTTGCGCAGAGTCTCAAGGTCAAATGCAGTAGATGAGGATGAGCGATAAAGGGGCGATGGAGCAGCAAGACATTCAGGTGAGTCAAGGCGCGCATGGTTAGATAGTTTGGAGGGGAGCCCTTGTGTCGTGGGGGCATGACCAGCAGGTCGATTGGGCCGAATGGGCTCACGGCCGGCGGAGGTGGCTGGGCGTATGTAAGAGGCATACGCCGGGCACGCATGGGGGCCGGCATATACTCTGACCAGAGAGTGAGCATGCGCATGATGCGGAGGTAGTTCTCAGAAAGTGCCTTCTGCGGATCTGGAAGATAGAGCACGTTGCCGGCCCCCCCACTCGGACCCCACAAAGACAGCGAATCGGCAAACCACCGGGAGGCCAACGCCGCACCTTCGTCCCGCTGATGCACTGAGTCGTCTTCCCACCATTCGGTGGATGTTTTGGTCGACATCGACCGATCGTCCCGGGACATATCGGGAAGCCTGCCGAAAGCACGGCGAGCGGGCGAGTAAAGTGCATCGAGAATATGCTCCGTGATGACACAGAGCGGGATACCACCAAGAAGAAGAATCAAGGCGCGCAGGCACGCCCTTGAGCTCAGGTATCACGCTGGGTTGCACAAACATGGCGCTGCTCTGGGTGAGCCAGGGCTGGGTATCGTCCAGCCCATTGGGGTATAGGGAACCCCACATCCACCTCGGAACTTCGCAGCATGCACGGCCGCTCGGTGATGACCGATACGAGTTTGTCACTGCCGTGACATGAAGATGTCAGCAGCCAATGAGGGGGGAGGTATGGATTGTGTTACTCACAGGACAAAGGAGCACCAAAAGATCCGGCGCCGAACTTGGATGATGTCGTCAATGGTGAAAGCCCCAGCGACCGCGTACATCACTCGCTCATCCTGGGCCGTGACTTGCTCCTCAAACGCAATGTCAGCCAGCATGGTGTGCATGAATCGCGCCTTGCGCCGGTTGTTGGCCTGGGCGGTGAGGTTGATTGAGCTAGCGGTGGGCGCGCGCGGTTTGAACGAGGCAGCAGTGCCATTGTCAGAACCGGCGGTGGCCAACGCATCATGCGCTCCACAGCCGCCTCGCCTTGGCGGCTGTGCAGGTTCATGTCAAACACCAGACGGCACACCAGGCCGGTAGATTGCCACCCCTCATGCGTCCGCCCTGCCGAGTAGTCGGCCAGGCCAGAAGAAACAGTGCCTGGACCACCCACACAGCCCGGATATGAGCGTAAGGAAGCAACGCCACCCGGCATTTGTCCACCAACGCCGCGAGATCTCTCCCTGTCACGACCTCCCCCGGTTTGCAGCGGAACATCCGCGACAATGTGTCCGTTGACACCCCCGCCACCCCGCGTTTCGTCTTCTGTCAATGTGCACATCGCCACGCAGCAGATGATCTGGAAAAGCAGCGGGACCTTCATTTTCAGCGAGGCAATGTAGGCCGAGAGCGTCTTGTGACGCTCCACCCCCAGATTGGGGGGCGGGGCGGAAGCGGGATCCGGCGCAAGACCAGAGGGCGCGTCCTGGTCGCCGGCGTCTCCTCCTAATCCGGGAGCAAACAGGGTGTTGGGGGCCAATAGGGGCCAATGGTCATGGACAAAGGCAATGTAGATCTCCACCAATCGTACCTCGAGCGGAGTCAAGCCGGGTTCTTTCCCTGCTCCCCCTGTCACCGCGGATGGTGGCGGGTTGAGCCCAAACATGTTCCTAGGAGTCTCCGCGCCATCGACCCAGGTCCCTCCATGGAAGAGGCAGGCGAGGCAGAAGGGCCTTGAATCTGGGCCAACGACGGCAGTCGGGGACGCGGTTGGGGTACCAGGCCGGGCTGATGAGACCCATTGGGGGTAGCCATGTCCGGCTTGAGGTCCAGAGCGGATCGACCGCGGTGATATGGAGGCGAAGCGCCAGGCAATTCCGACACAGGGGGTTATCAAACCGTACCCAGCCTACACCCCCTCGATTGGACGCTGGCGGGGGGCAAGGGCATTGCGTCGTGTGGCACTTGGCTTGCTCGGCCTGAGCAAGCTGCTCGTCAGCGCAGGGCCAGCTGGCCTGGCACCGTCCGCCACAGCACTGGCTCGTGCAAAGGCCTCGGCATCCTCGCGCACCTTGCGCTGGGCGGCCCAGTAGCCCTTGGGGGGGCCGCGCTTCTTGGGGTTGGGGTTGAACTGGCACTGGTCGGCGAGGTCGAGGGCTTGGCATACATTGCAGGGCTTGTTGCCGTCACACTTGGTCTTCTTGATGGAGCAGCGGATGCAGGCATCAACACACGCCGCTTCTTGCTCTTGGGAGGGGGCTGCTGCTCGGGGCGGTGGCAGGAGAGGTGGGGGTGGTCACCGCCGGAGACGCGCTTGGACGGGGAGCAGGAGGATGGGCAGGGTGGGCTGAGCTGTGGCTGTGTGGGGGGCAGTGAGGAGAAGGGTGTGGGCGTGGGCCTGTGCAAAGCCTGGGCATGGGCATGGATGGCGGAAGACGCCGGGGGGGTGGCGGGCCCTGAGGCATGGGCCGGAGGAGAGGCGCGGAGGAGGAGGAGGAGGAGGAGGAGGAGGAGGCGGCAGGCAGACTGATGGAGATGTGACCAGCCGAGTGACTGCGGCGGTGTGGGTGCGGGTGCGAAGACGAGTGCGAATGCGAGTGCGAGTGCGAGTGCGAGTGCGAAGTGTCGGCGCTAGGGCTGGTTGAGTGAGGGCCAGGCAGGCGTCGTGGCGACGCACTGCGCGCTGATTACGATCAGCCGGGACACGCCGCGAGCCGGCAGGCGCGGGGTGGCGACGCCGACGCCTGGCGAGGCACAGTGGCAACGCACTGGCAAAGCATCCGCCGGCGCACTGCGCTGCACCGGCCCCGCGACGGCGGAGCCGGTGCGTCAGTATCGGTCCCCACCGCCCCATGGCCTCGCCAGCCCCGCGTTCGCTTCCGCCGGTTCCCGTCCCGCCAGAGGCCACACTGCCCTCCCGCCCCCCAGCGTGCCACCCGCCACCTGCCACCTGCCACACACCCGCCAGGCTGGAGGCCCACCAAGCACGCACGTGATCATCACGTGAGGTTACCCATGCTGCATGCTCCCCACTCCCCCGTGGGTGAGTCGCCTGCTGGGGCGGCCGGTGAAATGGGAACGTTGCTGGTGCTTGCTCAAGCTGCTATCTGTCCACCGTCAATATTCAATCTTCAATCCACCTACTGCGCTTCCAAGTGCTCCCGCCACCCCATGGAGCCCAATCCATGCCCACATCGATGGAGCCATGCGTTCAACAAAACACTGCGGTAGCGGCACTGGCCAGAGGAGCACATGCGCAGGAGTGCGCCCTGCCCCGCCTCGCTTTTCCATGCCCACGAGTGTTGAACAGGTCAGTCAGTCCACTTGCACGATGCAGCTGTGCATTGCACAGGCACTGTTGGCATTGACATTGGAGAGGGCGAGGGACAAGACGACCGGCCATGGTCGCCTCAGGCTCCAGGCTCAGGCGCCTCAGGGCCTGTGAGACTCGGGAAACGGCCGAATTAAATGGCAAACCACAGGCAGCGCAGCGGGCGTAATCACCTGTCGCGCACTCTGTTGTGCACGGACCTGCGTAATCGTAGCGTGCTGGCCAGCCCTCAGCGCCTCAGCCGGCAGAGACTGGCCTATGCCCCCCGCGCGACGTCCGCGGTGCCAAATGAGTTTAACCGCCCGCTCTGCCCCCCAGCATTGCCTGTATGGTTCCTCTCTCTCATCATGGGGCGAGTTGGGAACTATCTTTCCTCCATCCCACCATCACCGCCCCTCCTCTCTCCTTCATGTCTGTCCAAACCGTGCCAACCACCCCATTTGAGGGTCAGAAGCCCGGTACTTCCGCCTGCGTAAGCGCGTCGCCATCTTCAGCCAGCCCCACTTTACCGAGAACTTCGTCCAGGCTGTCCTCGAGCCATCCCCGGTGGAGCCGCTGGCTCGACCCTGTTGTTGGGGCGATGGGCGCTACTTTCTCACCGAGGCCCTGCACAAAATTATTGCCTTGGCCGCTGGCAACCATGTCAAAAAGCTCATTGTAGGCCAGAACGGGCTTCTCTCGACGCCCGCGGCATCGCACCTCATCCGCAAGTCCAAGGCCACCGGCGGCATCCTCCTCACTGCGTCCCACAACCCTGGTGGCCCTACCCGACTTTGGCATCAAGTACAATATGGAGAATGTGGTCCTGCGCCCGAGGGGGTTACGAACAAAATCTATGAAATCACCAAGTCCATCTCGTCGTACAAGACCATCATTGCGCCGCTGGTCGATGTGGCGACGATTGGGCAGCATACGTATGCGGGCGTGCTGGAGGTGGAGATTGTTGATCCGGTCAAGGATTACGTCCAGTTACTCTCGGAAATCTTCGACTTCAAGTTGATTAAGAACTTTCTCCAGTCCAACCCCGACTTTAAGGTGCGCTTTGATGGCATGCACGGTGTCACGGGGCCCTATGGGAAGGCCCTTTGTCAACGAGTTTGGGCTGCCCGTTTCATCCGTACAGAATGTGGTTCCTCTGCCTGACTTTGGTGGGGGACACCCGGATCCGAACCTGACGTATGCCAAGGCGTCGTGGATGCGGTGGCAGAGGAAGGTCTTTCGTTTGGTGCTGCGTCGGACGGCGATGGCGACCGCAACATGGTCCTCGGTGCTGCTGGCACGTTTGTCAACCCATCTGATAGTGTGGCCATATTGCCGACTGGGCAACCAAGGCGATCCCCTACTTTGCCAAGACGGGCATCAAAGGTCTCGCGCGTTCCATGCCTACCTCGGGAGCGGTGGACCGCGTGGCAAGAAGCTGGGCGTTGCTTTCTACGAGGTACCGACCGGGTGGAAGTTCTTGGCAACCTGATGGATGCCAAAAACTCCATTTGCGGCGAGGAGTCGTTTGGTACAGGCTCGACCACGTGCGGGAAAAGGATGGGATTTGGGCAATTGTTGCCTGGCTGTCAATTGTGGCCAAGGCCAACGAGTTGAAAAAGGGCACGTCCGTCGCGGACATTCTGCTGGACCACTATACGCAGTATGGCCGCAACTTTTTCTCGCGTTATGATTACGAGGAGGTGGAGTCGGACAGTGCCAAAGCTCATGGCTTCGCTCGAGACCAAGTTTGCCGAATCTTCGTTTGTCGGCTCCAGCTTTGGCGGCTTCACGGTCAAGGAGGCAGCCAACTTTAGCTACACCGACCCCATTGACGGCAGTGTGAGCAAGAACCAAGGTCTCTACATTCTGTTTGACGAGGTTCGCGCATCGTCTTCCGTCTGTCCGGCACGGGTTCCATGGCGCGACTACGCCTCTATGTCGAAAAGTATTCCTCCGACCGGCCGAGTATGGCGTGGACGCTCAAAAGGGCCTCAAGCCCCTAATCGACGTCGCCCTTTCCCTGTCCCAACTCAAGCAGTTCACGGGCCGCGAGAAGCCCACTGTCATTACTTGAGATGGTTCCCGTCCTCCTCCCTCTGTCCTTGCAGTCGTCACGGCCCACACTGCGCCCGCTATAGGTATGCTCTTGATCTGCTCAATATCAACTTATTGCTCATGTCTTTAGTTGGTGCACGAACGTTGCGCATAGATACGCGGCAACAGTATCGACGGGGAAAGGCAAAAAAAAGCCCTGCTCAGATGACCATCCAACTGTTGTGCCCCAGAGTGACAAATGTAGCTGTGACCAGCGTGTAGGCTCAGCGTCAAAAGTGCACTGGCCAAGCTTATACTGTTAGCTTCTGATGGTCCGGTCCGACTCAGTCTATCGCCTCGTCTAAGGCTTTCATTGTCCCACGTTTACAGCTCGGACGAGATGACTCTTCTACAGTGGGATCCGTCATCCGAACCGAATACGAGACATGTGGCAGCGACCCGAAGTCCGTATCATAGAATGGCATATGTTAACCCGCCGCCGACCAAAAGGAGAGCTATCTGCTTCTTAGCGGAGAGGGTTGTTGGCGTCCTTTTGGGTACCACCAATCTCGCGGCGAGCAGCGCGCCCTCGGCCTGGGTCGGGAGTCGCCGAGAACAGCGCCTTGATCGACTCGAGGTAGCCCTTACCCTGCTCCTTGGCGCCCTCGGCGTACGCCTCGTCTGCGCCTTGGTCACCTCGGCATCGCCTGGGTGTGCTCCTTTTGCCCCGATTTCTTCCAGTCGTTGGATCCAGTCAGGTCGCCAACCAGCTTCCACGCCGCACCCTTGAGCCTGAGTACCCGCCCCCCAGGTCAGCTTGCAAGTTCCACCCCCGCCAAGAAACATGCACGTCAGACTCAAAGACGATCAGGACGTACTGGTGAAGAGTGCGTTAAGCTGCGAGGCTCGTCGTTGTTGGAGGCCGCCATATTCGTTCAAGAGTTGTTTTGAAAAGGAGGAAAGGATGAGAAGAGAGAGGAGGTACTTTGTGGTCGTGTAATTGCAACAGAGAGCAGGGGCTATTATTAAGGCCACAGTGTTGGCCAGAACCCACCGCGCCTCCTTTCCACCGCAGCGCCACCAACAGCATCGGGTGTCTCATCGGAATGGCTGGGGACCCAGACACCCCACGTCATTCGTCATCGAGGCCATCGTGCCAGCCTCAGGCCAGAGCCTCAGAGTTTCAAGGCGCGCGGACCTCGGGTTTTCGCCACTTGCCCCAGCAGCCGGAAAAGGGGAGCGACAACCCAAGTGGACTGGGCCAGGCCAGATTGTGCCCGTGCAGTGTCGTTAGCGCATTAGCCACGCTGTGGCGTCTCGTGATGCACGCGCAAGTACAGTGATCTTCTCCACCATCGATGATCTGACCCAGATCTCGTTCTGACATTGGCTCTAGTCCAACCCCCTCTTTCCAGGTTGCACCGCGCTCCGGCCCCATCAACGGCACCAACTGTGCATAAGGGACTGCGACGCGAGCTGCTGCGTTACGCAACTGCAGCCACCTCAATCATTTTCGCGCCCCTGCGTGGGGCCGCACATGCGAGGCTGAGATAATGGCCGCCCATCGAAGTGCGGGTTGGTCCGCTGTTTTTTTCTCAGCGCGTGCTCATGCTGGCAGGTTGCAGTGGCCCTGGGCCTCAGCGGCCTCGGCCTGGCCGCTTTTCTCAGCTTCGCGGCTTCAAGGTCAATATGGAGCGCGATGGTGCATGGTGGCATGACAGGTGCCGCTGACGGCGTGAAAAGCCGAGCCTGGCCTGTGGACTGCCATCGCAGGATCTCAGCGCGGGTGTGTTAGGCGGCGTATATACGGTGGGACACTGCCCGGTGCCCGAACATAGTATGGGCAGTGGAGAACATGAGCATTGCACTTGGACTGTATAGCTGTATGGGCCTTTGGCCCATCACGGGTACAGGGCGCATGGCGCGATGGGGAATGCTGTGGGCGATCAGGGAACTGAGATCTGAGAGGGCAACAAGGTGGTATCAGCCAATGATGGCAAACGAACCCGGGTAGTGTGTCGAACGAGATGGGGCGCAGGGCCGAGCAGAGCGGCTGCCTGTCTGAAATGAATTCAAGGTAATTTATAGCCGACGCCTTTTGTAACACGTAAGGAGACTGTTGAAGATGTTGAAGGTCGCCAAAGATGCGCTGGAAAAGGAGAAGAGTGGACTATTTACGTCTAGACTCCAAGCACTGAAGCTTGAAGGGACATACATGCGGTTCCGGTTGCGGGGAAAAGGCTGAACTGACGCAACACAAAGCATGGCGCTCTTGCAGTAGTGTGCCTATTTAAACTGGTTCTTCATGACCTTCAACAGCACTCAGGTTAGCTATTCTATGGGTCATGACCCTTGTAGTAGTAACAGTTTTCTTTGTCCCAGCAACCATGATTTTTGGTCATGTAACATGACCCTTACGCGTGCTACTCACGATGCAAAATGTTACATTACAGTCTCAAGATTCGATTATGCGCCGAGCAGCAGATGGATCATCGCTCGTATCCCCCCATCGCGATCGAGGGCCGTACTGTGAGACGAGAGCGCATGCTGCAAGAGCCACCTTGATGATACCAAAGGTGGGGTGGGGGGGGAGGGTACAGCATTGCTTCATCTAAGACCCCTTGGCGACGTCGACGACGTAAGTAGCTCATCATTGGCAGCAAGGCGGAGCAGGTTGTTGTACGCAATATCGGTCGCGGTCTCCAGCTCGCCCTCGGAATCACCAGCCAGGTGAGGGGTGATGATCGAACGCGGGTGCGTGTACAATGCAGACCCATCCGGAAGCGGCTCGGGTCGGTCACGTCAGCTGCGAAGCCCCAGAGGGGACCGTTGCCTTGGTCCAAGGTTTGTTGAGCGCTGCCAGCACTACCTCGGTCTTGACCAAGTCCCCGCGCCCCACATTAATCAGGACAGCATCCTTGGGCAGAAGCGCCAGTCGTTCCGGCGTGAGAAATCCTCGTGTGGATGGGGTGGAGGGAGGGAAGCGACGAGGACATCCGTTTGCTGCAAAAACTCAGTCAAGCTCGCTTCGTCGCTGGTACTGTACATTTGTTCCGGCAGCACAGCCTCGGGATCGCCTGTACCAGGAATGACGTAGCCGTGATCTTTGGTACGCGTTCCGCGTATTCGCCGCGATAACCCGAGCTCCAAATGCCTTAAACAGCCGGGCTGTCTCGCGACCAAGATGGCCATAGCCCAGCAGGCCCACCGTCCGCCCACGAACGGTACGGCCGGCATATACCTGGCCACGATGGTCCGGGAGATTGTCAATCCAGGTGGCCTTGGTCTGAGCATTGACGTATTGCTCGTTGATCCGCAGGTAGAGCATGTGGGTCGTCGTGATGACCCAGGGAGGAATGGTGATTACATGCAGGCCCGACGCATTGGTAACAGTGATGGCTTGGCCTGTGGAGGCGACAGCGCTTTCCACCCGGGGCTCTCCACCACCTTGGTCACACCGCTACTGGAGGCTTGAATGAGGCGCAGGTGCGGGCATTGCTTGCCAAGGTCGGTAATGTAGGGCGGTAGGCCGTGGACAGTGCAGAAGATGGCGTCGACGCTTTTGAGCACGTCGGCAGAGGGCTCGGCGCTCTCTTTTACGGGGTAACATGAACCTGCTCAGCAGCCTTGCCCAGCTTGGCCAAAAGCGCATCCGAAAGACGGGGAGAGATGGTGACGAGGAGCGATTTGACCTTGGCAGACATGATCGTGTGGTGGTGAGCCGGTGAGGAGGACAGATGTGGCAGAAAAGTGAGAGAGCAGTCGCGTTTTTGAGTTGTTCGTGGGAGGAAACTGGGCCGTGCTGTGCGGAAGTGGGTGGCGGCTACGAGTCAAGAAGGCAGGACGGGTGGAAAGGGTGTCGAAGATGATTTGGTCCCAGCGGTATTCTACGCGGTTCTCCAACAGAGCCCCACATGCACCCAAGCCAAACCACTTGGCCGACACGCTCTGTTGCACCGACGGCGGACATCCCAGGCACAGGGGCAGTGCGCACTGTGCACGGCTCTGGGCTTCAACACAACATACACGCTGCTCTTATCGATATCTAGTCGGCCACGCGTGATTCGCGTGATTAGAGATGGTTTGGGTATAGGACTGCTTATTGTTCTCGCGGCTATATTGCGGTTGCGTAGGAGTCTCGACCGTGGAGGAAGTGGGGTGGGTGCCAAGGTCGTCTTCCTGACGCTTGACTGTGTCGACCACGTCACTCACCACTATAGGGGGCGTCGCTTTTTGGTCCCACGAGAGCGAGGGGCAAAACGATTGATAAGGAGGAAACAGAAGTTGGAGTGTGAAGCACACCGCACGCGGGCCCTTCCTTGGTTCGGTGCGATCGACAGCGGCAATGGAGAGATGTCGCAAGGAGACGAAGGGGGGAGGCAGCGCCGGTGACGCGGCTTCCTCTCGCACACTTGAAAACAACGATGCCAGCCACGGGATCAAGCCTGGACGGTGGGAGCACAGCGACTGGTGCATTGGGCAGTGGGTCCTGGGTGGCTCTGCGGGCCAGGCGTCAGGGTGTGCGTGCTGATATGCGACGCGACACCTGCGCTGGACTCAGGCACACGGCCAGTGTAGCTGGCTGCGGTGAGCCAGCCAGAGCCCCGAGGGCCGTGTCTGGGGAAGAAGTGGGCCAGTGCCCCGGCGTCATCGATCGATGATCCTTGCGTTCTTCCATCGGCCGCAGGGGGAGAGTAGGCAGCGCCAGTTTGCATGGCTGCTGCACATGGCTCTTGCCTGGTCTAACCCTGCCGCTCCACACCAGCCCCCCCCGCAGCCGGCGGGAGCCTTGCCAGGCCAGGCGGGCGTGGGGGTATAAAACACCCCCGCCCTCTGTCTCCCTCCGCTGTCTGCCTCCATCGCCCCCCTGCCCGCCGCCATGTCCTCCGCTCCTGCTCTGGCACGCGCCCTCACCCGCTCGACCCGGCCTCGGCCGCCGAGCTGACCAAGGCCGCCGATCTCCTGCGCGCCTACTGCGGCAGTGGCGTCGAGCTCCACTTCAAGAACGGCGGTCTGCACGAGCCCCCCAAGGCCTTCCTCCTCCCGTTTCTCCGCGCCGAGCGCAAAGGCGACCTGGCTGCCCAGCAGCAACTCCTTCCAACTTGCCGCGCGAGATCTACGTCATGTTCCTCTACCGCTTCCCCGCGTCTGTTTGATGCGGTGGTGGATGTGACGAACGGCAAGGTTGTTGCGTGCACCGAGCAGCCACGCCATCACCATGCGCCGGCCGACCGCATGGAGATGGACGACATGGCCGCGCTGTGTATCAAGGACCCGATGGTTACCAAGGAACTGGAGCGCCTCGGCCTACCGGCCAAGTCGGTGGTGATGGACACATGGATCTATGGACGGGACAATGCGACCGAGGACCGGCGTCTGGTCCAAGTGTTTTTTTACCAAAAGAACCCCAAGCATGCCGATGCGCCCGACTCGAGCCATTATTCCTTCCCGCTTGACTTTATGGTGATTGCGGATATGACCGAGATGAAGGTGTTGGATGTGCACCACATTCCCCTCGGTGTCCATCCGGAAACCAGCAAAGACATCCAATTACCACCGGCACCCGATCGAGCCCGAGTATGCGCACGAGTTGATGGGGATCAAGACGCGCGAGACGCTCAAGCCGTTGCAAGTGATTCAGCCCGAGGGCGCGTCGTTCAAGGTCCAAGGCCAGATGGTCGAATGGGAAAAGTGGCGCTTCCGCGTCGGGTTCAATTACCGCGAGGGGCTCACTCTCCACGACATGACCTTTGATGGTCGGGAGACGTTTTACCGCTGTGAGTGAATTGTGCCACATGCTGTGGGGTATGAGTTGGTGTGTGTACTAACTAGTGATTCATTCGCCTTTCATTCTTCTTTCCCTCAGTGAGCCTGGCAGAGATGTTTGTACCGTACGCTTCTCCTTATTCCCCCACTCACCGCAAGGCAGCGTTTGACCTGGGCGATGTGGGGGCCGGGCAGTCGGCCAACAATCTTGCCCTTGGGTGCGACTGTCTCGGGTTAATCCACTACTTTGACGGCCACACGCTTCTGCGCAATGGCCAGGCCAACCCCAAGCCCAACGCGATCTGCATGCACGAAATCGATTCGGGCATCCAGTGGAAACACACCAATCATCGGACCGGACGTGGGTGGGTGGTGCGCAAGCGTCAGCTGCTTCTTCAGCAGACCCTGACGGTATCCAACTACGAGTACCTGTTTGGCGTCAAGTTTGACCAAAGTGGTGAGATTGAGATTGAGACGCGTGCGACCGGCATCCTTTCCACCGTGCCGATTGACCCCAAGAGCGACGAGCCTTGTGCGTGGGGCACACGCGTGGGCGACGGCGTTTTGGCACCGAGTCACGCGCACATCTTTTCCCTTCGCATTGACCCTATGATTGACGGCGATGGCAACACGGTGCAGGTACAGGACAGTGTGCCTCTGCCCTACGACACGGCGGCCGACAAGGAGGCCAACCCACATGGGATTGGCTTTGTGACCCAGACGCGCGACATTGAAGTGACGGGCACGGAAGAAAACGCACCAGAGCGGGCGCGGACGTTCAAGATTGTCAATCCCAAGATCCTCAACCCGGTCTCCAAGGGCCTGTGGGGTACAACTGATCCCGATTGTCAGCCAAGGGCTGCTGGCGCATAAGACTCGTGGCATGGCCGCCGGTGTGACTTTGCCCACCATCCCATTTGGGTGACCAAGTACAAGGACCACGAGCTCTTCCCCGCTGGCCAGTGGACCAACCAGTCGCGTGGTGGCGAAGGGATCAAGTCGTGGGCCGGGCGGAACGAAGCGGTGGCCGACAAGGATCCCGTTGTTTGGCACACCTTTACCTTTACCCACAATCCGCGAGTAGAAGAGTACGTTGAATCTCCTTTTGTTTGTTCGGTTCCCCAACGATCTTTTCTGGATCCTGACTCGCTCCCAGCTTTCCCCGTCATGCCCGTCGAGACGGTCTGCATGGCCCTCAAACCCATCAACTTTTTCAACTACAACCCCTCCCTCGATGTGCCCCCCTCGCGGCAATCCGACAACAAGAGCGTGCTCCACAACCAAAGCGACACGTGCTGCAAGAGCAAGCTGTAATAGACGAACAATACTTGCAGGCCATGCCGGTTCGGCCAATTGCTCGGTTGTGATTCTCTCCCATTTTTGTCCGCAATAGCCTCTCTTGAGCAAACCGATGCAGGGTTACTAGGTTCAGTCCTGGCCAGTAGATTGGGGTGTGAAAATACATTGTGCGTGTTAATGTGTTGGTCGTTGGCTCTCATGTCAATCCACGCACCCATCAACCCAAGCCAGCACACCTACCCTCCTGGCTGAAACAAGCAGTGATGATGCTCAACGCAGCCCGAAGTGATTGACACCTCGATCCCAACCCAATGCACATACTCAGCGCGCCTACTACTTTCGTTTGCACGCCGAACGTAAGTAAGAGAAAGGCAATCCCGAGCTTGTGCACGAAGACTTCTACAGTAGGAATAATAACCCTCATGCAATACGTGTCCCATGTCCACCCTCCAGGGAGGGGGAAATCGGCTTAGATGGCCGCAGCAATCAGGCTCTGCAGCGTCTTGGTGTCGTTGGCAAAGCCACGAATGCCGCCGTAGAGCTTGTCAAACGCCATCTGGTCCTCAAACAGCGCCAGCTCAAACGCAGCGCGGTCGTCAATAAAGGAAACCTTGGGGATGGCCTCGGCGGCTTGTGCCAGCTCGGGAGAAAGCTTGCGCGTCAAGGGCGTCGTCGAGCTCTGAGCTGCTCGAGCAGCTTGGGCAATCGTAAGGAAGTCCACGCCGGCCAGCTCCTCAATCTCGCCCGTGTTGCGGAACGAGGCACCCATGACGACCGTCTTGTACCCGTGCTGCTTGTAGTACGTGTAGATCTTCTTGACCGACGCCACACCGGGGTCCTCGGCAGCCGTGTACTCCTTACCCGTCGTGGCCTTGTACCAGTCCAGATCCGGCCGACAAAGGGGAGATGAGGGTGACGCCAGCTTCGGCGCAGGCAACCGCCTGGCCAAAGCCAAAAGCAGCGTCAGGTTGCAGTGGATGCCGTGCTCCTTCTCTAGAATGCGCGCGGCCTGGATGCCGTCAAAGGTCGAGGCGATCTTGATCAGCACACGCTCCTTGCTAATGCCATTCTCTTCGTACAACTTGATGATCTGCAGAGCCTTGTTGATGGTGCCCTGCGTGTCAAAGGAGAGGCTGGCGTCCACCTCGGTCGAGACGCGGCCGGGGACAAGCTTCAGAATCTCCTGGCCAAACTCGACGAGCAGGCGGTCCTGAGCCAGAGCAATGATCTCCTCCTTGGTGCTGGCCTGGGGGGGGGGGGGGGGGGCAACGGTCAGTAAAGTGTGCCCAAAGAACACACCGAGCCCCACCAGGGAGCACGGAGGAGGGGGCGTACCTTGCTCTTGGCGTATCGACAGCGGGCTGAATGAGTTGGCGTACTTCTCCTGCTTGACCGCGGCCAAGATCAGCGAGGGGTTGGTGGTCGCATCCTGAGGCTTGTACTGCGCGATGCTCTCAAAGTCGCCCGAGTCGGAGACGACGGTGGTGTACTGCTTGAGGCTGTCGAGGGCGGTGGCCATGGTGCTGGGGTAGAGGAGCGCGGGTGGGGAGAGGCGCGGCGGGAAGGCGGCAGGGAGCATGCTTATATGGACCGAAGAGACACGTGGGCGCGGGCGCATGGCCTGTGCGCCAGGCGTATGTCCGCAACACTGGCCGGGTGCGGTGGGGCAAACGGCCCGACGGCCCGACGGCCCGCGTGCGGAGGGTGACGGGTGACGGGTGACGTCACGCGCGTCGGGGGGCCAGCGTGCAGTTGCTCAACCGCTCGGATCTGGGATCTGGCGACGGCCGTTCCACGCGTCCACCTTGGGAGGGCTGCAACCCAGGCTGCCGCTGGTCAGGCGTGGTTACATGCTGCCGGCGTCTGCTTAACACCGGCCCCACTGGCGTCGTACACCGGAGCGGGAGTGGCTAGGTAGTTTGTTTGGGGCGCTGGCCCAGTGCGGGCGCTGCTGTCTACTGCTCTGCGCCCAGCCTCAGCGCCTCAGCGCCTCAGCAGGCGCATCAGGCTGAGCAGCCCGCCAAGCACTGGGCCACGGGGCCTGCGGTGGATATTGCATGGGCGCTGCAAATTGCCGCGCCGCCCACAGCGGGCCTGTGCGCTGCTGGGCCTGCCTTGTCTGGCGCGCACCGAGTGCGGTGCAAGGCAGCCCCTTGCATGGTGGCCAGCAGCAGCGCATGCATGATGCATGATGTCTAATGGGTGGCCTGTTGATGCGATCGTCTGGCGGGCGAGCATCGCTGCAATTCCCCTCGGCAGCCATCTTTCACATTTCAAATGCCGCTTTCACATTTCACATCGTGTGGGGCGACGCGCTCTTTCTGGCACGAGTACTAAGTACTAGTGGCGCCTCCCGCTCCTCCAGCTCTCTCGACACCACTCGACTGGCTGGCCCCACGAGCAGTTGCCTCGCCCATGAGCTTCGCGTCCCTTAGCCTCACCTCCTCCTACGCCGCTGCCGGCGCATACCGCCTGGCACACGACACGGGCCTTTGGGCGCCCATGTGGCGCACTGTCCGCCCGTTGCCCGCCGTGCGTTCCTCGTCGCCCTCGTCTGGGCCGTGCTCACCTGGCCCGTCCAGCATCTCCTCGTTTCCGTCTTTATGAAGCGCAGTGCGCGCGTGCTCAACTTTAGCAGCCTGTACGATGCTTGGCCCAGCACCCCCACTTCCCCCTGCCCCTGCCCTCTTTCACCACCTTTGCCACCCTCATGATGATCCTGGGTCAATGCCAAACCATCATCGAATTTCTGCTGCGACGCGAGCTACGAGCCTTCCGTAAGCAGGCCTATCGCTCTACCATCGAGTCTAGCAGCCACACCAACGACTGGTGGCAGCCATACGTGGAAGAGTGGCAAGACCCGCCCTACCAAGCGTCCTACGATATCTTTGTCGCCAAAAAGCCCTTCTACCGCCGCTGGGCCAACTCGCTGTTGGAGCGCATCGCACTGCGAGGTACGCTGCCCCCTGCGGCCAAAGTGTGCCCTCTGACCCCCCCCCCGTGTGTATCCTCAGTTATTCTATTCACCTTGAACTTTATCCCTTTCCTCACATGTGGGTCGCGTCGTACCTGCGCTCCTTCAACTACAGCCAACGGCTTCTTGCTCTCTACTTTGAGCAAAAGGCAATGACACCCGAGCAAGTGAATCTTTTCCTGACCGAACGAC
The DNA here is from genome assembly GCA_003971905.1 of Moniliella sp. 'wahieum'. Lineage (NCBI taxonomy): Eukaryota > Fungi > Basidiomycota > Moniliellomycetes > Moniliellales > Moniliellaceae > Moniliella > Moniliella sp. 'wahieum'. The sequence continues at coordinate 119,245 of RSEE01000066.1, read as the reverse complement.
TGTTGCCTTTGCGCCACTTTGCGTTTGCATGTGCTTGCCTCGAACGCGTGCCGCTCGTGGGCATCGTTTTTAGCATTTCCAATTACGTCGGGCCGCGCTGCTGGCTGAGGATTTGGAGCGTCGTCAGCACCTTTTGCTGCAGGTGAGCTGGCTAAGGTCACCACCCTCGCTCCTCCCAAATGGTCCGAGCCACAGAGCTTCCCAACTCACTTGATCCGCGCCGTTTCGCTTTCCGGGGAGGTGTGGCCGTTCGACATGTGGGCCCGCACCGAAGCTACCGATTTACCCCTGCCTCCTTCAGCTCCTCAAGACACTGCACTCACTACCGCTTTAGAACACAACGCTCCAGTTTCTTCACCTGGCGAGGACGCTCAAGTGATTCACCGCACTTGACACCGCCCAGATACCTTTTTACGATTCTGCTGTTACGGCCCTTTGCCCTTGCCCCCATCAAGACTTGGTCCAATCCAGGTTTTCTTTCTCTGGTTTCTCTTTGGCGCGCAAACCTTTTGGGATACCAGTCCTCATCTGGCCTCATGGCACGCGGCCCATTATTATACCCCCCTCTCCCTCTTGTTGCATCTCCTCTCTTTTGCTTCCCATCCAACTCTCTGGGTTTTAGTTTTAGCTTGCCCCCCTACAGTACATTTGTTACCCCTTCTTTCCGGTGTGGTGTTGATAACGTTGATACACGCCCCCGCCCGTACCGGAAAGCGATGCGGCGCAAAGTGAGGACGAGTGTTACACTCCTGCTGCAATCATATATCAGTTGCGACGCTGAAGCTGCTGAAGACGGCGAGAAAGAATGAAAAGCTGCGCCTATCCACCACACCCCTGGCCAAAACTAACGGAATTGACGTTGAACCTAGCAGCCATCCGTGTGTTCTTTTATTTTCAGCACATGGTGTGTTTCGTTGGTGGACTGGGCAAACTCAGCGTGAGCACTGTGATACCTTCATCGGTACCGAGTCCATCCACACCAGTGCACCCTCAGGCCTCATTGAGTCTCAGGAGCTCAGGGGCTGAGTCCTGGGAGACTGAGAATGCATCGATGGGAAGTGCGTGTATTTTCAAAACGTTCGCACGTTCACAACTGCAGTCAGTTGCCTGGGTGAGAACATGTCACTCGCTGTCAACATTATCAAACCGTGCCATACTCAAATCTTTTCCGCTCGCAATATTCAATTGCGGATTGTGGCGCGATCGATGCGCGACGCGAATTTGGCGCGTAACGCGTCCCGGGTTTCTGTCCATCGACTCGAACCCGGGTTTCTTCTTCTTGGCCACCACCAGCCAGTGACACATTCCCATGGCTACGTATTACTCGCGCGCATCGGCGCCCGTCTACCCTCCTGATCAGGAGTTCATTCCTCTCCGTAAAGATGGCCATGCACCGACGGCCGAGGAGCTGCTGGCCGCTCATCCGGAAATTGGCACGGAGGCGTGCCGCAAGCTGCCCGCGGGCGCGCCCATGCCGCGCGTCATTCTCCTTCGGCACGGTGAGACGGCGTGGTCGCTATCGGGGCAGCACACTGGTCGCACCAACTTGCGCCTGACTCCCCACGGCGAGGAACTGGTTCGGCACCTCGGCCCGTACGTGGTCGGCGACGATCCGCGGCCGGAGGACAATGTCTCTGCTCTTCTCACCCCCCACCACCTTGGGTACGTGTTTGTTTCGCCCCGAGGGCGTTCGCAGCACACTCTGCAACTGCTTTTGGAGCATCTGCCCCAATCGGCGCGCGACAAGATTCCTCCGGCCGAGGTGCGCCAAGAGTGTCGGAATGGGACTATGGTCTGTTCGAGGGCAAGACGCCGGCCGAGGCACGTGCGGTGCCTGGCTATGCCAACTGGGACATCTGGCACGAGGGCACCCCGGACGACCCCGATGACCCCTCCTTGCCCGGCGAAAGTGGAGGCAGTGACAGCTCGGATCGACAGCATCATTCACCAGATTCGTATGTTGCAGCGTGCCGCCGCTCATGGGTACATCCAAGATGATGGCGTCCAGCTGGATGCTAACAAGAAGGGCCATCGCGTTGCCGACATTTTGATCGTGGCTCATGGGCACTTTAACCGGTACGTTCTCTGCCTCGGTGCTTTTCTTTCGTCGTTTTCGTGCAAGCTGATTGGGCGTGATCTACAGGTGCTTTATTGCGCGCTGGCTTGGTCTCCCGCTTTGGCTCGGCCAACGTTTTGCTGTGGATGCGGGTGCGATCGCCATTCTGTCGTATGCGCACAAATGTTTCGACGAACCTACGATTGGTTCGCTGTTTAGTGCGCAAGATGGAATGGCCCAAACGCCAGGCGAGCCGAACAAGGACCAAATCAAGCTGGCCAAGGGCAATGCTCCCATTGGTTTGTCCAAGCCGTTGATTGCCGGCACGTTGCGCACGGCTGGGCTGCGCGATGCGGTGCTGCACTGCCTCAATGGCCGTGTGCTCGGCGCGAATCCCGACGTGCCCAACCCGGGGGAGCGGCAGTACCAAGCCCTCGTCCAAGCCGTCTTGGATGTCGGCGAAAAGCGGGCGGATCGGACGGGCCATGGAACGCTCGCCCTGTTTGCGCCGACGCCCATGAAGTTTGATCTGTCCCACGGCAGCTTGCCGCTGCTGACCACGAAGCGTGTGTTTTTCCGGGGCGTGCTGGAGGAGCTGCTGTGGTTCGTGGAAGGGTCGACGGATGCGACCAAGTTGGCCCAGCGCGGGTGCACATTTGGGATGGCAATGGCAGCGAAGAATTTTTGCGCAAGCGGGGACTGCCCTACCGCGAGGAGATTTGGGTCCGGTCTATGGCTTTCAATGGCGCCACTTTGATGCGCCCTACACGTCGGCCGATGCGGATTACACGGGCAAGGGGGGGACCAGTTGGCCCAGGTGGTGGAGACGATCAAGTCCAACCCGACCGACCGGCGGATCCTTCTGTCGGCGTGGAACCCGGCGCAGAACGCCAAGATGGCGCTGCCTCCGTGCCATGTGCTGGCCCAGTTCTTTGTTTCGCACCCCAACGGTCCGGGCACGGGCGAGCTAAGCTGCCAAATGTACCAACGCTCCGCCGATCTGGGGCTCGGGGTGCCGTTCAACATTGCCTCGTATGCGCTGCTGACCCACATGCTGGCCCAGGTCACCGGCCTGCGCGCGCGCGAGCTGACGATCGTCCTGGGCGATGCGCATGTGTACCTGGACCATGTCGAGCCGCTCAAGGAGCAGCTCAAGCGCGACCCCTACCCCTTCCCAACCCTCAAGTTTGCCCGGGCGGTCGAGTCGATTGATGGGTTCAAGACGGACGACTTTATCGTTGAAAACTACAAGACCTGGCCCAAGATTGAGATGAATGGCCGTCTAGTGTGCATCGGCAACAGGCTAGTGTCTTTCTCGCGACCCAATAATGCGATTGCTTCGTTACTAGTAAGTTGGTCGTCTCCCTTGCCTTGAGGGCGTTCTACAGACAAGGATAGACATATGCCCCCCGCCCCCCTCCTTAGACCTTGCGTCTAGCTTCCAGCTCCAAGCCCCTTCCAAGTCTCCGACGGCCTGGGGCCTGAGAGCTAGAGAAAGGGGGCGGGATCACGTGATGCCGACCGCACCACAGGGAGCTCGACGTGTGGCGCACGTTTGTGTTGCGTCGGCGGAGCGCGCGCGTGCCGCTTTTCACGAAGTGAAGCATGTGATGAAGCTTCAAGCCGTGAGCGCGTGAGCGTGCGTGAGCGTGGGTAGCAGCAGGTGACGCCAGCTCGCACCTCAACTTCCAAGCCGGGATGGGGCAAATTCATGAACACCACTTAGCCAACACAGGGGCACGGTACGCCTGGCCCAACGATCTGGAATCCGGTTCCGATTCCGGATTCAGGCGCATCACACGATGTGCATCATCCGTCCCATGTCGACTTGGGGCGATACAGCGGCATTGTTGCTTGCTTGAGGCTGGGGTAGTCGAGCCGTTGGTCCCAAACGGGGCAAGCTCTGTTGGAAAGTGCCAGGGGGAGTCCGGTGACGCGTGACCGCGTGACCCCCACAGCTAATGTGAAGGCGTATTAGTATGGGTGCACCTCCCCACGTTCGTGTAAGTAGTGCCAGGTTGTGCCCCTTTTGCGCGTAGACTAGAGCTTGATTATTGGGTTCCGACGGTAGCTTTGACTCCTGTCTGCCCCAGGGGCGAATTTGGAGTTGAAAAGACAGCGGTGCTGTGGCACCTCTTTCTGAAATCTCCTGTGTTACTCGCTGCGAAGAGGCACCCAGGCACAACCCAGTCGACCCTGGCAGCAAGCGGCTGAAAATGTGCCTATCTCCGCCGACGGCTGGTCCCGCCGTCCGATTGGCGGCAGAGGCCATGGCCTGCCATGGCAGATATGTGGGACGACCATGGGCTCACAGTTCTCAGATGCTCAACGTATCCCCGGCGTGTTTCTTCTTGCGGCGGGCAAAGCAAGAGAGGGGCGGGGTGACACGGCTGGCGTGCCGGGCAGCGTTCAGTCGCTCATCGGCTTTAGCTCTTCATGGGGGTTTCGATATATTGCCACAGACCGGGCGTGGAGAGGGAACGAAGCGACCTTGGCCAGAAGTATGGGGAGCAGCGTCAAGTGCGGAGGATCGCATGGCCTGATGCTGTGTGTTGGGAAAGAAAAAGGCAAAAGAACGGCAAATAGGGGGGGGGGGAATGCCCACGCCATCGGCCATCCTCCTGTGTAATACGATGTTCAATGGCACCATCAGGGGGTATGTGTGCAAAAGGTATTGACCGGCTTGGGCGCCTTGCCAGTCTCGGTTGGATGCCACCATTGAAGGGATGAGATAACGTCAAGGAATGAACCTTACTACACCAAAGGGAGAAGCTTGTGCCGCAGATGCTGAAGCTTGAAGCTTGAAGCGTGAAAGGAAGAGAGGCCAGAAGGGTGCTATTTTGGAGGGGTACAAAGGATAATGACCACAGCAGAGAGACCTACGCGGGTCCGGAGAAACAAGAAAAAAGGGGATGAGGCAGGGAGAGGCAAAGAGGGAAGGATCGATGTAGAGATGGGGGAGCAGGCGGCGGACGCAGGAAGAGGCGTGTGGGTGGATGGATGTTCCAGCGGGAGGGTCCGCCAGTAGATTATTGTCAACTGGCCATGCGCAGCGCACAGGGGCGTAAGGCGCAAGGCGTAGGGCGTGAGTGTGACGCGTGAGGTGTGCTGCTGCTGCTCATGATGCATGAGTGCATGAGCGCCTGCAGGATGGGGAGGCTGATGGCGCTGATGCATGATGGATGCGGCCATGTGGTCCAGAAGGCCGGGCGAGGCGGCGCAGCGCTGGCCGGGCAGTGCGCCGAAAGGAGGGTGATAGGGTTGGGCAGCAACCCTACTCCCGGGCATGGGCAGGGCGCCTGTGCGCCGGCGGGTGGGGCAGTAGGGTTGGGCGCGCGTGCGTGGACTGAGCGCAGGCGGCGTCACGTGGGGCAGGCGGCCACGCGCGAGCGCCAGGAGAGCAGCGCGGCGCCTGTCACCCACCACACCCCGTCACCCACCGCGTCTCTCAGCACGCAGCCGCAGCCCATCACGCATGCATCACCCTCTGCCTGCCTGTCCAGCCGCCTTATTGGCCAGCCCACAGAACTCCAGCAGCCCCACGCGCCCCTCCATGCCCCACCCCCCCGCCACCACCACCGCCTCTCGCTCGCGAGCATGAGCAGGAGCACCGGCCCACGCACAGGCATGCGTCCCACCGCGGGGCCACACCCCACCACTGCCTCTGCCTCTGCCTCTGCCTCTGCCTCTGCCTCCGCCACAGACTCCCTTCACTCACGCGCCTCTCCTGCCTCCCCCCCGCCCCCCCGCCCCCCGCCCCTTCGCACCCTCACCCCGCGCACTTCCATCACCCAGATCATTGCCCAGGCCGAGACCGCTACCCCCCAAGCCGGCCTTCAACTCCCCCTCCGATCCATGTCCTCCCGATCCCACCCCCGGCGATGAGCTCGAGATTCTCCTCTCTGACGCTCTCGCATCCCCTCCCCCCCCGCCACCGGCCCCCTCAACCCACCCCACATGCCCCTCCGTCCCCGTCTCCGTCTCTGTCCCCGTCCCCCTTGCCTTCTCCTTCCCCAGTGCCACGGCTGCCCTTCGCGCGGCCATTGCAGCTGCTTCCCTGGCACATCGTCCCCTTTCGCCTCCACCTGCACCCCAACCCCAACCCCGCCGCCCTCCACTGGAAGATCGTGGCGTCGGGCATTCTGGCGCCGAGATGCTCCCACCTCCATCCCGCTCCCGCTTCCAACTGCACCTCTTAACGATCCAGCCGCGAGCCCCAGCGTCCATTCCCAAACCCGTTCCTCGTTTGCGTCCTTGTCGCCAGCAGGCTCGGACGAAAGACCCCAGGACTCGCTGCCGGATGACCCTGCCGACCTGGACCCTGATCCTGACCCCGACGACGGAAGCAGCAGTTTTGCCGATTGTCTCGAGCCTCCGGCAGAGCCTCTTGCACCGCGCCTTCCATCTGCGTACCGTGGGTTGGGGCCAGCCGGCCAAGATGCTTACGCGACTCTGTGCCGGGTCCAACGCTCCTTTTCCGAACGGCCCACAAGCCCTGGGCCTGCGGCCATCCGCAGTCCCCGTTTGGGACAGGCGCCTCGTACATCCAGTCCGATTCCGTCCCGGCAACACCCTCATTCCCTTCCGCGGCGATCACAGACCCTGCACAAGTCCCGCCCCCCCATTCCTGCCAGTCATTGGAACGCGGGTAGTCCAGCGCCATCGAACGACCCTTTCTTTTCCCCCAAACCTGAGGAGGAGAGTTTCTCCCTCCCTGCGACTGCTGATGATGCCGCCCAGTCCGGAATCTCCCATTATGAACCGGCATCCGAACCGCCGTTGTTAAATGCCCAAGATGAGATGGATCATCAGGCTGAGGGGGTGCGACAAGCAGCGGATCGGTTGCTCTATCAAGCTGGTGTCGACTATGCTGGAAGACCAGTTGTCGTCTTGGCCGCCGCTCGGATACCAGATCCGGGGGAGACTGACCTGAGTCGCGTGTTGGACCGCATCTTGGACAAGATGGACCTATTTGGAGCAAGATTATACCCTTGTCTACCTCGCCTGGGGAGGCAACCACTCGCCTTCATGGGGATGGTTATGGGGGGCTTACAAGCGCTTGTCGCGCAAGTGCGTTACTCGTCCCTGTGTGTGCGAGACATAGTACTAACTCCTGTTTTCCAGGTATCGCAAAAACCTCAAAATGCTCTACATTGTTCATTCCACGCTCTTCACCCGTGTTTTAACCAGTACCATGGCGACTAGCGCCTGGCTTGTCTCGCCCAAATTCCGCAAGAAGCTCGTCTTGCTCGACAGGATCTCGCTCCTGGGGCAATACCTCGACCTGACCCAGGTTGATTTCCCACCCACCGTCTTGGAGTACAACTTGAAGAAGGAAGCGTACTTCTTACCAGTTTCTTCTTCAGCGTTAGCCACTCCCTCTTCCCCAACAGAGTCATTCCCGCCTGCTACTATGCCTTCCAGTGGATCCGTCTTTGGAATGCGCCTGGCTGATGCGATGGGCCCAGATGGACGTCGCGGCCTGCCCAAGGTTGTCCGTGACTGTGTGGCATTCTTCTACGCTGACCGGGCGAACCGCATGGCCACACATGGCCTCTTCCGGGTCGCCCCTTCCTCAGCACGACTCAAGATGGCGCAAAACGTATACGATGGTGGTGGGACGCTGTCTCTCGAAACAGACTATGCCTCTGACGGTGGTCTCCTGGTCGCTGCGCTACTAAAGAGCTGGGTACGTTCACTTAGTGAGCCTCTCATCTCTCCAGCCTTGTACCCCCTGATTCGCACGGCGCCCATCCCCTCCTTTGCTCAGAATGGCCCGGGACCACGAGGTGCAGGGGACAAGTCCTACACCGCGCCTGAGCCCGGCACCGCCCAAGCTACTCAAGACGAGGCGCGTGATGCAGCTACGATCGCTTATCTGAGAGGCATTCTCCTCCCAACCATTCGACCAGCATGTCATGCCCATGTCCTGGCCCATGTCATTCAACTGCTGCACGATGTGGCCCACCATGCTCCACAAAACGAGATGGACGCGTACAACCTGGCCGCAGTTGTTGCCCCTTGCTTGGTGAACAGCCCAAACGCACCTGAAAAGGACGCCAAGATTTTGGTGGGGAGGGTGCCTCTGCAGCGTGCTATGGCTGCAGGCGCCTCACCGTTCCCGGCGTCCAACCCGAATGCGGGTAGCAATGAGGTCCAGTCTGGCGCAACTCTCACGATGCTCCTGCGGCTGTGTATCGAACGCTACTACGAGGTGTTCGACGAGCCCCCTTCGATGTTGGTCATGCAAGCTGCATTGCCGCCCACCAGCCCGGCTGGATTCGGCAGTGATGTGGCAGCCTCTGGGCCGGCGACTTCCTCGGCTTCAGCATCTGCGCCTGGCTCCGTGGCGGAAAAGGCTGGGGCAGATGCGGAGCCGGCGCTGGCGTTGGCGGAACCCATGGCTTCAGATCGTGTATCTCCGGTGGTCCCCATTCATGCCCGGACGCATAGTTATAACCGACCTGGCTCTGGACGGCACCACCACCACCACCACACCTCCTCTTCCTCCTCCTCGCATGTCTACGTGGGCCCAATCTCAGGCCGCATGCATGCTCACACACCTTCGCATTCCCAAACTCCCGTGACCCATTCGCGTTCTCAAAGCCAGTGCCACTCGCGCACACCTTCATCTGTCCTATCAACTTCAGGTGGTCCTGGATCTACCCTGTCCATGTCCCACCAAAGCATGGGGTTTTACTCCCCTCTCGCCTCGCCCGTCGCTGCACCAGGGGCATCCCATCCTTGGTCTACGGCACCGACACCTGTTGCATCCCACACCGGTTCAGTACCCGTGTCAACGCCGGCCACGTCGGGATCGGCTGGGTTCCCAGTGCTCCGTTCCGCTCCGGATGGCCTGATATCGTCCGTGGGCCCGGCCCCCCTGGTGTTCGTTCCGACCCATTGCAGTCTTGCTCAGGCTCGACCACTTCCAGTTCCTCTCGCTCCTCGCCCAATCCAGTCTCGGACGCAGAAGAGCTGCAGACGATGGCTTCCACGGCCACCACCCTGGGTAAGGCTTCTCCTTCCGCCGACGCACGACGCACATCCCCTTCTCTGGCTCCGTCCACGCCTGGCACATGGCCCAAACGACAAGTCTCATTCCCCTCGGCGTTGAGCCTGGCTGCCAGAAAGGCAAGTGCGGCAGCGCTCCGTGCCCCGGATTCGCCTTCTGCTGCGCCTCCGGTCCCTCCTTTGCCGGACTCGGTCGGCCTTGCCAGAATCGAAAGCGAGGGGACCTTGTCCAGCACACCTACCACGAGTACTCCAGCCGTGCTGCCGCCTTCTGCTGCTGGGCATGCGAGCAACCGGCGCATCGGCGGACCCAGAGCGTTTCTTCTACCATTTCTACCCCGGGTCGATCGACACCAGTAGCCACCGCGCCACGGAGACTTCGAGAGCCTCCCTCCCTCTCCCCAACCGTCTCTCCGCAGGAGGGGACGATGCTGCCGCAGCCCTTGCTGCTCAACCGGCCTTTGTCCCCTCCCCCAGTGGCGGCAGGAGTGCCTTCCATGATTCCCTCGTTGGACCGTGACACACGCAATGCGCTTATGAAAGCGGATGCCGCTTTCCCCACTGTGTCAGTGGCCACGCCGGCACCCTTGAGTTTGTCGGGTCCATTGCACTTGCGCCTGACTTGGTCGCTGGTTCGGAGTACGGCCGGCCGGCATCCACTGCCCGTCAAGCCAAGCCAGCACCAAGCCAACCAACTGTGGCCGAGCCCTTTACCGAGTCGCGCTCGAGGGACCTCTCTCCGACTCCCGAGGCAAGTCCAGAGTCTCCACAACGTGTCAACGAGGCACAAGCCTCCACGGTCGGTTTGGGCCTCGCGTTCGCCCCCACCCCGAAACCAGATAAGGGGGGCAGAGACCGTGCCGCGCACACGGACAACGATCAAGCCGCCGTGGAAGGCACTTCCTAAAGGCTCCCTTCACTCGTTTCACTCTCCATGGAACGGGGTCCAAGTACCCAACTGTTCCTCATCTGATCAGTCTTTCGTTTAACTTATTCGACCTTCTGAGCGTCACTTTAGGGCCCCTAAAACCCCTCTTTTTTCCGTTTGCTTTGCGGTCTCGGTACCCTGTCTTTCCATTGGCGGCAAAGCTAATTCCACTTCTCCGGGGCTCGTCAGGTCTGGGTGGTAGATGACGAGGGAAACTTGCTCGCTTTGTGGTGGCTGATCCCCCCCCCCCACCCACCCCCGCTCAGCCCCGCCCCTGCTTTTCCCTTGCTCTCCATGCCCCTCTGATGGCAGGGCTCGTTTGTTGGTGTTCCCTCTCCTTTTTACTACTTCACGTCGCCACCCTGTCCAAGTTCATTCCCACCTCAAGCGGTGCTTCGCATTCTTTTTCGCTGCCTGGCCTGCTTACCCCTCTTTTCCCACCTGCACTCATCCCCCCGTCTCACCGACCCCACAGATCCTACCCCTCCTACATTCCCTTTCTACGTGTCTTCATTTACCCCGTCCTCTTAGGCACCAGCACCACGCTCGCTAATCCCCTTTCATGGTCTAGGGCCACCCTTTTTCGGGCCGCCGTACCTGGGTGTCTTGAACACCCACGCCCTGGGATGTGATCCTCCTTCGCCCCCCCTCTCGCCCCCCCGTCTCGGTCCTGAGCCTGGGCGAGGGTGTGGCTCCCTACCCGTGTGCCCTTCCTGTCCTAATGGCCTGTATATCCCTTCCTCTCCGCTTGGCCCTCTGGCTGGGTGGGGGTTGACCTTGACCGTCGACCGTTGACCTATGGCCGCGCCCCATTCCCTTCCCTTTGTATGATTGATCGAAGCTGCTTTGGCAGCCAGGCAGCCGGGCCGCCACGTGGCCCTCTCGATTGATATGCACTTGTCTCAGGCTGGTTCCTAGGTTGCTGTTCATTGGCACGGTGGTGGAGCGCGCGTTGAGGCGTTAAGGAGAGGATGTTCCCTAAGAAAACCATGTCGACGCAGGATTGAGGTTACCGCGCAACCGCCAAACGGAGCCGACCCTTGGGTGTGCCAGGATTGAGCGGATGAGGCGGATCGAATGGAGACGGAGACGAGATTGAAGCGCACAAAGTGCTACGCCTACAAGTCAGATATGCTGGAGGAATGGGTACAAAGTACGAACGCGTACCGTCGGTGGCTCGCGTTCCATTGGTATCATCTCGTGTGTCTGCAGGTTGTGGCTTGGATGCGCCCCCACACATTCGCACATACCCACAATAGCCACACACTACACAGCATCCCACAACCGGCTGCCCCCGCCCAGACCGACCACGCGAATATATATCCTACTGTAGTATCAACCACTTTTGATTGCCTGATGGTACAGCAATTAAGGCGTGGCGCACCTAGAACCTGAAGTTCTCGTAATCTAGGGACTCTTAATCTGGTGCTACAACACTGTATATATACGAGGAGGCCTCCGGGCCTACGGCCCGGTCTGCTGGGGCTTTGCCCCAGCCTGTTGTGCTGGGCCACCGTCGCCACCGTTAGCAGGATGAACACGTCAGTTTCGGCGCAGCGTTTCTTTGTCCCATAACCTTCACCTCTACTATTGATGTTAAGGATGGTCACAATAGAGTTTAAGGATGCAACGGTACGGTATGATTCGCATGATGTACTTTCGTTCTGACCTCCCCCGCCTGCCACTGACGCACAACCCATCAGCGAAGTCGCGCTGGAGAGCAACACTTGACCACATCCACTGACGGCCCTTCGTAGTTCTCCTACTTCTCACATCTCCATCAACCGCCTCCAGTGAGGTCAGTTAGATTGGAACACTGTATGACACCGTGTGTGTCGTTCCACTTCTGGTGCATCCAGTAAACATTGCTCCGGAAGAAACCACAGGGAAGTCAAGCCGGGCCGTAGTCCGATTCACCTCCCCTTTTGTCTTTCATTATGATTTTTGCAGAATGGTTGGATAATCAAAGTTATCCCTTCCCCCCTGCACACTGCGAACCCGACTGGTGGGCCTAGCAAAGAGTTTCTCCACACGAATACGGAAACAACAAAAGAGGCTCGATAGAGAGAAGAATGATTGGGAATAAGATCGGGATCACGGTAGAGAGACGCGTTCTGTACCAATGTGACAGTGACAGTAGATGTGCGAAACATGAAGCTCTAAGGGTGGAGGGAAACGAATGAAGTAAGTAGCAAGGCACCGTGTTATAGTATTACAGGCTCGCTTGGACCCGGTTATGAATTGCCTACGCAAGCGAAGGAAACGCGGAATGAGAGCTGGGCTGACCTCGCAAGCTTCCTTTATTGGTCCCCCTTCCTTGTGGGTTTCTCTCCAGGGACCGACTCTTTTGTAGGCAACTCATCAGACACCGGCCGCTGTATTCCAATGTAGCATGACCTGGATTGAGTCCATTGGGTCCCTTCCGTATATGGCCGAGAGAGGTGAAAATGGCCCTGAGGCTAGCCGCGTATTGTCTCTTTTGGTTCCTGGGGGAGGGACTCTATATCTTAATTCTCGATTTTGTTCCGTTTCGAGCTTGTTCCCTAAAAGATGATGAGCCGTAAGAGTTGAGCTTCCTGTGCGTTTCCTTTTTACCACGAAGAGGTTCCTCGCCTCCCCCTTTTGTTCCTGTGACTGATAGTGGAGCGCTTTTCTTGTTCTTGTGGCTGGGGGTGTTACGGGTCTTCTTTTCTGAGAAAATTTCGCCGTCTGCGTATTCCAAGGAGGGGTATAGCCCCGGGGCCAGCTGCCTGTCTGGGACCCGCCCTTGAGGGAGGGCGTGGAGTTTCTGTCATCTCTTTTGGTTCATGCAACATGCGCGATGCTGATTTGAATGAGCTAACCTGGGAACCAGGTCGATTAGGTTTCTTCCTTCTTCGTTTTGTAGTGGAGTGCCTCGTTCGATTGGCTCTGCTTTTAACAGCGGCATGCGCATGTTTGAGATTGCAGTCAATATGGGTGCCTGCTTTATCCGTTCGCCAAGTTGCATTATGTGCCTCAGCAGATATCTCGATCTGGTGGCGACCTCACCGTGATGCTTAGGCTGTTGTCAAACGGAAAATGTATGCTGCCGACGTCGAGCTTCTCCTAACAGCCTTGCCATTTGCCAATGGTTTCACGACTTCACTGTTCCAAGCGGTCTGAACGAAGACATCAACCACATTCAGATCTTGGTCCACAACTCTTCATTGGGCTGACGAGATGTGGAGATACGGAAATTGGCAGGGGAGATGGACCGCTCCGGCAGAAACGGGAACAGGGATGGTTGGGCCACCGTATCCGCTCGTTTACCAAACCGTATATTGTCCTTGCTAACGAAGCGAGCAGGAACCAGGATGACTTGGTTGGCATTCGCATGGATTCCATGCTCCCCCAAGCTATGACCACACTTTCGGTTGGGTTGAATCACAAACGAGAAGTTATTATTGATGGGCTCGATGGTGCAAGGGGGGATGCGGCGTTGCTGCGCTCGTTCAACATTGACCCTACCGCCCATTTATCGATCTGGGCAGTAGCTGAGTGGGGGCCAAATGAGAACAGGCAACGTGTTCGAGGCAACAGGGTCAGTATGCCTCGTCCCGTCTAGGACTCTGTGTCCAACTACTCACAACAAATGCAGGCATTGTACAGCAATTGGCGCACGATGGGCACTTTTTCATGTTGATTGACTACTACGTTGGGGTGGAGACCGATGAAGCGGGCTCCGAATACTACTTTCCTGGTAGAACTCATCCGATTGACGCTGAAGGTAATGCGTCTCTACCTCGCGATGAATAAGGCTTTCACAGAGCGACGTTCGCGTCAGTAAACAACATTGTCGTACCACTTGTCGACATTGGGTGGGTCATGGGACACATACCCCTCAAGGAAGTTCTGAGTTCGGATGCACTAGCACGAATTGCAGCGGATGACGACGTTTCTGACGAGGAGGTTTGGATTTACTCTCACCCATTGGGTGCCGACTTGGTGTCTGACAAAAACACTATAAGTGTTGCGTGCCAAGGTACATTTTATTCCCGAGGAAAAGAGAAGGGCAACACAATATGCGTGCTGCCTTTGTTGGGTACTGTTTTGTAGATGAAACGAAACGGAAATCAAATGGAGATCGGCATCAGAGATGCACAGTGGAACTGGAAGCTATCAAGCACTGGGATCGATCGAAGACGACGGCTCACGAGCAGAAGCTGTTGGCATAGGTGCAAAAGAGACACGCAGACTGCTATTGTAGGTGTATAAGGCGCTAAGCGCTCTTAATAGCCTTGAAAAGGATTGAGTGAGAGTGCTGCCCTTTTGCACTCTACCATTTTTTCTCCAAGCCCAACCCGGGCTAACGATTCTTCTTCCGAGTGTGCTCCCAAGTCGCACGCTCGCAAGTGTCAGTGTTGGTGAAGGGGGAACGGTGGCTAAGGTGGCGACCAAGCACCAAGCACCAAGCTGGGGCGAAGCCCCAACAGCTGACCGGGCCGTAGGCCCGGTGGTCTTCTAGTGAAATTTCATTACTTGATTGCCAGGTCGAAATTTTTGAGCCTGACTTTCCTTCAATTTCTAGCCGCCTCGCAATACCCACCACGGAATACTCCGACATACCGCGACATGGCACAACATGTCGCGGATTACCACAGAACACCACACATACCACGGAACGAAAAAAAATCAAGAATCCGATGGCCACGGAATGACACAGATTCACCACAACATACCACGACATACCACGACATACCACAGAATACCACGGAGGGGGCACGGAATACCGCGGAATACCTCTGGATCCTCGGCTCACAGTGAGGGTGATGACACAGGTATAACGTAGTTACCGGTAATGTCTCTGACATCGATCTGACAGGACCTTGGCCTCTCTTGCCTAAAAGCTCCGACTGTTACAGACAGATGAAGTCGATGAAGGAAGGATATTGGCCGCACCACGCGCAGCATGTGCAAGTGCGGTGTCATGTCTCCTCGCTGGAGCACATCATGTCTTGCACCCGCTCCCAGGCCAAGTTTGGTGCGTTGCATGACGCAGTGCGGGAGCCCATTCTCCAGCTCCTACGCTCCATCCCCGACACCCATGTCCGCAACGAACCTATGGTAGAGGACGAGGATGGGAGAAGACAGAGGACGCAGCGCACCGACTACCGCGTGATGGGGCCCGGAGCACTCGGAGGATCAGGAATGGAGGTAGACCACACGCTGCGCGACACGGGATCACTGGCGGCGCAGAGCGCGTTCCGGAGGGTGGTGCATGAGAGCACCGCAACCCCCTTGGAACGCCGGGAGAAGGAGCTGCTTCGGATGCTTGAACAAGCAGAATGCGACAAGAACGCCAAGTACCAGGGACGCACTCAAGAACCGTTTTTCCCCCTGGTTTTGACGACGCGAGGATACTACGGCACCAACGGCGGGCAAGTTGTTTGCGCATTGGAAGGAGTTGGCTACCAAGTCTCAGTGGAAATGGTTCCTCGCTCGTATGTCAACCACGTTCCTCCGTGTCCACACGCGCTTCCTAGGGTACGGGACCGGATGGCGTGAGCCGGAGGGTCCTGATATCCTGGCGATCCCCCTGGTTCCTTGACCCTGATGGTGGCGCCCCCAAGTAACCCCCGCAAGACGAACGGTTAGGTTTAGACGTAGCGTTCCCCCTGTCCCAGCCTTAAGCTCTGTCAATGAAATGGATGTGGTCTAAGGCCTGTTGAGCCACCGGGTGGCTCGTGCTTTGGCCAATGTCCCTTCAGTTCCTCCTCAGGCCTAGGAGTTCCGTTGTTTTTCTCTCCTGTTTTTCCTTGTTCCGCAGCTTAGCCCCTGGTGGCGACTCGCTGTTTGATGTTCCTCAGTAGGCGTTGCTGGTTGGCTTAGACCATCACCACCACCATCAGTGCGATTGCATCACCCTCGAGGACCATCCGGACTCCAGGTCTCATCAAGGCCGCTAAACCGGCTATTAAGATTGGGTTCAATATTCAAGGCCACAGAAAAAAAGAAGACGCTGACAGTGGATACTGGGTGGATAACGATTAAATAAGGACCAGGTCTCAGATCTCAATGGGCGGACATGCAGGCGTGATGGATACCGCCAGCGTGTATCCTCTCTTCCAGTACCAAGCACTTGGCCCTATCAGCTTCTGTGGCGCCGGTAGCCCGGTCCCGGTTTCCGGTTTCCTCTCGGCGACCCTTGTGCCTGCCGGAAGACCATTGGGCTTTAGGCCTAAGGCCTAGCCTTAGACATCGGGTGGATGACTTTTGCTCTCGGCCGCTACCTTTACTCGTTTGGTCCTGAAGCTCTTGAAGCTTAATCTAACCGGCACAGCCGGCCCGCCTTTCCGAAGCTCCATACAGTCATGTTCCAATTCGCAATCCTGCGAAACCCCCGCATGGCGCCACTGTGGCTTCGAGAAATAGAACACGTGGGGGTGATTAGTTGGTGATAGCGTGGGGCAGGCGGGCCTCATTTTTCCACTGTTGGCGGCGCCACCACCTGCGCATCCCCCACGCCCTCCGGCCTCATCGATCATCGATAATCGTCGAATCCCCATCACTTCACTCGCCAGCACCGCATCATTGCATCATCCTGGGGAACCCATCTCACTATGGGGCGCCACGGCGCCACCCTGAGATCAGGACGTCTCGGTTCTGCACCTCCCCGCTCCCGAATGCAGGATGACCGAGGAAGCGACCTGGCCGCTTCGGCCAGAATTCCATAAAAGGCCAGTCCTGTCATTTCAGTTCTGTCTCTCCAGACCTTCCTCTACTCTCCCCCTTACACTACCACTTCCTCCTACTCCCCCCCACCTGTGCTTGTCCTCACTACCTTCCTTCCGCAACGCGAAAACAATCCGCAATGCTTGCTTGTCTTGCCGTTCGGGGCGTTGCCTCTCGTCCTCTCGCTGTTGCCCCTTTGTCCCACCGCCTCTTGAGCACGTCTGCCCTCGCGCCTCCATCAACAAAGTTTTCAACTCTGTCGACGAGGCCGTCAAGGACATCAAGAGCGGTTCTATCATTGTTGCCGGTGGCTTTGGTCTGTGTGGGTCAGCTAACACCTTGATGGATGCTCTGGCCAAGTACCCCGAAAAGAAAGATTTTACCATTGTCAGCAACAACTCGGGCGTCGGAGAGGAAGGTGTTGGTAAGTCGATTTTTCCAAACCTTTGGACCCGGTGTTAACCCCTCTTCCCTCTTTCAGGCGTGCTTTTGAAAAACGGCCAAGTCTCTTCCCTCTTCTCTACCAGCCATGTGGGCGGCAACGATTTCCTAATCAACAAGTACCTCAATGGTGAAGTGGCCCTGAATCTCCTGCCCCAAGGCACCATGGTGGAGCGTATCCGCGCGGGTGCGGTCGGAATTCCCGCTTTCTACACGGCAACTGGCTACGGCACCTTGGTCCACAAAGGTGGCCTTCCTATCCGCTACTCCAAGACAAAGAAGGGGGAGGTGAGGTGGTGTCCAAACCAAGGGAAGAACGCGAGTTTAACGGGAGAAAGTACATCCTCGAAGAGGCGATCTATGCCGATGTGGCATTGATCCGTGCGTGGAAGGTGGACGAGTCAGGCAACTGTGTCTTCCGTTCCACTGCCGCCAATTTCTCCCGCGCCCATGGGCAAGAATGCTAAGACAACCATTGTCGAGGCTGAGGAGATTGTTCCTACGGGATCATTAGACCCGAACAACATTCACCTACCTTCGGTTTATGTTGACCGGGTAGTCAAGGCCACGCGGCCAGCGATGATCGAACGTCTTACGGTGGCCAAGACAGCAGCGACGCTCCCATCACCTCTCCGGGCGAAATTCGCCGACACAAGATCGCTCGGCGAGCTGGGAAAGAGTTCCGCAATGGAGACACGGTCAATCTGGGCATTGGAATCCCGAGCTTGGCTGCTGCCTATGTCCCGGAGGGAGTCAGTATCCAGCTCCAGTCCGAGAATGGTATTCTTGGCCTCGGCCCGCCCCCCGCGCCCATGGTGAACCCTGATCTTATCAATGCTGGTAAGCAGACCTGCACCATTCTGCCCGGCGGCTCGGTATTTGACTCGGCCGAGTCGTTTGGTATGATCCGGGGCGGGCACATGGACCGTACCTTGGGGGCGCTGCAAGTCAGCGCGTCGGGCGACTTGGCCAACTACATGGTCCCTGGATCCGTCATCAAGGGCATGGGTGGTGCGATGGACTTGGTCTCCTCGGGCGATTCGACGCGTGTTATTGTGCTGACGGACCATTGCGACAAGCATGGCAAGCCCAAGATTGTCCGAGTGCGACTTGCCCTTGACGGGTACCCGCGTTGTATCCCGCATCATTACCGACCTTGCTGTCTTTGACGTGGACCTTACCAGCCCTGAGGGAGGGTTGGTACTTGTCGAGCTCCAGGAGGGCGCCACGCTGGAGGAAGTAAAGGAGAAGACGGGGGCGCCGTTCAAGGTGGCCCTCAGCTAAGGCCGAGGGGGCCGAAGAGCCAATCACCATATCATCATGAAGGGCTGCTTACCCGATTTAGTCGTCGCTGCCGCTGCTGCTATCTTAATAAACCCACTGCATTCATCCCAATCGTAAGGCATAGGCGGGTTGTAGGTCGGGCGTTGCCGTAGCCAATCCGGATGCGGGTATTGTTGTGACGTGGGAGTGATAGCTTTGCCTAGGCTGCCAGGTGCCCTGGTTAGGGTCACTATTTTTACGAGCGCGCCTTTCCTGTCCTTCTGTTCTCTCCACCACTGCTCTCTGTTCGCTTCACTCGTAATGCGTAACGCGTAACCTCGTTCCCGCTCTCGGTGACCGATCGACTGGCCATCTCTCTTGTGGACAGCTCGTCGGAGAGTGCCCCCTGTTCCACGGCACAACCCAGTATCTCATCACCTCATCGGTCTCAATCTTGGGCATGGACGGAAAATACGATGGTTTGAAACGTACAATTGCAAGGGGGCCCCTGTTCTGGCCGACGCCAGCCTCGGTTGCTATGACGCGTACCGCGTAATGCGTAATGGAGTAACCGGTAACCGGAAAGGCCGGTCAGGTAAGCCAGGTAAGCCGGCGGGAGGCAGGGCGTGGAATTGTGGGCGTGGTGACGTTGTGTGCCGCCCTGTTTCCTGGGGCCAGGCCCAGACTGAGCAGGCGAATGTCAGTAGTCCCGGACTTGTTCTGGCTCCACGCCTGGGCAGCCACCACCATCCGCCCACACACTTCCTCCCCGCAGACCTCCTCGTGACCGTCCCCACTGCCTCTCCTAGTTTCATGTTGAGTCTCTTGCGCACTGCCGGCTCCCCTGGTTCCGCGCTGGTTTCTTCTTCCTTGCGCTCCAGCGGTGCCCTCACATGTGCTCGTGTCTCTGCCCCTGTGCTGTGCCCAGGGCACTCGAGGGCGTGCGTTTGGCGCAAGCACGGCGGGACGCGAGGCTCGTGTGTTGCCCTCGGCCAAATCGCCATCCTCTCAGCCGCCGTGCGAAGTTGCGTTTGCCTTTGACATTGATGGCGTACTCAAGTTGGGGGCCGACGTCATCCCAGCCGCCCACAAGGCTATGGAGATCATCCGCGGCGCCACAAGTACCCAACCGCCCCTTACCCCACATCTTTCTCACCAACGGGGTGGTTCGAAAGAGGCTGCTCGTGCCGAGCTTTTGCAACGCAATTTTGGCGGTACCATTCAGCCCGAGCAGGTGGTGTTAAGCCACTCGTTGATGAAGAGCTTGCGCTCGTTCCAGGACAAGGACGTGCTGGTGATTGGGCCAAAGGGCGCGGCTGATATTGCCCAGTATTATGGCTTTCAACGTGTCCACACACCCGATATGCTGCAGCAGTACGCTCCTTCGAGCTGGACCCACTCGCTCCCTCCGACCGAGGGCCGTGAGCTGGTGCCAGACTATAGCCAAATTCACTTTGCCGCTGTGCTCGTGTTTCATGACAACAACGACTGGGGTCGTTCGCTTCAGTACATTGTCGACCTGTGTCGGTCGGAGGATGGTGTGTTTGGGACGATGCAGCCGGGCATTCGCGGCCCCCATACTGCCACTTTGCCTGCTGCCCAATTGCCGCTGTACTTTGCCCACAACGACTTGATCTGGACCACCCAGTTTGGCGTACCGCGGCTCGGCCTCGGTTCGCTGCGCGTGGCAGCCCAAGCCATTTGGAAGGTATGTTAGGCATTCAGAGAGCGTGGGATGAGGTGACTGACGATGGCGATGGCGATGGTGATGGCGATGCAGGAGGTGACAGGCCGCAAGTTGGAGTACACCATGTTTGGCAAGCCAGAGCGGGCGACGTATGAGTTTGCCGACTGGACGCTGGGCCAGCAAGAGCAGGCGCTCGGCACGCGCCTGCCGCACCGCAAGGTCTACATGATTGGGGACAACCCGGCCTCGGACATCTCGGGCGCGGCGGCGTACGGGTGGGAGAGTGTGCTGGTGCGCACGGGCGTGTGGTCGGATGCGCAGGGGGCGCCGGACCCAGCGCCGACGTTGATTGCGGACACGGTGGCCGATGGCGTGGCGGCGGCGCTGCGGCGTGAGTGGGGCGCAGACGCGGTGTGAGCGGTGAGGCGGACCGGTGAGGGTAGGCCAGCGCGGCGGGGTTTGAAATTTGATTGCATGCTGCCGGTGTGAGAGCATTGAATATTGATACCGATCAGCGATGCGATGGCCGCGATAGGGTTGCTGTGCGTGGCTGCGAGCGTGGGTGGCCAGCAGCGGGGTGTGAGTTGGGGCGACACTGGCGCCGTGCGCGGGGCCCGGCTGGTCTGTGCAGCGGTGCTGTGTGCTGCGTGCTGTGCTGTGCTGCACGTGCGGTGCGCCCAGTAGGGTTGAGTCACGCCCAGTCACGATTAGATACGCGCGCCCAACCACCACGCCTCCAGCCGACAGGAGATAGTCGGCTCTGCCCCTCCCCATCGCCCCGCACGCCTGTCCCTCTTTCTCTCCCACCACCACCACCCTCCCACTGCCACTGCCACTCCCACTCCTACTACTGCTGCCACCACCACCACCGCTCCTGCCTCCGCATCGGCCTTTCCTTTTCCCCATCCCCAGACCCTTACCCCCCCCCCCCAGCAAACCCACAGTTCACGCCCGACCCAGCACCACACCGGCCATGGCTATGGCCTTCTCTCCCGCCACTCCCATGCAGAAGCAGGTGCCGTCCCAGTCTGCCCGCGTCATTCGCTCCCACCCCCTCGCTCTCCCCGATGGGTACATGAGCGCCGCGGCGCTCATCGCGGCCGGGGTACCCAAGTCACTTGCTGCTCAGCTCGCATCCGCTCGTGACATGGCCACCCAAGCTCTTGGCCGCATGCGTCCTGCTGCTCCTATCCCGCCTGGCTCCGGAGCTGGTGCTGGTATCTTGGGTGATGCCGACGGTGCAGACGAGGCTGAAGACTGGGCCGATGCCGGTCCTTCCATGGCAACCCGCGGCATCCAAGCCCTGCCTGTGGCGTCCAATGCATGGGACAAGGTCGCTGGTTGCCATTTCTTGGCTGTTGTCTATGCCAACGACACCACCGGTGCTCCCGGTCCTGCTGTAGTCTGGCTCGCCATCCGCCATACGTTCACTGAGATTGCTCGTCTCCCTCCGTCGGCTTTCGTACCGGCTGGTACGCACGCAGAGATCTGCGCGCTGCGGGTCGCGACGCGCCACCAACGCGTGCATCTTTTGGCCGCCGTCTTGATTAGTACAAAGGACTCGCGCTCGCTTGATCTCATTGAGTACGACTTGGCTTCGTCCGCCGTGGTGCAGCGCGCCACGGTTGCCGAATTACGGCCGACATCGGAGGCCCAGACGAGCGTTCATGCCTGGCTCTTGCACAACCACCACTACATTGTTGTTGCATGGTCCTCTGCATCTCTCGCTGGACGCTCGTCTACGATTTCCATCCACTCGGCCAGCGACCTAACCGCAACGCATCCTCCCATCGTCGATACCGCCTCCCCTTTCCCCGATCGGCCCCCGGCCTGCGATTTGTCGGGCGGCTCCTGGCTTATGCATCTACCGCATTGCCCCCCCGCTTGGATGCTGCCTCTGCGACGCTGGCAGACGAGGAGGATCCGAGCGGCAACATTCTTTACCAAGCTCGAAACATGGGGGAGCGCATGTACCATGGCGTCAGCGCGGGTGCCTCTGGTCTGGCGGCAGCCTTAGCTGCTTCTCCGCCTCTTCCAGGCGTTACTCTTCAGTCCCGCTCTGCACCCACCTCGGGCTCCTCCTTTCTTACCGCGCCTACTCCTATTTCTTCTGGTTCCACGGTGGCACCTGGGCAACTGTACAGCGGTACCGTTCATGTTGTCGACCTGTCACGGAGAACCCGCCCTACTTCAGAGGGGGTCTCAAACCCGGTACTGATCAGTGCTTTCCGTGCTGCTCCTACCCCGCCCGGTGGCGGAGCAGGCCGGTTGGCTTGCATCAAGTTTAACGCTACGGGCGAACTGCTTGCTACAGCTGATACTGCTGGGCATCAATTCCACATCTACGCGCTCAAGATGCGCGCTGCCCCCGTCCGGAAGGCGGACGATAATCTACTTAGGCCTGAGTGGCTTTATGTGGCACGTTTTACCTTCCCCTTTTGCAGCCGCACAGCTTGGACTAACCTGCTTTTTGTGCGCAGATTTATCGTGGGATCACGAGTGCCCATGTCGCTGCGATGGAGTGGAGCGTCGACTCGCGATTGCTCCATGTCCTCACCAAACGAGGCACCACCCACACGATTGCGCTTCATCCGTGGGGTGCACCCCCTAGTGCCAAAGAATGCGTGACCGGGCGAGGGACCAATGAGCATGCATACCACACCCATTTCGGATCTATTGGGCCTCGCCCGATGCCCCTAGCCGCGTCGGCCAAAACTTCTACTGCCGTCGAGCGTTTTCTCCCGGTTCAAGAGGGTGATGAGCTGTCAGCCCTTGAGCAGGGGACGGATCGCTCCACCGAACTTCCAGATACAACTCCTTTGGCTGTTGGCTGGCCGGGATTGGCAGTGGTTAACGATTTGCCCGGGGCAGAAGCGCGGAGGATCGGTCTATATCAGTTCAATGCTTCGCGCGGCGACGTGGTCCAACATGAGCTCATACTCTCCGCCCATCGCCCTAGGAACTTGTTTGCCATCCCAATTGCCCCTCGCACTGGGGTCGATCCTAGTGATCGCATTGGCCACGGCAACCTCCGTGCAACGCCCGCTCCAGGTCGAGCTGGCGGAGAGGTGATCGGATGGGATGATATTCAGTCCCTTCGCCTCTGGCACGGAGTGAAGCGCCGCATGCCCTCTGGCGTGGTCTATCTCGGCCTCAACCGGGAATCGAACTGTTGAATCCCTTGATGAATTCTCCTGCATGGCTTGCTCGCCTGCAGAGATTGCCTTCCCGCCTTGGTCTGAGCGAGGGACGTGGATGTCAGCTCGGCTCTTTACCCCATGGCGGGTTGAGTGGGCGTACAACGGCGGCAGCGGCTGAGCTTCACACGTACGCCAAGGTCCCTTATGCCCAACCTGCCAACGTCTACTTGGTCCCGCAACTCAAATACGGAACGTATGCCTTCTCTGAGGATGGAGAGATCCCGTTGCCCGTGTGTGAAGCCCATATGGCCTCCACGGTGCGGACAGAGGTGCGGGTGGAGCCTCAGGTCGACCCCGGTGAGTTGGGCATGGACGATTTGGCGGATGGACTGGCTGCCGCGGCAGGCAAGGCCGATTGGGCGTTACCCGTCCCATGCTCAATGCCAGTGCCATGGCGCGGGACGCTCCGTACGCAAAAGGTGTTCCCATGCTTCTCGTTTCCGGTGGGTGTGCCGGCACGGAGCCGCACCTGGGCCCAACACGTGTCGCAAGGCATCCCCCTCGCCCGGTTTACGGCAGCAGCTGGGGCCGCTAGTGCAGGTGCGGCTGCTGGTTTGCGTGCGGTCAGTGGGGCAGTAGGGGGTGCCATGGGGGGGCGTCTCAATCGAGCTGCGGTGAGCTTGGGACGGTCTGCGCCCACAGGGTCGACAGCTGAAGGGGATGTGGATGAGCTGTATGCAGCGTTGGAGTCGTTGGACCCCTGCATGGCAGAGGAGAACTTGACGGTTGGATCGCTGGATGCCGCCCGGGGTCCTGATGCACCGCTCGGTGCGGATGAGATGGATGACTTTGTTGACGGTGGGATTGATCCCCGTTGGAATCCAGCCTTGCTCGGTCGGGGAAGTGACGTGTCATTTTCTGACTCGGACGAGCACAGTGGGCACTCGGGATCAGGGGAAAGGAGTACCAGTGCTAGCTCCCGGCCTATTCGTACAGTCAGCATGGCTGACCCCGGGGTCTGGGATGACGGGAGGGGGGTGGTGAAGAGGAGGAGGACGAGGTGGCATGGGCAATGGCTCGCGGTGTAGTGGGTGCAGCCAGCGCTCCGAACGAGGAAGCCGATTTGGGATGGGATGGATTGGAGTTTTCGCCGGATGAAGAAGAGGCCGTTATTAGGTCCGACTGTGCTGCCCGGAGAGCCAACCCAAAGGACCCGTTTCTTGCCTCCTCTGGGGATACTTCTTTGAGGCTCACATCCCCGTCCATGTCGGTGGGAGCGCGCAACGCCATCCTCATGTCCTCTCGCCAAGCATCACCATTGGGCACGCACCCCGTCGATGCCCCCCTGCTTCTTCTGGATTTACCTCGCCCAAGCCGTTTGCTCCGTTCGCACTTTCGTCTTCGTTTGACAAGATGCCTCCCACAGAGGGGGTGTAGACTCTGGAGAAACAAGGCTGGCATCGCCACTCGAGATTGTACGCTTATACATTGACATGTATTATACTCTTTTTCTTTTTCTTTTTCTTTTGGTTTCGCTCCCTCTCTCCACACGTCTACCGTATATGGTCCAAGTCGCCATCTGCCCTTCTACCTGCTTTCCCCTGCTCCACTTGCTTCTGCTCGTTTCACCTTTGGCGTGAACCTTAAAGATTAAACCCCAACTTGACCCTACCTTCATAACCACAACTGTTAACCACCACTTTACAACTTAACAACACAATACCGTACCCTTCGAGACGCTAGTCAATGAGATACGCTACGAATTTTCCGATCCTCTGCTCCCTCCCTACCTTCCCTCTCTTCGCACCGGGGGTGACCAAGCCGCTACCGTGTTCATGCTTGCTTCCGTTTTGGGTCGAGCGGCGATGCGGTTCGATCTCCTGTTCTTCCAAGTCTAGTTGCCACCGAGGGTGTGGACTTTCTGCAATGGTGCTGCCGTCTCGCCTGTTCGGTCCCTGTTCTCCCTGGGGTCGCCATGCACGCACCTCGGGCCTGCTCACAATGTCGGAGGATCACCGTTCCACTCTCACGCCACAGCGCCCTCAGGGACGTCTTGCCTCGCAGAAGGCGGGCACGAAGAGACCTTGAGCTTGTGTACATCTCCTATGGGTTTCTGCCATCCCATCTTCAGGGTGGGATCAATGAGATTAATATCAACAAACATAATGGGCTGCGGTAGGGCCGAAGTAGTTGGGCGGTAGCCACAACACATGAAGCGCAGTCAAGGCTGCTCCTATATCTATACGCACTTACTCAGTATGTCGGTACTAGGTACTGTTGATTTATATCGGGTGAATATTGAATGCGGGTGCAGCGCCGGCGGGGATCCAGCCTTGCTCGGAGAGCGCAGGAGCTGCTTTCGCGCGGTAGTACTGGCCTGTAGCCTGCTGCAGCTCAGGATGGTAGACTACCCATTGGGGCTAGGGTCCCCTGTGGAGCATGGCGCGCTTGCAGCCACGAAAACGCCATCTAATTCTTGCCTTGACTTGTTTCTTCTCAATGCACCGCGAGGACGGCGGCCACCCAGGCGAGAGGAAACGGCGTCTGAGGCGGAGGGAGCAAGACACCAAAAAGGGACAGGCGCTGGGCGCGGGTGGCTGGTGTCTGGGCACGTAATCGACGTAATCCATCCGCCAAATCATCGCGGCGGAGAGACACGGTTAACGCCGCTCGCAAAAGTTTTTCTGTCTATGCATGTCTCTTCCAGGCACCTGCGCTCCAGGCTGGCTCCCCTGGTTCCCTTTTCCCCCGTCCCTCAGTTTCTGCGGCATGCATCGCGTCCTAGGGCCTGACGAGCCGTGTCACATGTGACACGTGACACGTGACTAGTGTGACTGGTGACTAGTGACTAGTGACTTGTGATACGTGGCATCTGATGCATGACAAGTAGTCAAGTCAGTGAGTACAGGACTTCGTGACTCTCCTTCTACCCGGCGCCCTCAGCGCCTCGGCGTATACAACTGGGGGGCTTGCGACAGATTGTTGAGGCTGTTAGAAGATTGATGAGTACTCCACACCTTCCGCGCCTGTGGCTTCGCATTCTTTTTGCATTCCGCGCAGGCTGTCGACGGGGTTATTGAGAAGAAAAGCCGCACCAACGTCGGAGAAGACACGCTGTACCATGTATCAACGTATCAACCCAGCGGTGGGTGGATTGAATATTGAAGTGACATTTGCGGTTGCGTGCTCAGGCTCAGCGCTGAGGTTCAGCGGTTCAAGCTCAAGCTTCTAGCGGGGCCGCTGGGCCCCGGGTAATACCGAATTCACCCGCAGCGCGTAACGCGTAACGCGAAACGCACTGCATATCGAACGTACTCACCCCCCCCCCGGCCGACAGCCGACGACCGCCAACCGACAACCGACAGCCGAATGCGGACCAGCCGCGCTGCGCGTCCGACACCTCCAGCGCAAAAGCCTGCCCAGGCCAGTGGCTGTCCAGTGGGACTAATGTGCTAATGCCCGCCTGTCTGCGGGTTATACCGGAGGAATGGCTGATCAGTGATTCTCCTCCCATGCATGATGCATGATGCATGACATGGACATGTGACAGCCAGTGGTCAAGGACTCGTCTCCCGACTGGGTTGACCAACAAGATGGTAAGGCCTAAGGCTTAGGCCCAAGGGTTGGGGTGGGAGGGGCAGAGGAAGGGAAGGGGCGGGTAGGATGTCCAGCGACAAAGCCGACGGAGAAGCTATGATCAGTAGCGTATACAGCCAACCACCAGAGGGGCCAGCTTGGGATCACCGCTGGGCATGGGTGGGTGCATGTGCTGAGCCCGAGCAGTGACGCAGTGACGCCGGGGTAGCGGAGCAGGCACTGGCCCACTGGCGCGGTGCAGCCGGCTGGGGTTGCGTACCTTGCAAGAACTCTCCAAGGCCAGGCCCACACACTGCCCCCGCGGCAGCAGGCCCATTCGAAATACAACGCCAGCACGGCGCCACAACTGAACGCGCAGCTTTTTTTGCACTCGTCTGCTGTCCAGCAGCCACGTTATCTCCACAAACCTGTTCGGGCCGCCTGCTCCCGCTCCACCACCTGTACTCCACTCCACGCCTGCCCCCCATGAGCATCATCGCTCGAGTGTCCCTATCCTGTGCGATGTTCCTGCGCTGGAACGGAGTACCGTACTATACTCTGCTTGGTTCTGTCTTGCTCCTGTGTTTCCATCTTGGCTGTGTCTTCGCCGACCATTCTTCTGCGGTGCGCAGGCATCTCGGTTGCGCCGCGCAACTTGCTGACCACGCGCTCGCTGGCCCGGCGTCCATTCGCCCTACCGCCTTGGCCAGCGCCATTGCGCCGCCTGCTGGCGCTATTACGTCCCGCACGCTCTTCACGTCGCTGCTCTGGACAACTCTAACTCCCGCCGCTGCTGGTTCGACTGGGGCAGCTCCGCTGGGCCGCCTGCTCCGGCACCCAAGCCCAAAAGGGCTTCTTCCGCCGCACCTTCATGTGCTGATATGGGTCGCTGTTCTGACGGCGCTGGGATCACATGGAAGCTGTATGAGGCACGGCACCCGCCCGAGCAGTTGCCCTATGACCTACCAAGCGCACTATTGTCGTCCTTGCTCCGGCTGGGCCTCGACGAGTTTCTTGAAGCATCTCGACACCGACCAGTTCACGTTATCGTTATTTCCCCCACAACTGAGTCTCTCTCATTTTCTCCGCGCGGGTTTTGGTAGGAACGATGACTGACTCAGCGGTGGGCTGGCCAGCTTCCTCTTCACCCGCTACTGCGCCTCGGTGCCAACAGGCACGCTCCAGGCCCGTTCGATTGCCCAGCCGACGCGGATGACTACCCGTTTCCTCCCGCGTGAGGTGCAGGTGATTGAGGCCGAGGCTGAGAAGGTGGATGTGGCGAACAAGACAGTCACGTTTGAGGACAAATCCGACGAAGGCGTGGGCAACCCGTTGGGCAAGGTCACCATCCGTACGACTACCTGATCTATGGTGTAGGCTCCGAAAACCAAACGTTTGGTATCCAGGGCGTCAAGGACCACGCCTGCTTCCTCAAGGAGCTGCCGGACGCTGAGAAGATCCGCAACAAGCTGATGGGCCGTTGAGGCGGCTTCGATCAAGGGCACCCCTGACGCGATGTGGAGCGGCTGCTGCACATGATCGTTTCGGTGGTGGTCCCACGGTGTCGAGTACGCGGCCGAATTGCGCGACTTTGTCACGTCCGACCTGAGCAATGGTACCCTGAAGTGGCGGGCAAGGTCCGGGTGACGCTGATTGAAGCGTTGCCTTCGATTCTGCCTTCGTTTAGTAAGCGTCTGATTGAATACACCACTCGACATTCAAGGAAATGGAATTGAGCTCAAGACCAAGCACATGGTCAGGACGTTGATGAGCAGACCGTGTTTGTCCAGGCCCCCGATGGCACACTCCAAAAGATCCCGTACGGTGTTTCTTGTTTGGGCTGCCGGTAACACGCTCCGCCCCGTAACGAGGGACATGATTTCTCAACTCAAGGCTCGCAAAACAACCGCCGCGGCCTCGAGATTGACGCCCACCTGCGTCTCAAGGGCTGAGGACAGTATCTTTGCCGCAGGGGACGCTACTTCGCAATATGCCCCGACGGGTCAGGTAGCGTCGCAGCAAGGTGCCTACCTTGCTCGCGTGATCAACAGATTGGGCGGGTCGAGTCGCTGCGGGAGAAACTGGCGGCGGTGGAAGCACAGCCGTTGACTGCCGAGTCGCGCTCTGAGATCTTGGCCTTGCAACGCCAGATCACCAAAGCGGAGAAGATCCGTCCGTTTGAGTACACCCATCAAGCTCGCTTGCCTATGTGGGGCGGGACCTGGATTGCCGACATTCCTTTCCTTGGGGGAGAGTTTGCCTCGTCGGGTGTGGCAACGTACATCTTCTGGAAATCGGCGTACATGTCGCTACTCTTCTCCCTTCGTCAGCGTCTGCTCGTTGCTTGGGATTGGTCCAGCGTCGCCATGTTGGCCGTGACGTGACGCGTGAGTAAGCCACCTGCTTCGCCGATTGAATGGGCCACAACTCGGCACGGGGCCGTGCGGGCCTGCAAGTTCGTTGTTCATTGGCTCAACGCTCATGCCGGAGCCCTCTGGACATGCGTAAAACTCGTGTCCTCAAAAGTTCGATCCCACACTGCACTTGCTACTACTAGAATGAAGTGAGCTCCATGAGCCATGTGTTTCTATGTGGAACTAGAATGCCATCCATCTGCCCCGATATGGGTGATGCTGTACCGGACGGGGATTTATGCTCAGAGGCTGGGGCAAACATAACCAAATAGGGAGCAAGAGGGGGGATAGTGCCTTTGATTGAAGAGACTAGCTGCACACTCAGGATGCAACAGTGGGGGTTGAACAGGTGTCGTGGAAGGAAGTGTAACATAGTTTGAATACGAAAACGGAGTGTGACGAGAGAGGGAATGGAGACGTATGGCAGCAATGCAGACCAGGCGAGGAGAACCGAGCGATGGGAGCGGGACGGGGAAGACGGGCATAAGCAGTACAGGCAGCAACGATGGTGAGGTGTTGGACAGGGAAAGAAGATGGTGCTGTTGCGCCGTGGCACAGAGCACTCTGCGATCAGTGCTGGTTGCAGAGATGGGATACCAGTTGCTACGGGCGCAATGAGAGGGGCGGTGGTGAGGACAGGTGCAACCACAGAGGAACAGGAGATTAAAAGGAGGCGCGCGTGTGGCGCAGCCACCTGTACGCACAGGCCAATCTGGGCCACGCCAGGGGCCTACGCAAGCTATATCTGTCTAACGCCGCAACACTAGCGGCACTGCAGCAGTGTTCCCGGCTCTAATAATGGATGTCTAGTAACCAGCTAGTAACCCTCGTCCTGCTTCCTACCACCAACGCCTATCTCTCGCCCAATCGATCGCCTACGCTACTGTCCCAAACGCTTCAACATCCATTGCGGTCTCCATAGCCGGGTGGATCGCTACACAGGTCACTATTATCCTCACTTGAGCTATACTAGTGACCTACGGTGTTACATCAAGCTTCAAGCTTCAAGTGAATGGGCACCACATGACTTCTTATGTTCACGCACGATGCGCCAAAGTTCTTGCGCAGGCCGATTGAATGTTCAGTGCGATATCACTGGAAGGAGCTCCTCTAAAAGTCTCCGGAACTGCGTTCAGCTCCGGGAGCAGCAGCGACCAATGCGGATACGAGTCCGCCGGGCCGCCTGCAATGTTTAGCTGACTCTTCAGTGCGTTCACATATGGGGCGGCTTGTGGTGGTGGATGCGACCGCAAGTTGGTAAGCTCGCCTTCCACCTGCATCCACTGGCCCTGGGCTGCCCTGTCGGTAATGTCGCTGTCGTTCGTGAAAACCTGAAGGCGCATCATAGCCATATGGACAAGGGCAAACTTTTCCACAGCGCATGCTGGAACCGCTTGAGATGAGCCGGGAGCCCGTTGCGCATGTTGCAACTTCCTCCAGGTCTGAAGAATGTAGTGGCCCAGGTTGAACATCGTGTTGGCCTGCGTCGGATGAGGGCCTTGATGGCGGTACTGGAGATGGGTTAGCAGAGGTTAGCTGCGATCCTGGGCACATAAATAACGAGAGGTTATGCGCACTCGATGCAGTAGATCATGCCGCAGAGTATTCCAATGAGGAGTCAGGATCTTCTTGAGCTCATGGAGAAAGTCGTCCATACGTCTCTCCGAGCGAGATCAAGAGGTAGGCGCAGGAGTTGCCGCTCGTCCGGACGCCGTAGCAACTGGGACACGCGCGACCACAGGTGGGCATTGCTAGTAATGGACGCGTTCGGGGCGCACCACACGATGATCGCAAGGGCAGCAACCCACCTGCAGGCATTGAAGTTAGTCCTATAATAACCAATGAAGAATTGAGGCGAGCATACCTTGTTTGCATCCAAGAATGACCGGTAACCCTGGGGGCTCGCATTGGCAGACACCATCAGTTCCGATAATGAGTCTCCATTCTAGTATCGATGCGATCCATGCGATCGTTTATGTGGTTGACAGCCACTGCGAGCATACTGATGGGTGTCACAGGCTCGTCGGCAGTCCCTTCCTCGAAGAAGCGCTCGTCGAAGAGGGAAGGGAGGGGTGGATATGCTTCTTCCCGCCAGGCCCTTGCCATGGTAGTGCATACAGGTGAGGAGGCACGGGAAGCAGGGGAAGGCGAGCGTGCGTCAGGTGGCTGGGGCATGCTCGCATCTTCGGCCACCTCGTCAATGGTGTGACTGGCCTCCACCCTCGCACATCTCCACCACGTTGTGGCTGTGCCTGCGCACCTTCGCGTGCTTCAGTGCATTAAACTGGAACATCGGTCGAACTGGGCAAGCACGGCACTGGTACAGCAACCTCCCGTCCCGCTTCACCGTGGACCAGACCGCGGGAAAAGGTACAGCAGATGCGTCTGTCCTATCGTGCACGCGTGCGAGCTCGTTCCATCGGTCGGCATCAGTGAGCCGACGTCGAAACATGGCGGTGGCGACTTGGTAAGGAGGGCGATGAGTTGTACACATGATGTATGGGTGGGTACTTCTTATGTCACCGGTCCGGCAGACAATCGCGGCCCTCTAACCTTAAACCTTGTCCCCTTTCCCACAGAGACGCACGCTCTCTCCCGCTTCTTTGATGCTCTTCCAACTGTGTATTACAGTTGTGATCCCCTATCTCTGATGATCGATGATGAGAGTGGCACAGTGTTTGAATACGCCACAGCTAACGACCCGCCTAATACAAGGGCGCATCAAAGAGCAACAGAGGCTACCTTGGGGCTGCGGAGATCATGGACAAAGAAAACACAAAAGCTAAATGGAATGGTTACAACATCGGAGCTCCTTGACTGCACGGGGGGCGATAGCCCCTGGTCGAAACACACAGACCATACTGATGCGGCTCGTCTCACATGCCACATCTCTATACCGCATCCATATCATTGACAGAGCTTGCTGGGACAGGGGCAAACATTGTCTTTTTGACATGACCACCACAGGAAACATCGACGCGGGTAATATAACCCGGAACCACACGTAACGGAGGGGGAAACACCAGTGATGGCTCCTGATGCCGAAAACGATGGGAACAGCGCAATGGACATTTCGGGCGGGTGTTTCCATCACCGGTCGACATTTGCTCGACAAGGCGACAACACGATGCCCATGCAGCTTGCGAATGTGCCGATGCGCATCATTCTTCCTATAAGTGCATGGAAAGCGAATATGCTGCTGCAACCAGAGTGTTGAAGCCGTCCGGAGGTGTGAACGAGAGCTACCCGTACGGAAGAGGGAGAATAATCTTTCGCAGGCGACAGCTTTTTGGAGAGAGTTATCTTCCTTGTTTGTAGTATCCAGTGAGGTCGACGATCCACTATAATGGCTCATCATCGGCGATGCGGGAGAGGAAGAATGGAGGCGGTTGGAGGAGTTCAAAGCGGGGTCGAAGCCGTGAGAAGACCTTAGTATCAATGAGCGTGTCATGACCTTGTTGGGCGGAGATGTCATCGGAGGCGCTTCTGCATTCGGACTCACCACGATCCCAGTATTGTCCCTTCTCGTCTCCAATACCCGATCCATTCTGTCTGAAGGGAAACAAGCCGTGCCGGCGACAATGGATCAGGATCACTCAATCTATTCAACTGACCTGAGGAGTTTACCCAAGTGATCGAAGCCACTTCAATCTTGGCTGTCCTTGGTTGGTATCTCCTCTTCAGCATCACTCCGGCCTGCTCACTTAGTAGTTTGCGTGGACCAGGGCGATGGCAAAGACACGACTGAATGCTGGGTCAGGAGTTGATTGGGTAGAATCGAGTGCAGTATGTGGCTGACCAGGCCAATGCAAGCTCTCCTTCGAGAGTAGTTTTGATCAATGCAAGTGAGAGGCAAACCCGCACAGCACGTTCCCCTTTCTTCCGTGGCGGGAGATAAGCCCCGCGAAACCATCCGCGCGGGGGACAAAGGGTATATACCGGCTTTGGCTGAAAGCATGGACGCGGGGAGGGCGCATGACGGGCATCCCCCCGTTCTCCTGTGGCTTGCCTCTGCCAAACGAGGACGAGACCAAGGAAGGCCATATCAAGGCAGTGCAGATCTCATTCTCCTTGAACACTGACTGGGCCGGACTGCTCCGGCAGAGAAAGAGCGGAGAAATGACACGTCTTCTCTCGCCCTTGGAATAGGGCCGGGCGGAGTGGCCAAGCCGGTGGCTTTTAGGATGGATGCTATCTGTGGTGTGCGGAAAGGTATGACGTACTTGGGCGACGCAGCGATGGGAGCCAGGGCCGGGGCCGAGTGGAAGAGATGCTGCTGAGGCTGAGGCAGTGAACACGCGGCGGGGTGGCCGGCAGAGACAGGTTTTGGATGGGAGCGGGCGTCGGATTCGGGATACTGCAATGGGAAGCCCTCGCGCCGGGCGTGGTGAACGAGTGCCGTGGTGCTGGAGGGCATGGCCGGACGGCGTGGGCGAGCAGCAGGTGCCGCGGAGACCGACTAGATATCTGTATCCATTCGCTCTTCTGAGATGTGAGCCTGTGCTCTGAGCCCAGTCCAGCACAGATTCACTATTCACTTGTCACATGTCAGATGGGCATACAGCAGGACGGAGGTTACCGGCTATACTGGTTACTCGGCTAGTACCGGATAATTACCAGGGTTACACGTTACCGGCTACCGATTACCGCTGCGCTGAGGCTGAGCTCACTGAGCCACTGAGCGCTTAGCCTAGACGCTTAGTCAGCTATACCAGCGCTATAACAGCCGGCTAAAGCCGCTGAGGCATGTATTCAGAGTTGGAACTTGCAACGGCGGAACGAGAAGCGGAACAGCCGTGTAGATATCTGCTCCATTGATCCTTGCATCCTGCATCACACACCCGTCACCCGGTTCAAAATGTTCAACGTTCAACTCAGGAAAAAGGGTTGGACGTTGACGCATGATACATTTGGAGGGTGAGCGTTTGACACGGAGCCCAGGGATGAAACGTTCAGACACGCACTGGGTGTGGGTGTGGGATGGGATCGATGATCGATGCGATGATGTGGGAAGCGCGCTGCTCAATAGCCCGGTGTTCCGAGTTCCGCCCTGGGTTGCTCCATCTACGTCGCCTGCACACGGGGCACATGGCGGGGCGGCGGGAAAGACTGGCGGGGTGCTGCTCTGTGCGCGTCGTGACGCGTGACACGTGACGCGTGAGGTCACGCTCGAGGGCAGGAGGGGGTGACCGGGGTGACCGGTGGCACGCAGGAGCGGGCGGGACGGGCGGGAGGCAAGGAGGCCTGGGGTGGGCCTGCGCCTGAAGTGCGTCGCTGTGCCTCGGCCGCTTCTAGCAACAATCCCCCCCCGAGCGAAGCCAAGCCCTGCAAAGCCACGAGACTGGCCATAATTTATTTAAGCAGGGGCCCTGCGCTGCCCTTCTTGCGCGCCCCCCCCCCCACCACCACCCCCCCCTCACCCCCGCGCCCATGTTCTCTACGCGTCCGTCCGTGCCCGCCTATACTGGGCCTGTGCCCGGCACCCTTCACGCCGGCCCTGTCCCGTCGGCCCCGTGCCCACCACCATCGGCCACCGCAAGCGTAAGGCCTCCGATGCTGCCGACGGCGACAACCTCCGCCGCCTCACCGCGCCTGCCGTGCCCGCCCTGGCCGGCAACTTCAGCGCGTTCGCTGCCCACGACAACGAGGCTACTCTTGCCGCCCTCCACATGCTCCCCGGCCAAAGCAACTCCGCCACCCTTCACATGCACCTCGCGGCCTCCCCTGCCGTGCCCAGCGACACCGACTTTGCCATGTCTGACGCATCTTCCGCCCCCGGCTTTGCCGCCGGACGCGACACGTCGTCTCCTGCCTCCTCTACCTACGACCTTCCCCAGACCCCTTCCACCTTGACGCTTGACCTCTACCCGGGCCTGTCGCGCGACGCAGCCAACGGCGCCGACCGCCAAGGCGCGACCTTTTGTGGTCTTCTCGGCCCTGCCGAGGGAGCTCTAGCGGCCGATGTCATGCAAACCGACGACCAGGCCCACAGTGCTTCTTCGCGGCACGGACCCCACTGCCAGGGCATTGCCCAGCTCTCTGTCCGTCACGACCCGGCAACGGGCTCGGCTGAACTGTGGGCGACCTGCCCTCGTGCGGGCCTACACTCGCGTTCAGGAGCAGGCGACGCGCGCCTGCCCTATCCTCAGTTTGCTTCCTAACCGCTCTCTCCCGTTTGAATCCACCTAATTGTCCTGGCCTCCCACCTGTCCTGTCGCTCCGCTGGTCTCGTCTCGTCTCGTCCCTGTGCTCCGTCCAATCCCCCTGCTCGCTCTCTTCCTGTTTCCCGGCCTCGGCGCTTCCGCACCCCATCTCCTCGGCTTTCGGTCCCGTCCCCTCTTACTTTCCTCCTCCTAAAAGAGCAAAAGCCTGGCCCCACGCACTGGCCCTCTCTGGCCCTCTCCCCCGGTGGGAAGTGCGTCAGAATGTATGCGCACCCCAAACCAAGGTGTGCCGCGAACTGTACTACATACACCCTTTGGTGTTTGGCCCTTCAATCGATCCAAACGTCACCTCATCGAATCCCCCTCCTTTCCCCCCTCTTGCTTTCAGACCAAAACAATGTACATTACATGCTTGAACGCACCTTTGTATCATAATGGGTAAAGATGGATACAGGCAGGAGCAGTGCAATGGATGAGAGAGGGGGGAAACAACTTGTCCAGGAAGAGCAAGCAGGTGCGGGAAGAGGCAAGCAGGGAGCTGGTACGAAGCGTACCAACTAGATTGCGCTCTGGCCAGAGCCATATACATAGGTACAAACAACCTCGTCAGCGCCATGAGGCCATCAGGCCCACCGGCGCACGCGGGCAAGCATGGCCGTTCCAGCCAATCGAGCCAAGAAAGCAAGCGTGGAACAGGACCTGGCCCACTCACTCCCTGGCATCCCTGGGTGGTGCAGCGGCGCCTTGCCCATTCGTCTCCTCCTGTTCCTCTTGCTCGGCGGGGCGGGACAGACGGCGGAAGCGAGCCCAGAGCGGCATGTATCCTCGTCCGCCTTCGCGACTGCTTGGCGCCCA
The DNA here is from genome assembly GCA_003971905.1 of Moniliella sp. 'wahieum'. Lineage (NCBI taxonomy): Eukaryota > Fungi > Basidiomycota > Moniliellomycetes > Moniliellales > Moniliellaceae > Moniliella > Moniliella sp. 'wahieum'. The sequence goes on along the minus strand of RSEE01000066.1, from coordinate 83,014 downwards.
CGGTTCCGACGGCTGCAGGCCCAGCAACTGCCGTGCCTTGTACGCCCATCGAATCCGTTCCTCTGCCTCTCGTGCCTGGGCCACCCTGCCCTCGTCGCCCCAAGCCCAATTGCGCAGCCGCTGGAGCGGCGTCGGGGGTACCCATCCAAAAACGGCGGCCGCAGCACCGCGCGCAACTTGGTCTGCCACTTGGCATCGTCCTCTCCTGGCGCCAAGCTGGGTGGGTCCACCTCGGGCTGGCGGAACCGCCAGAGCAGCTTGCGCACCGCCGTGGCCACCCGGCCGCCGCCCAACGATTCAGGCGAAGCGATTGGCGGCCGGTCCGGTTCCGGCGGCCTGATACCCACCACCCAATCGGCCGTCCAAACCAGCCCGGCACGCGACGTGTTCGCATGGGCGCGGAAGCGCTTCAGACCAAACTTCTCGATCCGCCCGCGCAACAAGCCAAACCCAAGCGAACTACTCACATGGCCCCGCGTCTGAAGGTGGGTGGAGCAAAGCGGCGGGGGAGGCGGGGCGGCAGCACCAGTTTCGCCTTCCGTCTCCGTACCGGCGGCGTCAGAGACAAGCGGGGCGCGGGCTGCCTCGGTAAAGGTCAGTCCTTCGGTTACGGCCAGCACATTGGCATGGTCCAAGTTGCGCGTCCACACGCGCATTTGTCGCGGCGGTGGCGCGGTGGGTCCTCGCCCGCTGCAGGAGCGCTGGTCCCAAGGGGAGGCTCTATGTCCACCTCGGTCTCCTCCAGCACCCAACTTTCGGTGGACTTGATGACGCCCTTGGGCGCCCAGGAGGGCAAGGTGCCGCGTTTGAGCAGCAGGCGGGAGCTGCGCAAGACAAGGTGGTCGTCGGGCGGGTGGGTTGGGGTGGCTTGACTTGGTTCTGGCGGCTCGGCGGGTGGCGAGGCAGGGAGAGGGAGGGGCCATTGCGTCCTAGGCGTGTTGGCCGGGACGAGTTGTCGGTCAATCACGTCGACTTGGATCACATGGCTTGCGTAGGGGTTTGGGTAGCGTTGAAAAAAGGCGCGGACGAGGCCGCTCCAGGGTCGCCTGCGGGGAACGGCAGCAAGGCCAGCAAGGCCAGCCAGCCAGTTAGGAGTCCAGTCAGGCAAGTCACAACAAGCCACAAACATACTCGATCGTCGACTCGATCTCGGCCGTGTGGACCATGGCGAGGAGAGCAAAAGGGGCAAAGAGCAGCGGTCGCAGCGGACGGAGGCAAGTGGTGGCAGGCTAGGCTCACTGTGCGGGGCGAGGCGGGGCGGGGCGAGGTGGGGGTGGGCAAGGGCCCAGGAGACCGGCTGAACGGGGTACAGAGGCAGCCCCAATGGCGGGGTCGGTGCGTGTACGTGTGCGAAGTGCTAACGCGGAGGGGGCGAGGATCGGGGAAGGAATAAAAAATCAGACCAGCCGCAATCACACTCGGGTTTTGCTGGCCGCGCTAGCTTGAAGCTTGAAGCGGGAAGCCAGCCTGTGGTGCCCTCAGTGGCCTGCCACACCTCGCAACCCACAGCTTGAGCGCACTTCCGCCTGCGCTGAGTCCTCCATTCTGGGGGCCACTGGCCCATGTACACGCACACGACCCCCCCCCACCCCCCAATGCTCACTACTCACTACACCCTCCCCACCGCTGGCCGGCCACGTAGCCGCTCCCTACGATGCGGATGCGTGAGGATGCATGACATTACCAACGTGTGCCAAATCACCTGGGCTTGCCCCGCAAGCCCGCAGCCCGCAGCAGCCAGTGTGCGACGACGCAAAACATGCCCCATCCGTCCCACCCACCAGATCCATCCGACCGTCCGCCGAGCACCAACAGAGAGAGAGAAACACCTGGGACTGGCCGCCGATTGAATGAATGACACGTCGGCAGGCAGCCGAAGGGATGGGACAGGCACCGGAGAACGACAAGGATTGAGGCTTGAAGGGTTGGATGCAACAGGTCGGTTCTACCTCACGCGCGCATGCCATGTCACACAGTGCCACGCCAACTGCGCTGCCGTGAGCGCTGAGCTTCAACGGCATATCCAAACGAAATGGCGATGGGCGTGCAAACGTCTTGCAGCTCAAGTCGGGCACGGTATGTATAAAGGATGGAAGGATGGTAGCGGCCAAAAAGGCAGGCCTGCCCAGGTACCTCGGGCCACCTCCTCCTCCCATGGGGGGCCCGACATACACAATCTGACTACAGGACAAGGCCCGAGGCCTATCAGCAAAAAAGGCAAGTTAACAACAATCCCTCGCCAGTCCCCACGTCCAGTAGGTCCAGAGAGACAGGCAAAAGGACCGAGCCGGTATCAGGTGCAGAGAGAAATGGGTGTGATATATGAGAGCCCCAAGGAGCCCGACAAAAAAATGCAACGAGGGGGGAGGGCTCAGGCCCAGACAGCCTGGCCAGCAGGCGGGACCAGAGAAAGGGGTTGTTGATGAGGAAGAATGCAGCCAGCGAGGGTCTAGGCCACCGAGGCTAAAGGAGAGAATAGCGGATGGTTGGGGGAGGGGGGGGGGGAAGAGCAAAGGAGAGAAAATTGGTTAGACCGCCGCGGCGGGGGCCGGTCGGGCGGCTTGTCTCCTGACCGGGCGAAGCGACGTGTTGACCCACAGGTGAACGCCCCGGTCGCGAGCCAACCGGCCCGGCTCGTACATCTGCAACGTCCCGGACCCAGAGCGCCACAGCGTCATCCCACTCTCTGCCAGCGCGATCGGCGACGCCCCCGCCGAGGTATCGTTCGAGTCCACCGACGTGCCCGAGCCCGAGCCCGAGCCCGAGACAGAGCCTGAGCCTGAACCCGAGCCCGAGCCCGAGCCCGAACCCGAGCCCGAACCCGGCCCCGACACGGCACCTGTGCCGAGTATAGGCGCGGTACCAGGGTGGGAATGAGAAGAAGAATGCGTCGTTCTACCCTGCAGGGGAGGAGTGGGGTTCGTAGGCTGCAGGCCAGCCCACGTGGTGGAGGTGGTCAGGGCGGCTTGGGACGAGGAGTGGCTCGGTCGCCTATGGGCGTTCCAGACAAGCCAAACGTACGCCCTGCCTCTGAGCGCGAATCGGCCCGGCCATCTCCACCCGCCTGGTCCGACTGGGCGAGGTAGAGGGAAACGATGGACCCCCCCGCGGCGGGATCGGTCTGTCGGCTGGTGGATTCCGAGGTGCGCATACTGGCGCTCGTGGCCGATCCCAAACTGGGGGTGGCGCGCGAGGCCAGATGATAGGAGGAAGAGGCTGAATGCGGCGTTAGATCGTCCCGTTGGCCCATCTCAACCCGCAGCCCCACGTCCCGATGCGGTGCATGCACCGTAGACGCGGATCCCGATCCAGGCGTGACAGGGATTCCCGCCAGAGAACGGCGAGGTTCGAGCGTGTCAGGCGTGTGGGATGCGTTGGCCTGGTTCGAATGGTTCGACTGCCCCGAAGTCGAAGCAGCCGAGACGAACGTGCCGTCGGACAGGGACGAATGGGTTGAGATGACAGATAAGTGGCCCTCCGGCCAATCGGTAGCGACGTGGGAAGGGAACGCCGGTCCACTGGTGGTTGGACGGGCGAGAGCACGTTGCTGCGCTCCAGCGGCAGTTGGCGCTGAGGGAGACGATCCCGAGCTGGGCCCAGCGGAAGAAACACTTGCTTTGGCGCGATGACTGGGCCGGGCCGTCAGCTGCACCCCCGACCCTGAAGGGGGGAAGCCGTGAAGCGGGCCCGTTAATTTCGCCCCAGCTCATGCTGGATGGGCGATGACCCGGGCGGTCAGTCAAAGTCGTACGCCGTACCCGTGGAGCATTGGACGGGGGCAATCCATCGTCCGAGCTAGGAAGAATCCCATCCAATTCGTCCACAAATTCTCCGTCCCCACGAAGGCGGCCCGACGCAGTGCGGGATGAGCACTCCAGAACTGCTTACCGTCCGCGTACGACGAGCCTTGGTCTTTTCGTTGGCGTTGATCGCTACAGCCGCCGAGGCCGCCGTGGGAGGGTGCACGCCGGCACTGGGCCAGGGACCAGCTCCTGCCCGAGCCTCCTTGACGGCCATGTCCCGCGCCTTGCGTGACCGCAAACGACCAATGCGGATAAGATCCGAGTACGCGCCCCAACGCCTTGCCCCGTGGGGGAAACCGGCCGCTCGCCAGCGAGATCAGTGGCAGAAGGGTGCGAAACAATCTGTGGCTCCGCTTGGGACGAAGGATGGCGTTGGGACATTGACGGTGTCTCTGTCGTCCGACTGGGTGCGCGTGCCAAGCCCAAGGTTGTCTGGGAATGAGACCAAGAGGCCTGAGGGGTATGAGAAGTGGCAGGACGGCGGGTACGAGGCGTGGCTAAATCAGTCGCGTCCGAGGCAGTGCGGTGCGACCGTACTCCGGATGGTGCGGTCGCGGTCGTTCTAGCAGCCACGGCAGGGCCCTGCTGCGCACGGCCAAGTGAGGGCCGGCGGAGCATGGAGCGGAACGAATCCAGGCCGCTTCCCATGCGCGACGCCGAGCGTGGAGTGGAAGGCACTGCTTCCTGGCTGCTGTTGGCCGCGATAGCCGCACCGTGGGAAGCAGATGCGGGAGGGTGTTGATGCAAAGTGTGGGATGGCCGCCGAAAGAGTTGACGGAGCGAATCGGTGCTACCGGCGGTTTTGCTGCCAGCCATGTAGAGCCCGTGGCCAGAAGAGGGGGTTGCCGGGGTTGGGGCTGCAGCGCGGCTGTCAGGAATATCGGAATGGGATGTGGTGCGGTTGCGTGCGCCTGGTCCGGCCTTGGCGGTCGTGGACCCGTTCGAGGGACGACGGAAGAGCTGGGCCAAGCTCTCCGTTGATGGGGTGCGCAAGACCCGTGCGAGTCCGTGTGATGTAGCCCGAGGGGGGTAAGCTCGTCCCACCGTCGGTTTGTCTCCGTTGGCGGCAGTGGAGACGAAGGGGTGAATCGAGGTGGAAGAGGAGCGCGTGCGCGGAGCCTGGCCTGCAGGCGACCGTCGGCTACTCTCATCCACAGGCACATCGACTGGAGGAGGACGAGCAGCACTGCTGGGGGAGTAAGCAGCGTTCGCCGTGGCAGGCCGTCTGTTAGAGGTGCGGGTAGGCCGGGCTGTCGTTGCGGTAGCAGCTGATGAGGGGGGGTGGTCTGCATGACCAGCGCGGTTCCCGGCAGCGGCTGAGGCCGCATGGTTTGCCAGGGTAGCATCCTTTACTGCCTCGGATGGGTGGGTCATGCTTGCCCCTCGCCTGGACGACCAACGGCGGACAAGTCCACCTAGGTTGCGGAGCGAACCGTTGCGGGACGGAGTGGTACGGCCAGAGTCATGCGGCTGTTGCTGCTGTTGCTGCTGGGGGTGGTGGCGGTGGTGATGGGAGCTGATGTACTCGCACTGGGTGGCGGGTGATTGGCGTGGGCGGTGGATGAGCTGGCAAGGGCCGTAGAGGAGGAGGCTGGGCCTTGGCTGTTGGTGTGGCTGTGGGGGTGCGCACGGGCCGAGGCGGAAGGCGCAGGGGAGGAGAGGATAAGTTGAGGTGGTGGGGGCATTGTGGCGCCCGACTGTGGCTGTGCCAGGGGGGGTGTTGAGGGCAGGGAGCGGGCACGGTGGGCGGGGGAGGAAGGCAGGCCGAGGTCGAGGCCGAGATGATTGGGCTCGGCGGCGGCGGCAGGCCCGGTGAGGGGGAGTCGCATGGGGCGGGCGCATCGCGGAGCAGAGGGGAGTCGCGAGCGTCGGAGGAGCTGCGTTTGGGAGAGTGCCAGCGGCGCGGAAGACTCTGATCAAGCGCGCCATCGCTGGGCGGGTCATGGGAGAGCTCGGGGGAGGCGAGTGCCTCGACGGACGGCGAGTCGTCGCCGACGAGACCCAGGGTAAGGTCGAGGGAGGGGAGGCGGGGGCTGGGGTAGGGCTGGCGTCGGCGGTGAGACTGGTGTGGGTGCTGGCGACGCTGGTGCGGACACTGACGCTGGTTGGGACACGGGGGGGGCGGGCGGGGCGAGAGGGGCAAGAGGGGCGGCTGTGGCCGCGGGCGGCGGCTGGCGGGGAGCAAAGACGCGCTTGCGGCGGGGGGCGCGGGCGGTAGCGGTGCTGCCGGCGGGAGAGGCGGCCGGGGGGAGCATGCCGAGCGTCTCGGCGGCGGCGCCTGCAGACATGGCGGGGGCGGGGCGGGAGACGGCGGCGGCGGTGGGGGAGAGAAGGGGATGCTGGGCCGCAGGGAGCAGCAGGCGACGCAGCGAGCAACGCAGCCAGCAAGCAGCGAGCACCGCACCAAGCAACACGGCAAGCGACACGGCAGGCTACGCTGCCAGGCACGGCGTGTGGGCGTGTGGCTGGTCCTGGGCGGGCAGGACGAGGCCCGATGCGCGCTGGCGAGGACCTGCGGCTGTCCGGGCGCTCAGGCCCCGCTGGAGCCACGGCTGCTGCCGAGCGCTGCGGCCGCACCCCACCCACACTCGTACGCAGGACGGCGTGCCGCCGAGGGTACTCAAACAGCGCGCCAGCCTGGCACGGCGTGTGCCACCGCCCGTGCCACCGCCCCCACGCCACCCCAGCCCCGCGCAGGCGCCCAGCACGGCGCAGCGCCCGCGCCGCAGCAGTGCGCTGGAGCCACGCCCACAGGGGCTCCCCACACCGCGCCCGTGCCGCCGCAGCACACCGCGGCGCTGCAGGTGGCGCACCAGGCGCACCAGCCAGCAGCAGCCCACCTGCACCCTGCAGCGCGGTGCAGCGCCCAGCGCATGCAGAGCTGTCGGCGTTGGCAGGCAGCCCGCAGCACGCCGCCCTCCCTTCCAGCGCAGCGCAGGCGCCACGCCACCCTTCCTGCATCTCACATCCCGCTCCCTCGCCTGCTCTGCGGTTCCCCGCCGCCACGCCCTCGCCATCGCCCCACCCCATCTGCAATTTCAATTCCACCCGCACTTCGGCCTTGCCCCTTGCCCCTTGCACCGATTCCCTCCCCGCCCCCCTCAATATTCAATCGCACACGACAACCCCAGCACCCACCACCCTGACGTCAGCCCTGTCGCTTACGGCAGCATGACGTCTTTTTGATTCCTCTTTTTTCGGTGCCCCACTCGCTCACCCACCCGCCTGTCCCGCTCGCCCACACCACCACCACTACCACCGCCGACATGCCCCCCAAGAAGCAGCAAAAAGGCGGCAAGGACCAAAAGCAGAATGCGCCCGCCAAAGTCGCCGTTGACAAGACGTTTGGCCTGAAGAACAAAAAGGGGGCGGCGCAGAAACAAGTCAAGATCATCCAACAGCAGCAGGGCCAGTCGGGCAAAACGCCGGCCCAGATCGCCAAGGACAAGGAACGCGAGCGCGAAAAGCAGCTTCGCGCCGAGGCCGAGAAGGAGCGTCGCAAGCAGGCCAGCCAGATGTCCATTGTCCAGCCCAAACCCGCGTTTGGAGAGGACCCCAAGACAATCGTGTGCGAGTACTGGCGGGCGGGCGTGTGTTCCAAGGGCAACAAGTGCAAGTTTGCCCATTCGCTCGAGGCGGGCGCAAGGTGGCCAAGAAGGACTTGTATGTCGACTCGCGTGATGCAGAGCGCGAGGCCAAGGAGGCCGACACCATGGACGGATGGGACGACGCCAAGTTGCAGTCGGTCGTGACGAGCAAGCATGGCAACCCGCAGACGACCACCGACAAGGTGTGCAAGTACTTCCTCCAAGCGTGGAGAATGGCAAGTACGGCTGGTTCTGGGAGTGCCCGAATGGCGGTGAGAAGTGCATGTATCGCCACCGTCTCCCACCAGGCTTTGTCCTTCGTTCAGAACAAAAGGAACGCGAGCGGCTCGAAAAGGCCAACGAAATTTCTCTCGAGGACTTTATTGAGGCGCAACGCCACGCCTTGGTGGGCAAAAACCTTACTCCCGTCACGGCCGAGTCCTTTGCCAAGTGGAAGCAAGATCGGCGGGACAAGAAGGCGGCGGAGGAGGACTTGGCCAAGGCCAAGTCGGCCAAGACGGCCGCCTTGTCCAAAGCATCTGGTTTGTCTGGTCGGGAAATGTTCGAGCTGCATCCCGACATGTTTGCCGACGAGGTGGGCTTGGACGAGTACGATGTGACCCAATTCATTAGCGAAAATCGTCATCACGACGAGGAGGCTGAGATGGCACTGGAGCAAAGGGCCTTCCAGGCTGCCCAGGCTGCTCATGAAGAAGATCTTCGGCGCAAAAACGTATCGGCACTCCAAGCGGCTCAAGAGAAGCTGGAGGCTCTTTCCATTCCTGATCCTCAGGCTGAAGCGAAAACGCGAGAAGAATTGGCCGCTTAACGAGTTGTGCCCCTCATGTATCTCCTTTTCCATGTACAACAAACACCAGCCTTGTGCTCTCCCCTGAACCCCTGCTATACATACCGAGGTTGTGTCACTATGACATTGCTCACCCCCATATTGAGACAAGTATACATTTTGTCCATTGCTCCCCCCGAGAAAAAAGCAACAGACATGCCGATGCCAGACATGCCGATGCAAATAACAGGGACTCAGTACCCGTCCAAGTCCAGCGCTTGGAGAACACGGTCGTCATGTTCTTCTTCCTCGTCTTCGTCCTCTTCCTCTTCCTCTTCATCATCAGTCCCCCCACGCTCTTCTTCTTCTTCTTCCTCCTCTTCCTCTTCTTCCTCTTCCTCTCTCTTCTCCTCCTCCTCATCCAGATTGTCCAGCGCCTCCTCGTCATTGAGCGGTGATCGGGCTAGGCCGGGACGCTGGGGTGCAGCTTGATCGGCTTGATCAGGCTCGGCATGTTGGGCTCGGGTAGGTAGCGGGGGCGTAGTTGATACCGACAGGGAGTGAGCCAAGGTGGACGAAGGCGCGGCGATCGTACTGAGCTCAGAAGAAGCATGGAGAGGGGGCTAACAATCGGCATGGTTTCCACGCTCTGGGGCCTCGTGGTCGGCGTAGGCGCCAAATGCATCTTGCCCATCCCTGGTGCTGAGACAGGAGAGAATAGGTCGCGCGACACAGGGCACAGCCCAAGCCGTGGCGGTGGCGGTCGATTCGGAAGGAGAAAACATCGCTTGGTGGGGGGGCGAGGTGGGCCACGCTCCCGGAACGAGCTTGTCCAACTCGGAGCCAACGGGTTTGCGGGCGGCCTGGGTCCGAAAGCCAGAAGGATCCAAGCCGATCGGACTGCGCTCCGTGCCGGTTGGGGACACGGTATCCACCGCCTCGGACGCAGGGGAGCCAAGGTGCGAAGCGGCCCCGCCGTCGCTTGCAGCCCCGTCCAACATGGGCGCAAAGGGGGGGCAAGGTGAGGCAAATCGCTGATGCCAGAGAGAGGAGACTCGTTGGCGCCCACGTTGGCTACCAGGATGGATCGCGGGCGGGTGGCAATCGGATCGGTCTCGGTCTCAGGGGCGACAAGGCGTGGGGTGGAGCGGGTGCGGCGCGTCGGGAAAGAGGTGGGCGATCCTTGTCCGACCATGACAGGCGGAGCGGGCTGCGTGCGGACCGAGCTGGTGGAGCGCAGACGCGCTACCAGCTCAGGACGGAGAACGTGGGTTGACGACATGGGGTGAGCGAGGTACCAGCGAGGGTCTTCGGGGTCAAAGCCGAGCCGCGGTAGGTAGGATGTTCGACCGGAAGAAAGAGCCGGTTCTGCGTAGCAGCCGCAGCGACGTAGCCAGCTGCATCGGCCACGGTCCAAGGTTGTTCTGGTAGCATCCGTCTTCGTCCCCGGCCTGTGAGGTCCTGCCCTGCCAACAGGGGGGTACGTTCACTGGCAGGAGGCTCAGGGAACGCCCCGGGCGCTGCCACTCCCGACACATCACTCCTGCGTGCATAGCAGTACAGTGCGAATCCTCTCTCCAGTCCATGCCAAGCCCATGGGTCCAGGAGCCAATGAAGCGAGCGTTCGTCCTCGTTGGCCAACACAGGACCAAGAGAATTGGAGCTCCACGCGAGATTGCCCCGGCCAGGATCTCTACCTCGAGACGCTGCATTCTCCTCGTCGGTTGCGATGGATGAAATGCCCGACTGGGCAGGCCACAGCCATTGAGGCAGGCAACTTCGGCGAGGAAGGACCAGCCACGGAGATAATGGTACTGGTGCTCCCAAGGGGGGTGGGGGGAGCACTACCGGTCCGCAACTCGGGTCACTCGTCTCGGCCAGCTGACTGGGGTCGACATCAATGGAGGGATACGGCACAGCTGGTGCAGGGGGCTCGATGGGGCTGGTGCCCATGTCAAATACGCAGCGCAACACGGAGCTGGGGATCGGCTCAGCGTCGGGGGAGGCATCGGGCTTGATACTGCGCTGCAACTCGGCCTTGATTGCCTCGGACGACCAGCCTTGGATGCGACGCAGCGCACCCACCAGAAGCGGAACGGCGAGTCGCCATCGAGATCGTGGACGTAAATCGGGGCCAAGTCGGCACGGAGGATGCTTCGCAAGGCCAGCACCAAATCCGTCTGACTCAGCGGCACGTCCTCCCGTTCCTTGGCCTTGGCGGCAGGAACGTGGATGACGGTGATGCCATCCGGCTCGATCCAGGTCCAGAGCGTGTGGGTAGCGGGTCGCTGTCGGCGTACTTGCGCAGGGGCTTGGGGGTAAGAGATACAATGGTGCGGATGCCAAGCGCGCGAAGGAAAGCGGCGTGGCGGGGACGCGGGTACGCACCGCGGTACAGCGCGTGGTCGTCGCAGCAGGGAGCCAAGGCGACCAGGCCGAAGCGGAGCGGCGGATTCAACACCTCGGCGCACCCCGGGTCCGGGGCGCTGAGGGGGGGCGCATGCATGTCGAGCCCGCAGGGGAAGACGCCCGCCACGGCGCTGGAGGTTGATGGCCGATGGCGCGGACGAGCCGAGTCGGGGCAGAAAGTTTCACTGGGTGCTTCGGTGGTTTTTGGGGCGACCCCCCTCGGGCGGATGGATGCTGTGGGCCATTCATGAGTTGAACGTTCAATACAATGCTCGATGCTCGATTCAATATTCAGCGCGGACGGGCGGAATGGAATTTGAAATTTGAAGCGAGGAGGATGGCCCAACGCCGCTGGCCCGTGCTCACGCCATCGATGCAGCGGCGCCATGCATGGTGATCGGTGATCGATGTCGATGATGCATCGCCGAGTGGTTGCATCTCAGCCTGAGACCCAACCCCAACGCACAGCTCATAGCTGCTGCTGCTGCTGCCTCATCCTCTTCCTCTTCCTTTCCCCCCCCCCCGCTCAGCCGCCCCCTTCGTTGCTCTCTTTCGCTATGGCCTCCCCCCCCACCAACGACCCCCAGATGTGGGTCCCCCCCGTCAAGCTCGACTCCGCCGTCCTCCAGGGTGGCTTTGCCCAGGAGAGCGTCCAGAAGCGCTGGCCTTCCATCCTGTCCGACGTGCTCAAGGAGCTGGACCAGGCCCACGCCGACAGTAGCCTGACCCCTGCCGGCAAGGCTGCCGAAGCGGGAGATCGCGACGCGTGTTCGTTCCTTGATCGCCGAGCTGGGCGAGAGCAAGGCCTTGACCCCGATCGGCTCGCCCTTGGCCAAGAACTACGATGCCATGGTGGCTGCACACGACTGGACTTGGGTTACGGCCCCTTGGTGCGTACTATTTCCCAATTCTCATGTACCATTCAACAAGGATCTGTTGCATGAACAGTGCATGCACAGTTTGGACTAACATGTTTGTTTTTGTAGGCTCTTTGCCGAGTGTTACCTTTATGCTCGTCTTCGCTCCTTCTTTACCAGCTCCAAGTTCTGGACAGCCTACGATTACTTTGCAACTGGCAAGATGGGTGCCTTCAAATCGTCCGGTGCCGGTGTCAAGGCCGTGGCCGAAAACCTGGAACGTATTCTGGCGTTAGCGCCGTCCCAGACTGGCCGGTCCTTGGATGACAAGGAGGAGCAAGACGCGGAAACACTCCTGTTTCTCGAGATGGCCCAGCTTTCGCTCTGGGGCAATGCGACGGACTTGTCTCTGTTGACCGGCATGTCGTACAAGGACCTGCAGGCGCTGCAGGCAACCGGTGCCAAGGAGCAGGAGAAGCGTCGGCGTTTTATATCTGATATCTGATTCGTTCGACGCTACCTGGGCCCACCTGCGTGCTCGGCGTGCGCAACACCTCCAAAATGGGGGCAAAGCAGGGCGGATCGACTTTGTCTGGACAATGCCGGGTTTGAGTTGGTTTCGGACTTGGCGTTTGCCGAGTGGCTTGTGCACAACCAGTTTGCCTCGGAGGTCGTCTTCCACCCCAAGACGTTCCCCTGGTTTGTGTCGGACGTCGTGCCGAGGGACGTGAGCTTGACGCTCAACGCTCTCCAAGAAGATGAGCGCTTCTTTGAGCACATTACAGGTGAGGGCGACTCTGCCGTCAAGCGCACCTCGGCCCGGTGGAAGGTGTACTTCCTCGATGGACGTTTCAAGGTCGCCCAGCCGGTCCAGATTCACGACACATTGGCCGAAGCCCTTGCCGACGAAACGGCATTCAAAGTGCAAGAGACGTTCTGGACAGAGGCTTACGCATACTGCGACTTGCCCGCCAAGGATCCTGCCCTGCTCGCTGAGCTGCAGAAGAGCGACTTGGTGATCTTCAAGGGCGATCTGAACTATCGCAAGCTGACCTCAGACGGTCTCTGGGAAGTGGATACGCCCTTTACGTCGGCTATTGGGCCGCTGAACGGCAAGTTCCCCCTCCTGTCGCTCCGGACCAACAAGGCCAATGTCTTGGTCGGCGTGCCCTTGGATAACGCCAAAAAGGCCGAGGCAGAAGACCCAAGGTGGCGTGTCAATGGCAAGTGGGCGGTGGTCGAGTTTGCCAATGGCACCAAGTAAAGCCAAGAAACTGAGCTCCCCAACGGCGTTGAGTCGAATGAACGGCCCCATCCCCACCCGCCGCCCGCCTACTCCTACGGGTTATTGCGACTGTGAACCTACTCCGAATCCCTGTACGCTCAGGGCTTATTATAGAATGCATCGCATCACTATGTTCGCCTCCCTTTGTTCGCACTTGCCCGGGAGCCGAGAATAATGCTATTACTACGCATGCATCCGATCCAAAGGAACATACAGGAGAAGCAGTGTCAAGTAGGAAAGCGACGGCCAGACCAATCAAATTGATTCTGTGCCCTTGGTCGCAATCTTGCGGCGATAGGTGTTCTGATGGGCTGGTTTGTGGCCCGCATAGGCCGCCAACGTGGCATATTCGGGATCGTCGTCAATCTCGAGAAATAGCTGGTTCTCATGCGGGGCAGCTTGCCCTCGGCCTCGAGCTTGCGCTTCTCGCGCTGCGCTTGTTCATAGCCGTCTTGCTCTTATTGGCCTGCTCGTAGTTGGAGGAGAGGATGCCTTGGGCGGTCGTCTGCCACAGACGCGGCTTTCGTTTTCCGCCTGCTCCGCCACGTCTTTGACCTCAATTGGCTTTCGCGGCGACTGGTTGGCGTCCCAAACAGCTCGTTCGCCGCGCCCGAGGGACGGACCGACATAATGCATTTGACCCGTCCAGTCCCCCTGGATCGTTACAGTACCTTTTCCGTTGCTTGATGGGCGCAACGGTCACGGTCAGTTGATGGGGCTTGCCGCTGACCCAGCCTTTGCCCGAGAATTCCAAAGTGGCCACGTACCCCGAGCTGGAGCAGATCTGGCACGCCGTGTTGTGCAGCTCAATGTACGGCTTGCCCGTAATCAGTCCCTCGACCGAGAGTTCTGGCAGCGTAATCAAGTACGCCTCGAAATCTTTCCCGGCGGTTGGGTGTGCACCATGGCGTGGCCCTCTTGCTTGACAGAGATGGACCCTTTGGAAAAGTGAGTGCTTTGCCCATTGTGGCCTTCCACGCTAACGTGGGCCGTTGGGTTTTCCAAATGGTACGCCGACACGGGAGGGTGATGAGAGACTGGGTAGTTAAAGGTTAGTGCGCCGTATTACTTTCTCTTGTAGAAGGCAGTGTACCAAGGATGGGTCATCATCAAGACCGACTCTTGGAGAGAACATACCTTGTTCCGCAACCAGGATGGTTTCCCCCTTGCCGTTGGATGCGTCATCGGACCACTTTCCCATGAACAATTCGCCCAAGATGGGGTTGAGAGGCTTCTTTTCGCTCCCCATTTCTTCATTCCGCGCCGTGTACGCCCCTTGAGAGTGGATACATAAACCGTACCGTGTTCAGCATGCGTTGCAAGGCATCTTCTGGCTCTGTGATGGATGCCAAGACCTCAGGATGATCTCCCCAACTTTTGAAAAGAGGAACAGCGAGAGGTCAGTACCAACCGACACTTGTCTCAAAAGGTGGCAAGAGAGGTCTCGGTGGTGGAACAGACGTACTAGGCCGAAAATTCCAGCAACGAGGTGGGAGAAAAATGAAGGCAGGAGCGGTCAGAGCCGACAAATCTCCTGAAAAGGAAGTCAAAGACTTGAGGAACTGCCCCCCGCCCCACCGATCGAAACTCAAGTTAGAACACCGGTCCCGAGTGAGGAGGACAGAAGACGCACCTGGCTCCAGTTGCCACTTTGCTCGCCAGCAGCGGCGCCGTTGTCGTTAGACATCATGTTCTGACGCGGGGAAACCAACAGGGAGATGTGGAGTGATGTGGTCGTCGAAAAGAAAGAAAGTGCACTGTGCACACTGTCAGAGAAAAGGAATCCTAGGCTAGGCTCCAATCTGGTTGTCGGCCGTTCAACAAGAGCTGCGTGCGTGGAAGAAGGGTGTGGGTGAGGGTTAAAACAGGCGGTACTGGGGCGCAGGCAGCAGTGTGCGCACACAGTAAGGCTGAACGACTATTGGCGAATTGTGCATGATGTCGATGATGTCTAAGATGATGTAGTCCACGATGATCTCATGCATCGGTAATCATCGACATCAACGTCCAACGTGCAACGTTCAAGAGTCCTGATGCGTGTGATCGATCTATGGCTTCTATCGATCGGCTACCGCACTCGGGGAGAAATAAACTCGGCGTGACGCTTGAAGCTTAGCTTGACGCGAGGAGCTTGATCGCCAGCCTGAGATATGAGATCTGGGAGCTTCAGAGCGCTGATCGCTGCATCATGTTTTCACCGATCGCATTGATATCAACACAATTATTGTGGTGCGGAGGTGATCCAGAGTCTCCTCCTCTTCAGTCGCGTGAAGATGTTGACGCTCTTGAAACGCTTGCGACGTGCAGAGCAACAGAGGCCTGAGGTCGGGTGCTTGCTGGCCACTGAGTCCTGAGTACTGGAGCTTGAAGTGCTGCATGCTGGCTGTGGGAGCTGAGCCTCAGCTTTCATCGCCTCAGCCCTCAGCGCTGGCTGAGCGCCTCTCTCTAATAGAGAGTGGCCTATCATGCTGTCATTGCACATTGAAACCCCTCTGTGAGTCTTGGAGCGCAGAGATTAAGATGCTTGGCATCTGAGATCTGGGACTATTCTCACAAGATATTCATTCATCGATCATCTTTGAAAACGAGACTGACAAACGATAATCAAAGCCTCTGTCACGCGCATCACTTGAACCTATGCCACATCCTTACACGCTCACATTTACAGCACTGCAACTCCCCCACTGGTGCAGTCAAGGCTTGCTTTGCCCTCTCTGTCGGTGGTATATATACTCGACAACACTCTCCTTAGAGCTTAACCTTACGGCTGAATCATTTGTGTACAGATCTCTATATTGTGTGCATTCCATTGACAGAGCTTAGGCTGGGACAGGGGGAACGCTACGTCTAAACCGAACCGTTCATCTTGCGGGGGTTACTTGGAAGCGCCACCAAGATAAGGGACCAGGGGATCGCCAGGATATCAGGACCCTCCGGCTCACGCCATTCATAGATCGGCTGGGAAATCCTACACACTTTTACGGTCATAGGCACGTGCCGACCGATGCCACGTTCCCAGCCACCCGCAGCCAGAGAATCGGTGATATTATTTGCCCTCTCCAGCGTGGAAGGGTTCCAGCGTGGAACGGTAGCGACGGTGGAACGGTGGCTAAGGTGGGGAAGGGGACCGGTGGCTAAGGTGGCGAAGGGGGAACGGTGCTAAGGTGGCGACGCAGCACCAAGCTGGGGCGAAGCCCCAGCCGACCGGGCCGTAGGCCCGGTGGTCCTCCTTGTGATATATATATCGAGACGCGCTTCAGAGGAGCTTCTTCAGAGGAGGTCCTTAGGCCTCCTGCACGTTTTCACAAGCATAAGTTGTTGAGCCCACGCCGCGGAGGGGAACGGCACTGCACTTGGCCAGTGGAGCGCCTCATCATATGCATGTGAAGTCCGATATTTGATATCAGAACATGGTGTTGATGCGGGATTGGATTGGACCGATGCCCATTCAAACGAGAAGGGCGCTGGAGGAAAACGAGCGCTTTGAAAGAGCGTTTCACGCTTTTGTCGCCGTGATAGAGGGATGATCGATGAACCACAGTGGATGGGAGGGGGTCTCATGATGAACGTCATAAACAGTGGCTTTTTGCTTCACAGACATGTGCGGTGCATGTTGCACCGGGAGGGGAACACAGGGGAACGCTCTCAGATTGTTCTCGGATCGGTTGACAGAGCTCGCTCTTCTCGCGTCCACGGTCGCCTTCCGCTATTGCACATGCGTTACATATGTTGTACGTCGGACGTTGACTCTTATGAGGAGTGGATCCATAGCTAATCGAAACGCTGGTAACAAGGTTCCGGATAGATATGTGAGGACTACGTACAAAATTCAAGGTGGGCAAGGCCCACAAGATTGCACAAGAAATTTCGATTAGCTATGCTCGATGACGCGATGACGTGAACGAGAGAGACAGAGCGGATTCAGCGTTGCTCGGGTTCGGCTAGCACGACATAGGACGAATTCTTGTGCCCAACGGTGGTCATCTCTGTCAAATGGGCGACTTGGGGCACGCGGGATGGGGGGGCATGTGGGGCGAGAGGTGAGGCGTTACAACTATTGCGGGAGGGTAGCCCGTTGTGTGTCACATTATGTCATGCCAATGGGGCCAGATCCATGCCACAAGGGGGCTGGCGTGGGAACTAGTGGGGGGCAGCCAAAGGTAGGGGGATGGCGATCGGGGTGGTCGATCTTGTGCTTTTGGAAGCAAAAACAGGAAGGAGGGATGCAGTGACGATGAAGTGACCAGGTGATGATTATACCTGTCACATGTCACATGTCACATGTCATCGGCCGCCTGCTGGTAGTGCCACTGACTGTGACGCAATAGCACGTGACCGGTGCAATTGTTTGCTCGTTAGCGCTTAGCATTGGTTCGGGTTACGCGGTTACGTTTACCGGTTGTCCGTTAACGATTGACGCACTCTCAGCGCTAGCATTAGGGTTGGGCTCAACCCCACCTGCCCCGCTCGTTATAAACGGGTTGAGTACTCAATAGTTGAGTAGTCACAGTGGCTGCAGCCTAGATATAGTGACTAGTGGCTGCTAATACGACCTTGACCCCTTCTGTCTTTTCGGCGTTTGTTGACAACGTTGACGACATTGACCGGTGCCTATGTCATTAGCCTTCTTCGCTCACGAATTACCTCGGATCTCACAGTCATCGCGCATGCTTTGTGTCTACGCTCCCACCGCTGCGCCAGGCAATCAAACGAAGCTACATAACGGGACCCTCCATCGTCTACCCCTTCGCCCCATATGGGACCCACACACCACTAGAATCCTACAATGGACTCGCAGGCCCACTCGGGTACTAGTTTTGCCTCTCTCAGTCCATAGGGTAGCGGGCATGAGCAGGAATGGCGACATGCATCTGGGTCGGAGCCGAGAGCGGAGCATTGGTCAGCGTATACACCTCGGTTGGCTCGGGAGTTATTGGGGGGGAGTGTAGAATACGAAGTGCATGAGGGCGAAATTGACGAGGAAGACATGGACGAGACGAACAAATGCCCACAGGAAGAAGAGGTGGTTCTCAGTCCAATTTCCCAGCGCGGCCGAGCCGCAGCAACAATCAATCTGTCTTCAAGCTTCACTTCACACCTTTTCCGATCCAGGGCGTCGCTTCGCCTTGGTTTGTAAGCGTTATGGTTGGGCGCACATTATGTTTATTGCCCCCATAAGACCGAGGTGAGCGACAACGAGACGAATAAGCCGTCATCTTCCCTGAACTTGAAGATGGGGTGTACTAGGCAGGCAAATCTAGACTCGCATCTCGATCATGTTGGGTCTTCCTTGCTGGGCTCGCTCGCCTGGGTCTCGGGCCCTATTTATCACGTTATCCCTGACGTCGACAAAGACCCGTTCAAGTTAGTGGGAGACTCTCATCTGACTAGCACAACCGAGAAAAATTCATTTTCAGAGGTCAGCAGGCTGTGTCACGGGCGGGCGCCGCCAGGGGGGCCGCCCTGGGGTTTTGGGGTACAACCCCTTAGGCGACGGTAGGTCGACTCACGGTAGTTCGGGCTTAGGCTGGCTGGTGTGTCCGAGCGGAGCTAGGGACGAGAGAGGCATTTGGTGGGGCGGCTGCACGTGTGGCAAGGCTGCGTCTCCACCGGCTTGGGCCGTAGTAACGTGTCTGAAGCCTCCGGGACTTAGGGACGGGAGGAGGCAGCGGCGGACAAACACTGCCTTAACTGGGACTGGGAATCGCCGCGACCGAAGGAGGGCTCGCGCGATTGGACTGACGAAGGGCTGGAGGACGAGGTCGGAGAGATGTCGGGCGCTAACAAGAGGGGCTGCCTGTACTGGATCAATTGGCTGGAAAACGGGCAGGAGTCGGACAGGATAGGCGGGAAGGGACGAGGGTGGAGACG
The DNA here is from genome assembly GCA_003971905.1 of Moniliella sp. 'wahieum'. Classification (NCBI taxonomy): domain Eukaryota; kingdom Fungi; phylum Basidiomycota; class Moniliellomycetes; order Moniliellales; family Moniliellaceae; genus Moniliella; species Moniliella sp. 'wahieum'. The sequence goes on along the minus strand of RSEE01000066.1, from coordinate 64,415 downwards.
AGAGTTGACGAGAATGGAAGGTGGGGGAAAAGATCCCCATCAACCAGGGGTACAGGCAGGATCAAAAGGGAAACGGATACAAGAGGGGTGTAGAAAGGAAGACGCGTCAAAAGCGGGGGTGGTCGCCGCAGGCGCGACCGAGAAAGGAAAATGAAACGGGGACGGGGCGACAGACGTCGCCACGGCACTGGAAGCTCGGTGGCCTTATTTAGGCCGACGGCCGACTTGGACTTGGGCGGGGGCGACTATTGCCGCGCGGATGCATGGCCCTTCGGCCACGATACTTAATTTAGCCAACCATCATCACACTTGGTTGGCCTGCGGAGCACGCTCTACTGGGCATGTTCGGAGCAGGCGGGCCTTAGCTTGGGTCGGACCATCTCGTGTCCGCCGCAGCCCGTGACAGGCTGAACTCGATCGATATCATTCATAGTTTGCTTTGTTTGCCCAGGGTCGTTTCCTTGCCTTGCGCAATCAGCCAGGCGTTATTACCGCAGGTGGGAAACAGACGTCCGTAGGCGGTGGCCTTGGCACTGCTCGCTTGGCCTGCCGCATTTCGAGCCGCAATGCCTTGCGTGATCACGGCCAATCGGAACCAGGCCCAGGCGGCAGCAAAGTGCCATTCTGCACTCCAGACTTGGTCTTGCTCGGGCGTAGTCTGGCTGGCTGCCCCGTTGTGACGGGCGGTACGGTACGTTTGCATAAGCTGGTTCAAGGGTGGGATGGGCGTCTGGTCCGGCGGCAGCATCCCGAACGTCAACAGGGTGGAGTGCGATTCTAGAGCAGTCACTGAGGCGGTGGGATCATGCAAAACTTGGTCCAAGGACATGCCCGGAGTAGGAGGCAGAGTGAAACACTGCAAGAGATTGGCCAAGTCGCTCATTGGATGACCGAGAGTGGACAGTTCCCAGTCCAAGACGGCGACGATCTTGGGCTCGGTGGGGTGAAAGATGAGGTTGTCGATTTTAAAGTCGCCGTGGATGAGGGTTGTCTGGTCCTGAGGCAAGTGGGAGGCGAGCCAGGAAACCAATGGATCAAAGTGCGGGATCGGACCCACCTTGTCTCCCTTGCGGTTGGCTACAGCTGCTTGGGCACTCGCTACCGCCGTCAATGACTTGAGTTGGCGCGGGTAAAAGCCTTGGGATCGGCCGTAATCGCCAAGACCAGCGCTGGTCACGTCAATGTTGTGGAGATTGGCGAGGACTTGCATGGCTGAAGTCCAGCATTCGGCACGCTCGCGTGCGGACAGACCCAGGAGACGGTTGTCGGTGAAGATGCGGCCAGGGACAAAGCGCATAATGTAAAACGGAGTGCCGATCACAGCCGCATCGGTGCAGAGAACCTTGACCTCGGGGACCGGCACAGTGCGCGCCGGATCCGCCAGACGCATGTTGGCCGTGTGGATGGCGTGCAGGACGCGGAACTCGCGCTCGATGGCATGGGCCGTGCGGGAGACCAGGGCGCCGGGGGGCTTCTTGCGCAGGACATACTTGGCGCCGTCGCTGCCGGTCAGGGCGTAGCTGGGGTTGGACTGGCCAAAGGCGAACTGCCCATCAATGTGGACGGGGGCTAAGCGGCCAGAGGGGGTGTGGGCCAGATAGGCGTTGAGTGCATCCTGGTCGATGGGTTGGCGGATGGCGCCCACGTCGGTTTCGTCTGCCATGGTGAGGGATGGAGAGAAGAGGGGGAGGGAGAGGAGGCAGAAGATGGTGAGCTGCCCCACCGGATGCGGAGAGAGCAACCCAAGAAACCTAAACAACTCGAGACAGCGGCGCGCCGCCCGGCCTCTCCCCTGGCCGCGACGACATTCAACGGGCTTCGGCTGGGGGGATTTTCGGTTTGCCGGTGCTGCCCCACCGGCCGATATGACGCCGGAGCAAAACGTACCACCGACAGGGAATCCGAACTGGCTGTGATGTGTGATGCGTGATGTGCGACATGTGATAGGCGAGCGCTTATCAAGCTTCAAACCACCCCCCCGGCGGAATTGGCGTGAGAATGGTGCAGGTGGGGCGGCGGAACTGGCGGGCACGAGCAGCGGGCGGCGGAGGCCGGCGTCTCTTCTGGCGACCACCACCGCTCGGCTGGGCGCAGGCATCGGGCATCCGGCAAAACACACAGCCATGATTATCCGCAGCGCGTCGCCCTCCCGAGGTGCGCCCCTCCCGCCGTACAGCCGCCGTACGAGCGCGTGGATGCCGACATCGGCGCATCCAGCCCGCCCGCCACCACCCGCCTCCGCTCCCGCAGCCGCGCTCTCTCCGCCGCGCCCGCCGCCCCACGCCCCTCCCCACCTTTGCCCCCGGCGTCGCGCCGGCATCGGCATGGCCATCGTCCCCGCCCCCGCCCCCTCCCCCACGCCCACCTCCGCATACGCCTCCTCCATCGGCCGATCCGCCTCCCTCCGCTCCGGCCCCGGCCCCGGCCCTGCCGCCGCCGCCGCGCGCTGGCTCCAGCGCGCCCAGACGCGGCGGCCTCCACCTGTCCAATCTGCCTCCGCTCAGGCCCACCGCCCCTCTCCCGTCCCGCATCCTCCCGTGCCTCCAGGCGTACGCGGCGCTCCCACACGCCTTCTCCCAGGTCGGACGATACGTGGCACAGCACCAGATCCGCACCATCATCCTCTGTGCCACATGTCATCTTTCCCTCCTGTACCTCGCCGTTGCGGTGGTCACGCCTTCTTCCAGCGCCGGCTTGGGGCCCCCGCTCCCCCCTATCCCCTCCGCCGCTCTCGGTGGAGCAGCTAGCGGCATTTGCGCCCAGCGATCAAGCCACCTTGGCGCATTGGCCGACACACGCCTTGTCCTTGAGGCTAGCCGCGGGCTCCACCTCTCCCCCCCGCCAATATCCCCCGATTCCGCGTCCTCCGCCCCCTCGAGTTTGCCGTCCCCGGGGTCCGCGTTCAACAACTGTTCCTTACCACTGACGATGCTGCCTCGTCGCCAGCGGCATGCTGCAACCATCCATTTTAAATCTGCCCTGCGCCTTCAACGAAGGATTGAACATCTCTTGACCACCTCGACCGACCCAAACTTGCAGTGCCTTCGCGCCCCTCCATCCGACCCATCGGCCATCCAAACGCCCGAAAGTGGTGCGCAGGGGTGCCTCGTCTTGTCCCCCCTCGACTTTTGGCGCCTGGACCCTTCGCTTGTTGCGGCCGACACAACTCCTGGAATGACTCTCGCTCATGCTGCTGGCCACTGGTCCGACCACAATGTAATTGTAGCCTCGGGTGCTACTGGTCAAGGCTTGCCTTTATCGGTCCTCACCACCTTGGGGGCCCTTTTGGTCTGCCTCCGCTTGCCAATCAGGCGCGAGCATAACTCTGGCGCTGGTTCTGCTGCCGCTGCTGACTATCTGGTTTTGACTTTCTTCTTCCAAGACCACAGTGCTCCCTCGGGCACTCACCAGTCCTTCAGCGTTTGCTCCACAATGTTACGGGCGGACAGGTTCGTTTCCTTACTCCCCTGCCAGTCAAGGGGACGTTATCGAGCGGGTCTTGACCTACTCCGGTCCCGGTAGCCACGATGGACGGGCACCCTCTCTTTCTGGTCTTCCATAGAGGATGACGAAGGGGAAGAGCTGGATGGTGCAGCTGCGCGTCCTTCTTCGTCACTCGGCGTCCGGGTGTGTTCTCCACTGGCGATGTGGGCGTTATCGGATTTATCTTGCGACGCTTCAGCCAGTTGGACAGAGTCCACTCGCGATGGGGGTCTCTTCATTACTGCTTGCATCTCGACAGCTGTAGTGTTGGTGACCACCACCTCGGTGTGTGCGTTGGTGGGCGTGCCTCTTCCCCCACCTGCTTGGCCTGCGATCCCCCTAGGCGTTCTTTTGGTAGGATCGGAAAACTTGTTCCTCCTGCTAGACGCCTTGGTGAACACCCCAGTCTATTGGCCTGTCCAGCGCCGGGTTTGCCCATGGGCTCGCTCAAATCGGTCCTTTGGCGGTGACGGTGCTGTTAGATGTGGCACTGGCCACTTGCATTGCCCTCTTTGCTCCCTTCCTGCGGCGAAGCAGTGGGCCATTTTGAGCATGGCCGTCTTTGTTTCGGACTTTTCATGCAAGTCGTTTTCATCGCCACTGTGGTCAGCATTGACATGCAGCGGCTCGACGTACGTGGTTCTCTTTTCTTGTTTTGTGTCTAGATTCTGACTTGCGTCCAGTTGGCCGACATGCTTACCCAAGGGGGCAAACTCGACGATCCTGCTCTGCCTCAAAGCGCTTCGACAGGGCCCACCCCATCGGGCCAGCGCAAACGAGCAAGCTGACTTGGCTGGTAAGCCTAGCGCGATCAACTTAGCCTCCTCTTCCACTCTTCCTTCCAACCCCACTTCGGCTGCCCCAAGCGAGGATTCCACTTTGGCTTGAAGGGACAGCATTTGTACGCTGTCGGAAAATCCCGTGCAGCGAGCTTGTGCTTTCTTCTCATCATTTTGTTTCTCATCAGTTCCTCCCCGACCTTTCTCCGAGCACACCGGAGCACACACTCATGGCCCATTTCGGCCCACCATACTGATTCCCGCGACGGAGTCGATTTTGTTTCGCCCGTGATCCCTCATTCCCCCACACCATTAGACCCCGGACCACACTCCATCAGGGTCTCTATGGCATGCACTCAACCCACAGGGCGCCCTCAAGTTCCTATTTTGATTGAACCTTGGAGTGTGCTCTCGTTGCGTTCTCGGCGATCTTCGTCCAGCTCATCGAAGCGCCGCAATTCCCGCCGCGGTGCTCACTTTCATCCTCGGTCTCGGATCAAGAAGGCAATCTGGCTCATGAACCATGTTGTGGTGCCCATGGCGGTAACGATCAGTGCTCTTTGGCTTCTGCTTTGTACCTGCTGAAAGACACCGAATTGCTTGAGGCCCAACGGGATCGCCTACCCGGGACGGAGGCCAGTAGCGCGCTGGTCCTTGGTACCAGCGACCGTTCTTCGCCTGCTCCGTCGGGACCAGACGCATCGCCCTTCACACCTGTGCTCGCTTCAGGTCGCAAGTCGATCACCCGGGCTCGAGTTCGCCATGCGTTGAGCCAATCTGGGGATGACACCTCGACTGGCAGCGCCGGCGGCTCGCATGTTGGCTCTGGTACCGAAGCGGTGGCAGATTCAGTGGCATGGATGACGTCTTCCCTCGATGCTCGTATTCTTCCCAATGCGACGCCAGCCGACATTGTCATGTTTGCCGAAGCAGCCGGGTTTGTGGTGGCACTGGACATTTTAGGCAACGTTTCCATGGCCCCTTCCAACTACCCCTCGACACGGACAGTGACTCTGACTCGGACCGATTGGCACGGCTGCCGACATTGCAAGTTGGCGCAAATTATCGACGCAGGTCGGGGCCCGCATCAAAGAGGATGGCGATAGCGTGACCGCCCTGTCGGTGGATGCCGAACGTCAACTCGTACTTCTTGGCACCCGCTATGGCGTCCTGCATGTGGTTTCCCTTGCTGCTTGTGCAGCACTGCCCCCAGGGTTGGGGTGCATGGTCAACCGGGTGGGTCTCCCTCGATTGTGTATTTGGGCACAGTGCGCAAACGTTATTTCCAAGCGATTGGCAAGGTGCCTCTTTCTCGCACCCACATCCATGCCTCGGCCAACGTTGTTGTCTTTGCTGACGGGGCAATCTACGAGACCACGCTGGAAACAGCCGCGTTTGATCCGCAAACCGGAGCCTCTTGACCGTTGGACTGCATTTAACATTGCTTTGGCCGCGTTACCTGCGCCTGCTTCTGGCACCCGTACCTCATCCAGCTGGGTGGGGGAGGAGGAGGACGTGCAACTGCTTGGCTTGGCTTCCTCTCATGCCAGAGTCTCCATTTGGCTGCACGAAGCCCGTTTGAACCGTTGGACGGAGCTGGCCAAGCTCCAGCTCAGTGTTGGCCACATTGTCCGGGCCACAGCTCTGATTGCGCGCGGACCCAAAGAGCCACCGAGCGCCCCAGAGGGATCGACTTTGTGAGCGCTGCTCGCCCGCCCCCCGGTGACGGCTCTGGACCCAAGCTCGCCACCACTCCCGGCACCGATCCACCGCCGCCCAGCATTTCAGGCCAGTTGACCGATTCGTCGCTGGCCCTGCTTGGCACCAACACGGGTCGCGTGTTGGTGTACGATTTGCGGGGCCGGCAAATGGTACAAGTGCTCGAGATTGGTGACGGACCGGTGCAGCGCATTATGCTACCGCCTACCATGGCGCTCCAGCCGCCCACGACGCTCAGCTGGGGCGCCAGCCCGGCGCCCCCTCCTCCCTTTGTTCTGGCAGGTCTGTTGACCAAGTCGCACGTTTGGTTTGCCAAAGTGTACCCCGATTTGGTCCTCGACTCGTCCCCAACTCGACTGCGCGCACTGCGTCCCACAGCCAACCTCACATCTACCCCGGCGCCAGCATGGGCAGTGGCAGCAGTACCAGCCTCGTCGCTTCGGCCGGCGATTTGATGTCGGAAGAGCGGATGGGCGCGATGAATGGCGCATCGGGATCGACGCCGAATGGCTCACTGTCCAAGCTGCTCATCTCGCTTCGCTCTTTGGCCCGGCCAACGCCAAATATGGAACTCATGCTGGTCTGTTGCGTCGCGGCGAACGCGACACGGAGGATCTTAGTGGTCCAACCAACTGGGCCGACTCGGGAGCGATGAGCGGGCCCGGCGACGGTCCCAACCAGATCACCACACCCGACGGACAGACGATCACCTTACGATTACCCAATGCGTCGTCTCCCTCGGGCGCACCTGGCAATGGCCTGTCCGGGCCAGGCGCAGGGCCGGGCGCAGCGTCGACTGGCTCCGGTGCGGCCTCGTCCGATGCCGGAGGCAGTTCGGGCGGGTACCCCATCTCGATGCATGGCGCTCGGTCGCGTCGGGCCAACTCGACGCGGGAGCGGGCCAACTCGACCCGCGCCATGCGCGCCCACTCGACCAGCATCGTGCCGCCCGCCGGGACGGGAAATGGTGCGTCTCACTTGCCTGCGGCGCACATGGCCAATGTGGGTATGGGCCTGGGCCTGAGCCTCGAGGGCGCACCCGATCCCAGCGGGCACCGTGGCGAGGAGGCCAAAGAGGATGCGCCGGTCCGTCGGCGCCCGGGGGCGAAGGGTCGGCTGCTGGCGCTAGCACTGCCGATGCCGCTGATCCCTCCGACAGCCCGCCCAGCACACCGCGGCGTGACGTGGTGGTGCGGGAAGAACCGGTGCGCATGCGGGTTCGACAGGCTGTGTGCGCGGTGCGGCGGATGGCGTGGGCCGGTACGTGGTCGGTGTGCGGCGACAAACGATGCACCACGCCGCTGCTGCTCACCCAGGCCCGTCGCAAAACGCCCACCTCGGCACACGGTGGCAAGTGTTTGCGGTCGATCTCCTGGCCGACACGGCCGCGCTCAGCTCGGGACCCACGCCGCAGCGCGCGGCCGCCGCCCAGTCCATTGCGCTCGGCGGCGGCGGCGGGTACGGGGACGAAGAGCGGCTGGCGTTTGGGTCGGTGCGGACCGTGGGCGCCGATGCGGAAGGCGCCCATCTCATCTTTCGTACGGCAACAGTGTTGCTGCAATTGGCGTGCCGTCTACCTAACTCATCCTCCCCCTCCCCACCGCGCGTAGCGGGTTGCGACCGCTCCCGGTTGGGTTGTCTTCTGCTGGCTTGTTTTACGACCTCTTTACCGTTGGCCTCGGCTTGTGCACTTGTACCGTTGACTATCCACTCCATATCCATCAATGATGTCCATTCTCCATGCGCCCCGACCAGGTAGAGTGCGTAGGAACGCCGTAGTACAACCAGGCATGGGTCGTGAGCAGAGAAGAGCCAGATGCCTGTCGACGTCAAACGTTGAACGTTGATTGCCGGGGCTCCCTCAGACCATATGCCATTTAAAGTTGTCATGAACACATGATCATATGGCATCGTGGTGTAGTTGGTTATCACGTATCCTTAACACTGGCCCTGTGCTGAAGTTAACGGATAAGGTCCTCGGTTCGATCCGGGCGAAGTCACTTTTTTGGGTCCCTGCTTTTGCGGAAGTCTGAGATACACGAAGCCGAAACCGAGTCGATGAACAACCACGGCTCCCTTCCCTTTGGGATGAAAACTAATTTACAACTGCGCTAGATAAGTTCTGCGATCGTAGCTAAGCTCGACGATCGACCAAATAGAGCTGCGGGGCCTGTATGTACTCTCCACCCAGCTGCATTTCAACGTTCAAAGTTCAAACTTCAGTCCTGCTTCCGCCCGTTTCTTTCACGCCGAGTCGGGTGTGCTGACGTAACGCACAGGTTGCTTTGGGGGTCGTGTTCTTCTGTCCTGGGTTTTGCTAGCGCGTCTGGTTGGGATTCGTTCAATGGCCCTCGTTGCAAGCAAGCTTGCACCGCATGCCCACATAGTCCCCCCTTGGCCTTAGGCCCTTATCTGCCCCCGCCTCGTCTCCACCCCAATCCACTGGCCATGCGCAGATGGACCACGTGGGCGGCGTCGGATACGGTGGAAACGGCGCAAACAGACTGGCCAGGCCAGCACCGCCACCCGCATTCGTGCGAGGCACCGGTCGATGACCGTCACCCACCAATGATCTTGAACCGCCTGGGGAGGGTGGGTTGGACGTTGGAGGCCTACGGGAGGAGCGGCGCAGGTACAGATAATTTGTTTTCTGTGGAAGGGGGGTCGCAGGGCAGAGCGGAAGCGCCATGTCGACAGATGGACGTTTGGAATTTGGGGACTGATATATGATACTGATCTGACGGGCTGACGTGCTGGCGCGCGGACGAGGAACCTGGCGGCGACCACGCGACCTGCCAAGGCCACACGGGCGCCTGGCGTTCCTAGACGAGTTGGGGTGAGTTTGACGGAGGGGACGCGGAACGCATGGTTTTGAGGCCAGAACGGGGAAGCAGTTCCCGGACGCTGGATGGACCATCCATCGGTGAGGCGGAGGAGAATCAGTGGGTGACTCGGACGAGGCGAGTGGCGGGCACGCGCTCTGTCTGGGAGGGCGGGCGAGGCACGGGGCCGCTGTGTGCGTGTGCGGCCAAGGGGGAGCGGTTACAATGTGCTAGTGCTAGTGCTAGTGCTGGTGCAAGTGTATTTGCCAGGCGCTGGTTGGTGGGACTGGAGTCGCGGGTGCCCAGGCCCACGCGTGGTTCGTTCCGCCCCTCTCCCAGTGCGTCCACACCCCCAGAGGGCACAGAGATAGAACACGCAGGATTGAAATCGAAACACGGCGTGCCTCCCAGTGCGCCAGTGCGCGTGCAGACCACGTGGGCATGTCTCATGCGCTGCGACGCAGAGATTGCATCCACTTTTATCTCCTCTTCCTCCGGCCCCCGCCTGCCTGCCCCCCGCCGCCCATCCCCGCCTTCTCGCGCCCTTCCTCCTTCCTTCTTCCATCCCGCCATGGCGTTCACCCAGCGCATCCTCCGCCTTGTGCTGCTGCCTTGGTGGGCGTCCTCCTCGTCCCCCACGTCTTTGCCCAGTACATCCACCGCGGCTGGCAGCCCGGCCTCCCCTCCAAGCACGAGGGCGAGCCCGAAGTCGGAAGCAACTATCGCCGCGACGCTGGTTGGTCCCCCCACGGCATCAAGCGGCCCTCCAAGCCGTCCGCGCCTGCCCCGCACAGCACGGCTGCCCCCCTGCCTGCCACGCCCAAGCCTCCGCGCGCACCTCGCAACCAAACCATCACCGAGAGCCTGATTCGCGTACGTCGTGCTTTTCCGCCCCCATCTTCCTTCTCTCCCGCCGGATGCACGTGCTGGGTTGCTGGTTGCTGATTGCTGACCTGCATTCTGTTTGGTTCAGTTTGGCCTGACCAAGGTGCTCCGGTGGTCGGATGAGCGCGTGGACGAAACGCAGGACCAGATGCGGGCCAAGACCAACCCCACGTTTCACCCGCGCGTGGAGAAATTTTGCTGGAACGAATCACAGTTACGCTGGCTTTCTCGACCTCTTGGGGTACTCGCACACTGCCATTCTCGACCAAGACGCCGTCCTGGCGGGCATGGTTGACTCGGTGATTGGTACTCCCTCTCGGCCAGTATCGGAGCCCTGGGTTATTCTCTTGTACGTTCGACTGCCCTTGTGGTCTGCTTCGTCCGCGTGCTTACCCTGCTTACCCTCCCCCATCTTGTTACAGCTCCGCCTCGGCATCCGACAAGGAATCCCAAAAGTTTGACCTCATTTTCAACCGCACCCTTCACGCCTTTTGGCCGGACCCTTCCACTGGATACAGTCCAACCATCAAGGGCGCCGACCAACCCGATTTCACCAAGGTGGCCGAGGTGGCCAAGGCCAGCGCGGCTGCCACACCCAGTCTTCCGGAGGGGTTCGAGGTGGTCGGTGGCTTTACCATTCGCGTCGCTGAGCCAACAGCCGCGCTGTGATTGGCAAGCCCGGACGCAAAAGCTTTTTTGGCGCAGTCCTGCCCAAGGTGGGCGAGCTACTGGGCGGCGGGGGTAGCGCGCCGTCGGACATGTCGGAAGACGACATGAACGCCCAAGCCGAGACTGAGTTGACGGCAAGGAAATTTTGACCGCGTCGCAATGGGGCGTGCGCCAAGCGCTGGTCGAAGCTAACCTGCCCCAGGTCGAGGCTGATGGGCTCCGGTTTGGGTATGCCGAATACGTTCGCCACCCCGTGGTGGAATGGCTTTGGGGCATATGGAAGGTACCGATGGTCGTCTTTGTTACGCCCACGCCGCCCGGATCGGAGAGGCCATTTGACCTGCGCTACTGGAAGGTGGCGCAGAAGTTGCCGACCGTGAACGAGGCGATTGACTTTTTGGGTTCGGGAGAGTGGAAGATGCTGCCCGTATGGGAGAGCCCATGGGCACCGGGTGGCGTAAAGTTCCCACGCATGCTCAAGTTCGCCTCGTTTTTGGGCAAATACTATTATAGGCTGCTGGAACTGATTCCCTCGTGGGCTTTGATGATTGCTTCCACTGCCCTGGCCGCTTTCCTTCCCCAGTTGATGCATCGCGGTGACTCGAAGAAACTCAAGGAGTTCAACGAGGCCAAGAAGCGTCGCAAGCTTGCCGAGGAGGCAGCTGCCAAGCAGGTCAAGGCAGCGGACGAAAAGGAGACAGCTATTTCGGCTGCCCCTCTGGTCGCAAAACCGACCCCCGCTTCCCCTTCCCCCAAAGCCAGCACGCGCTCCCAAGGCCGTAAGCGTGGGGGCGTCGCTAACCTTATTCAACCCGCTTTTGGTGTCAAAGTTGCCTTGTCTTGTCTACAGAGGCGCCCGTGTTCCCCTTGATTCCCACATCGCCATAACAGAACAGGATATCACGATTCAATCATCTTGGGCCGTCTATGCAGTTGGGCAGTTGGTGTGGCAGATTGTGCAGCAGCTGTGCCTCATTCTGCACAATGGAGTTGATCTTCAAGCCACTGTTGGGATGCTTCCCAACCTCTTGTTTGGATAGTGTCCCGTGTGCCCAAAAGGAACATGAGCTGGGTGGGATTGAGGAAGGCCACAGAAGAATTAGTGAGGGTGGTTGTGGTGCTAGTCGCAGAAGCTTCATTCGACTGAAGGGAGGTCACTCCGCCGGTCGGAGGCACTCGTGGCACGGTAGACAGGCTGGAATCGCCACGTGTTGGGGGAGCAGGACGTAAGCTGGGATCGGAGGTGGGTGGAACCGACTTGGGGACCGAGTTCTGGGAGAAGGTAAGGACTCTGGAGCAACTCCCGGTGTCGCAACAGAAGCAGAACCACGATGCATGGGTTCGGGATGCACGTGGGACGAACGATAATACCGCCCAAAGCCGTCCGACGGATCCGGAACCGCATCCGCCCATTTGATGTTGACTTGGACGGAACAGCAACGCGGGGTGGCGAGGAAGACAAAGCGGTGGTGGCATGGGGCGTTTTGCCAGGCTCTGCAACCGGGGGAGAGAGAAGGATTCATCGCGCACATTGATGTGGCCAAAGGTTGGTTCAGCCACGGCCCAGTCAAGTTCAATGACACAGGCGCTTCCACCATCGAAGATGGGACCCAGGTTCAGTTGACTGCGACGCGACCCCCCTGACGCCAACTGGTGCAAGTGTTTGCTCCATCTTTTTACCCATTTGAGCCAAGAGGTGGAGACCATGTTCCGCATTGCGCTTCGCACTTTGTTCGCGCCCAGGCAAAACCAATTTTCGGTCCCCGGGCGGGGGAGCTCCCCCAACCGAAGAGGCTTTGCCTCTCGGAGGGGCGAGAGAGAAACTGTCAAGACTGTGGAGAAAACAAAGTCAACTTCAACTCAACCTCGTAAGGATTACAATGTAAGAAAAGTACCTTTTCAGCAGCCCTGAATCCGAAGCAAGAACCAAAGCTGCTTCGCCCAGTTGGTGTCGTGCCGACTCGAAGAACCCTTGAAGTGTTCCTTGCTGGATACGAAAATCTGCCGGTCGAGCGGATGCGGAGCCCTGGTTCCCATCCCCACTTTCTGCCCAGGGTTCACTGATAGGAACCGTATCCAGAACGTGCGTCCAAGCTGCAGTAGAGAGTGGTTTTTCCGGCAGATGAACCAGTTGCAGTTGCTCAAGCTTTGGTGTTTCTTTGAGAGTTGATGCAACGCGAACGGCGCCTCCTTTTCCCCTTGACTTCTTTCAGGGGAAGAGGGGGCGACGCTGGGGACGAGGGTGAGACCGACTGGTCACCATGAGAAGGAGCAGCAGGCGCTTGCCATGCATCCAATCGTCGCTTCTGCCGCTTCCTCCGGTGAGAGGCACTTGCCTCATTCTCGCTCTCCGTACCTGATTTCGGAGGAGGAACGTGATTCAAAGCGGCAGCTACCGTACTGAACCCATGGTCACCACGTGGCATATCGTTCCTTTCCTTTACCTCCTCCCCTCTTTGGGACTGGAGAGGACGGTGCTTGCGCCTGCCGATCGAGCCCGGACGCTGGGCGTGGAAGGACCAGTATCCTCGTCCGGCTTGGCTCAGGTCCACGGTGGGAAGGAAGGGTGTAAGACGGGGTGGGACGAGACAGGATTGCCTCCGCTCTTGGCACGACGTCCATACGCCTGACAATGAGGCCGTTCTAACGGTTGCAAGGGCTGTGAAGATTGGGGTCCATACAAGCGACAGGCGCTCAGCCAGCGAGGTACCTTTTGCGTTGACGCGCGATCGAGCTGGATGTCCACCTGCGGGGGAACCCCAGTGGAAGAAGTTGGAGTGCAAGGGGCGCTTCCCGCTCTTGTTGCCCGAGAACACGGTCGTGGATGGGGTATCGTTGCCATGCGTCTCTGTCCTGGGACTTCTGCGGGCAAAGGAGCTCGTCCGACCAATGGAATCGAATTGGGCGCCTCCAACCCGGCCGCCGCAGCGACCGAAGTCAGGTCGGGGTATACCTTGGTAGCGCCCATCGAAATGGCCATAGGAGGGAAGCGGGAGGCGGTGGGGACGGGAAAGGCGGGCTGCGGCAGGTGCGGTGGCAGCAATGTTTCGGCAACCTCGGGTGCGGGTGGTGTTGGACGCATGCAACTGAGAGAGCAGAGGCAAGGAGGGGACGTGAGACGACACGGCCGGCCCTGGGCTCGGGCGAGGCGCCGGCGGGCTAACGTCAGCATGTGGTGGCGTCGGCATTCCTGGTCGGAGTGAGAGGCCGATCGAGCTGGCCCCCGCTATGGGGCGATGGCGGCTGGATGAGGCTGAAAGGGCAGCGGCCGAGCTAGGTAGGATCGCAGCTGGCGCGGCGGTACAGGGTGACTGGTCCTACGGTCCTCCTCTTCCCCTTTGGCGCAGTTGTTGGCTTTGGTTTGGACGAAGGCAGCCTGGAGGCCAAGTGAGCTGGGCCGGAGGCAACCGCTTGGACAGCAAGCGCCCGCCCTTTCCGGCGGACCGCTTGCGGCGCTTCCTGCGCTGGCGGGTATCCAATTCACGATGGTGAAGTGGGCATGGCAGGATGGGAAGGAGGCACTGCAGACGCATGGGACGGCAAGCCGCGAACCAAGGAAGCAGCTCCAGGATGATCGGAGGTGGGCCATAAGGTGGGTACGTCGGAAAGGGGGGAGGAACTGAGGGACGATAGAGACGACGATGACGCCAGCGTGTCCTCCATCGTTTCTGGCGTTGGGTCCGGCTCGTCATGGCCCTTGAGATTGCCCGGGGCGGCAATGATGGAGTGGGGGAGGGAGGCTCAATGTTGAGCCTCAGCCCTCATGTGGCGCCCTCCTGTGCTGCGAATGAAATTGGCCGTTCCTCTGGGTCGAGAAGACTCCTCCAAACTGCCAATCGGTTCCGCACACATCGCCAGCACCCCGAGCGCATCTACAGCATCTGCATCGCGGGTACAACAGTCAACCTGACGTACTTGGCGCTTCAGCGGCGTTGCAACGTTGCCAACCAGCTAGCTATGCACAAAACCTTTGCTGCTAGACAACCGTTGCGGGTTATTAATTGAAAAAATGACCACCCCTCCACCGACGGCTGCATCTGGTCCATGCATCAGCTGCGGAAGCAATACGGGATATGGGGCCGTTGGGCCGCTGATGAAAGGCGTTTCGACGAAAGCGACGAGCAAGCCACAGGGACAGGCGAGCAACAAGGATGGGGACAGCAGCAAACGGATGCTGGTGGTGGCTGCCTGCCAAAACGAAGCATTGAGCGCGATCGAGCGGCCTTTTTGAACTTGAACAGCGGATGTGCATCGTCCGCGTGATCACGTCATCCACGCATGGCCCCATCGAGTGCGGTCCGCAGCCTTGGCCGACTGCCTCTGCCGGCCTTTGCTCGCTCATCCTAGCCTAGAATGGTACTACCATACCGCTGCTGTACGCGCGTGCCTCCCTTGAGGGGCGCCTAATTTGCCTCCTACGCAAAGTCCCCACGGCTCACCAACACCTGGTCGCGCTCCGCACGCCACACTCGCCATGCCCCCACGATCGCCGCCTCCTGCCCGTGATATGCCCATTGGACGGAGTGCCCCCCTCTCTTCCAAGAGATGCGGAGTATAAGCGCGAATCGGCGAGCGCCGCTGATCGCCCCCTGACCCGAAGATCTCGCAGCATACCTCCCCTTGTGAAGCAAGACCTTTCCTGAGTAATTTTTTTCTAGCTCCCATGGTAATGGCAAGCAGCCCCCCTCATTCCCCGCTCGCAACTCAAGCGAGTCGATTCTATGGTCCCGCGACTCGGGGTTTCGTGGAGCGCACCCAAGTCAAGCTCGCGCGCACAACTTCTGTGTTCTTTTTAGGTGGCATCCCCCACAGGTATGCTCATTGTTCGCGTTTTTTCGTGCTGGCCAGACTCACGGTCTTCCGCCGGCCCTGGATGGGGGTGTGCGATTTGCGAATGCTTCACTGTGCGCCAAAAGACATCACTTCAGAACTCCACCCGAGTACCGACATTATTCTCCTGCATGCATTTGGGAAAATAACCATGCTGCCGATTGCAGTGCTATACCCGACGGTATGTCGCTCAACGACACGGCCTTCGCCCCTTTTTGGCGCGGGGGGGGGCATCGAATGGGAGTATCGCCTTAATCAGGGTTGCTTGTAGCTGTCACGCTTTCTGATTTCTCTTCGATCCGTTAAAGGGGGGTGGGGGGTTTACTGCTGGTTTGGCGCACTAAATTGACAAGAGCCCTCCTGACGACTGACGTCGCTCCTAGTTCCGCCGGAGCTCGACCGCCCTTCGTTGTTCCCCAAGCAGGCCTAAAACGTGGAGCATCCATTGATGCGTGTGTCGCGTTTTTTCTCCTATTCTATTGATCGTGATTTGTTGCACGGATCCGTCTTTCTGGCCTTTATTTGGGGCCTCCTCCGCTCAGGTGCTAGGCGCAGCTCTTGTCTGAATTACTAGCATCAACACTTACAGCGTTGCTCGCGTTGCGCGCGTACAGATGCTATCCTTGTGCTCTCTTTCCTTGTCGGCTACGTTGCTGCAAGAAGCCGTCCACACACCTGATTGACATTCTCGTTTGGACAAGGGCCGCAACCATCACATTATCCGATGGGGGATGATGATGCCGAATGGTACACACACTCTCTACAACTCCACCGGGTGCACCATCGCCCCACCCGAGAGCAACCATACGTCTCGATGCAGACTGCTCTTGACGCCCGCTCCGCCGAGTGCGGGTGGGGCGTCATCACTTATTGATCGCGCATGGGCCGCGGGGCCTACCCCATGGGGTCGTGCGAGGGGGCGTTCCTTTCTTGGCCCCATACGAGGCACATGGAAATACCTTGCTCGCCGTCTTGGTGGCATAGTATCCTAGTGTCGTAATAACTGGAGAGAAGAAAGGTTCTTGTGAGGGCGCCCGTGGTACGTGGCATTGTCGCATTTTGCTGAATTCCAGCAGTCGAAGCAGTTCCTCCTCCTGGCGTTCCAAAAAAGGCGTTGGGTATCTCTCGGGACACCGCCCTCTAGGCTCGTTGTGGAGGTGGATTCCGGGATTGGAGCGCACGAACTGCAGGATAGGATCCCACACTGACTCATGCAATGCACCACACTTGGACTGGGTGCGGGTGCGAGCCATGATGTGCTCAAGAGAGGACTGCCATCACTCTTGCACACGCTGCGCGTGGAACAGCTGAAGGTGCGGAGCTGGAGCCCAATCTGAGCCGTTGAGCGTCTTGAGCAGATTTCCTGTCGGCTCTTCTCCCACACCTAATCCTCCCCTCCCACACGCAAGTACGCAGGACCACAAGTCCATCCTCCCGTATCTGGGCCAGTTGCCGTTCGGCGCACGTGCGAAAGTTGAGTGCGAATCCTGGAGATCTGATCGCTCGAACTATACCGGTGGCATGCCGCCGGTAGTTCAACCCCCCATGGGTGATGGGGCGGATCACAACCCCCGAAGCAGGGCCGTGGCAGATGCACTTGGTGAGCAGGCCTGCCCCAACGTCGGGTCTGAATGTGCGGATCAAAGCGGACAAGTCACGTTGGTCAAAAATCAACGGAGACTGATCCACGCGTCGGCCAGGGCGGTGCCCGGCGATGTGGCATGCCTTGCATGGGTGGTAGGATGAGTGCGGCTGTTGATGGTGCCAAAGGTTGTGGCCCAACGGAGCTTCAACCCGTTCCCGTCTCCAAGCCTAACCCTACTCTCCGTATCTACGACCAGCCCTACTCTCCAGCGTGGAACGGCGCCTTGGACGAAACACTTGCCTAGCACAGCAAAGTAAGGTGTACATGGTGCATCTATATACTTCATTTACTCAGAGGTCCTTCTTCCATAACCCTTGGATCCTCAACGTGCTACCCACAATTATATATGCACGTCAGTTTGTCTCGACGGATGCTTTGCCTGAGGTCGTCTCGTTTTTGTCCCATCCAGATCTCAATCCGGGTGTGGTCACCCGTCGGGCATCGTGCGTCAAGCATCTGATGCCCTGGTGGGGTCTCCGTCGGGGGAGGACAGCGCCCTGACACTCTCGAAGGAAAGTGTCTGTGGTTACCGCTTCCAAAACTGAGGTACCGGGGCACAGTCCCGTCTCATCAGAGATTCCCATTAGTAGATCGTGATGAGTGCGTGTCCAGTGTCGGGACTGGAGTAGTACTAGGTTCAGATGTCCGACCAGACGATGGAATGGGGCCACGAGCATGCGGCCAAGTGGCTGGAGGGAGGGCAGGACAGACAAGGAAGGGGAGGCTGTCTGGTGTTGGGCTTCTTTCGGCGTCGGCCTCAACTCGTGTCACGCGTCACGTGCAATTCGATGTGCTGCTGGCCCGCAGGGGTGCGAGCTGTGAAGCATGTCGCTTGCAGCGCCGGACACAAGCGTCTGGCCGGGGGCACCCTACTGGCCAGGCCCACTCGCACAGTAGCGCACCCTCAAGCGTCGGCAGTAGGTGGCCGGGTGACATGTGGCATGTGCACGCGCATATCATGTGCACGGGCCTGCGGCGTAGTGCGTGCGACCGGCTTGCCGCCGACACCCCGAGGGTGTGGGTGTCTAGCACACTTCCCTCATGCCCGAACCCACCACCCCTCGATGTGAGACAGACTGAAACAGGGTATTTTTTTATTTTTGGGTGTTGATGCATGATGCATGATGCATGATGCATGATATGCTTTCCCTACCCATGACGGGCTCCCGATCCAATCCAGTTAAATACCGCCGCCCCTCCTCTTCTCGCCCTCCTCCTCACCACCACCATCCATCCATCTCCTCACCTACCCGCTATCCAGTCGCCTCACGACGATCATGCCTGCATCAAGCAACGCAGCCCACGCCAGCGGCAGTGCGCCGTTCCATTCCAGCGCCAATAAGCGGCCCGGGCCGATATGGAGGCCAATGATATCTTTGAATCCGACGTGTTTGACCGGCCGGCAAAGCGAGTATGTACCCGTCTTCCTTTCGCTCACACTGGGCCACACAGCCATCCTAACACGAACGAACAGCTTCCGACGGTACATTCACCCCCCGTTACCAGCCCCCCCGCCGTGCCTGCTTCATCCAGCCCCAGGGCCAAGCGCCCGTTTTCGTTCCTGGGCGACGAGGATGAGGATGAGGACACGGGGCCTCGTACCGGCGTCTACCTACCAAGAAGCTGCGCTCAAACCCGATCCCCAAATCTGAGCCCAAGTGGAAGTTGAAGCTCAAGGCAACGTTGCGCCGCGAGCGGGTGGAGGTGCCCGGCGAACGATTTCTGTTTCCGCCACGTACCCAACAGGAGCATGATCGGAGGACTCGGGCGCAGCGGAAGCGTACCGCCATGTTCAATGCCGACCTTGATGCGATCCTCGATCGGTTTGAAGAAAATCTCCAAAAGTTTGAAGCCAAAGAGTGGGACGACAACACGCCTCCTCCTCCGAATCTTCAGACGAGGAGTGGGACGGGGAAGTGAGTGAGGAATACTCTGAGTCCGATGAGTCCTCGGTGCAGGACCTGATCAACATGGGGGCGCCACGCCCGTTTGGTCTGACGACGATTTCTTCCGTCCCACAGAGTCCGAGCAAGAGGACGAGGCGGACAACCAACAGTGGACCACCAAGCCCACACCCCGACTCCCCTTTGTTCGGCCCACCCTCCTCCACATTGGCGGAAGAGGATGCGGTGAACGAAGCTGCATCGGCAAGCAACGCGGCAAGCAACGACGACCCTCCGAGTCCTACGCTTCCGCGTATGGCCCCCAACAACTGGGAGGGCAGTGGGAGACTGATTCGTATGAAGAAGACGAAAGTGATGTGCGCCTCTTCCCTCACCCTGATCCCCTTCGACCCTTCGCCCCAGGCTGTGCACGGATGAACGGCGACAGGTTCCGTCCCTTCTGGTACGGCACTCTTCTTTCTTCCCAATTCACACTGCAGGAGTTTGCAGCGCAGCAAGTGGGAGGCCCATCGCTCCACCATCTGTCCAAGAAGCAGCAAAGGAAATTTTTCAACGGCCGGGAATGGAACCGCCACAAGTATTGAAACCGAAGATTGCAGCCCTTGGAGAAGGACCAGCGAAGCGTGGTCGTGTGGCGCGTGGAGGCGAGGCCGCTCAAAAGGCCGTGCGAGCCAGCTCACCTTGTCGAGGCCAAGATGCTGACTGAGTTTGGTTGCAGTGTTACCTGGCCAATGCCCATAACACGCAAGCCGGGGTGCTGGGCATCGAGCTGCTCCCGATGGATAACACGGGCCGGCACTGGCCCCCTTGGCTGACCAAGGTGATGGGGATGGATGCACACTACTTGGCCAACCTGGAGCCTGGCCTCCACCTCTTGTCGTGGCCCTCATCGATGTGCCTCTCTCTTCCCACCTGAGCAAAAACGGCGGAAGAGCACGACACAATCTGCGTAGTGCAAGTGCCTTATTGCACTACTATTATACTTTCCCCTTTTGGTGACCTCTCGATGACTCCAATGTCAATTACCCTCCGTTTCCCCAATTGTGGTTGAGACCCCCCCCCCTTCCGCTTTTCGTCTCACTCATCGTACAACACTAAATCATTATAGTGCAAGTACCTTGTTCTACTCTTCCCCCTGTTGTGGCCTCTGGATGACTCCAATGTTTCTCATAGTACCCTCCGTCTCCCCAACTGTGGCTGAGACCTCCCCATCCCTCCCCACATTATCCTTTCGTGTCCCGTTCCAGAATCGTATCGTTCGTGTCCCGTTCCAGAATCGTATCGCGGTTTGCTTTGTTCGATTGGTCCACCATTCTAAAGATATAACCGAGTAGATATAGCAAGAGACTGATGGACTCGCAGTCGCACGTCAGGAGAAACAGGTAGCTCGGCTCACTTCCTCCTCAACCAATGGCATCCGGCGACCTTTTATAGTATACATTTTACTTGCACTACAGCTCATCACTTTTGTCTGCAGTATATATAGAACGGGAATGTAGACGTCGGACCGCCTTTCGACTTGCACCACCCGACCGAAACCGATTGGTGGCATCCCTAAGTAGATGTGCGGTGCCGGGCACCCTATTATAGCAGCCCTTCCTCCACCAGGCTTTGACATATGCCATAGGAAGCCATATATAGTCGGAAGTAGCACATAATCTCTATATTGCATCCATATCATTGGCAGTAGAGCTTAAGGCTGGGAAAAAGAAACGCTGCGCCTAAATCGACCCATTTACACCTACTTCATACCTCCAATCCCGCTTGTCATGGGGGATCCCGAGGTGGGACCCCCCTGTAGTTTAGGGGTATAAACCCTTGGACAGATCAATCGGTGGCTCGTACGTTAGGTCTTGCTCCAGATCCTGGTTGAACCGAGCGTGGTGTAGAGGCTAGGGAGAGACACTCTAGTTTGGGTGGCTGCCTGCGGGCAAAGGCCGCAGTCCAGACCCTCCGAGGTAGGGGCCGTGTACGTAGGTCGTTAGACCAGCTGAAGGGGTCCAGGAGCTCCGGAATACTCTGTTCCTCGCAGCGTTACCACACTTGGTACGCTGTAGCTGCGGGAACAGACAGAGTCCTAAAGAAGAGCAAAAAGCGCTACTGATGTGAGTAACCGCGGCTTGCAGTGCACTCGACGTAAGTCGTAAATTCGTAAGCGTAAGGGTGTGGAGAAGGTGGAAGGGCGAGAGAGGAACTGGTAGTCGGGGAGACCAACGGTAATAGACAGGATGGTCGACAAGGACCACAGCTAGCAAGCCTTAGACATGGCTGCTTATATACAGCAGAAGGAACCAGGCCTCAAGTGCCTCATGACAGGTATAGACAGAATGCGGGGCACTTCCCAGAAAGGTAAAGACTAATGCACAGCCCTTGCTTCCCAAGCGCCGACGCTGCGCAGTCGGGCGCAGCAGGAAGGGTTCTGACAAGACTGGACGCAATAGGCACAAGCAGATCGTACCGATAAGCCCATGCGGCCATGGCGGGCCGCGGATGATATCCGCAGCAAGGATAAGGTGTCGACTGGCTCTCTCTCTCGCTAGTCTAACCGGACTGACGCGTGTTGGACTGAGATGTCTACGACATGCGGGGCTCAGCGACCGGAGATAACCGGAGCGCCCGTAACACCGCTAGGGAATCACAGTGGGATCACCAGAGGATCAGGAAGGACCCTCTGATGCCCGCCATCCGTTCCCATACCCAAGAGGAAGCGGTGTGGATACGGATGAACATGGTAGACATCTGAGCGGTGGATCATCTCCATTGAGATTCGGTAATCAAATCCTTCCAGTGTCCAAGCATTTTGCCCCCAGTCGACAGACGAGGAGAGGTATGAAAACGATGTGGGGCCCGAATCATACGGGAATCGCTCCGAGAGCCACAGAGACCACCCACCACGCCCGTCACGATTGGCATTGTCAACGCTGCTCGTTACTAAAGCCTAAGTACTAGTAAAGTGTCCTCGCCCTGAGTGTACCGAATACTGCGTACCGAGTCCTGCCTTGTCCCGAGAAGTCGTCGAGTACGGAAGCCGTGCCGGATAGGTTGTCGCCGTCCTTCCACTCTGGTATATAGCTCGTACATGGTGGGGCAGCACCCACACCTCAATTCCGCTCCTGCAGTTACATTCCACCACATGCCCCCAGTGTCCCACAGTGCGCTTCAAGCGCGCTTCCGAACGTTCAAAGATTGAAAGTTTTGAAATCTGATCCACAGAGGCTTTTCCGATGGCATCGTTTATTGTTCGGCTGCTGTTCCGGACTCTCCGGCTAGCTGCTCCACCGCGTGTCGGACATCGAAGGCCATCCACACTCTGCAGTGGCTGTGGCTGTCGATGCAGATGGGGGAGGCTTATCTCTCGGGAGCGCGCACTGCTGGGTTGCTTGTATAGCCGCGCAAGCAGCGGGAAGAGCGGCAGATCAGCGCCTCTCTTCGGCACTCGTCTCAACATGTGCCGTGGCGTTTATTGTACAGCTTCCGCTTTCATTGGGGTTCGGCCTGCCACGCCGAAGCGCCCGAAGCCAATGCCTTTCAGGCAAGGATGCGGACATCCTTCCGTCCCAGCCGGGCCATCGGCTTGACATCCATGCCCCCGGGAGCAATCCCTCCTTCGCAGGGCGTTGTGCCAGCCGCATCGCATGTGAAACGCCACCCTCGTGCACTGCCATGCGACTCGGTACTGACCCAGGGGCGTGCCGCCGGTATATAAACGCCTACACATTTTCTCACTTGTGTCCACCCCACAAACACCCGAGCGTTTCGTATCACCCACGGGATCAACTCCAGCATCCACTCGCCGAAGCTCACCTCTTTCTCCCCAATCGCACTCTGCCCCTTGACCACCTCCACCAACAACCCCATCCGCACCGGTCGCCATGTCCCTCTTGACCCTTGCCCCCCTTCCTGCGCCCATCCCCCAGACGCTTTCCACGCCCAACGCTCGGCCAGCGGAAGCGCGCTCGACCCAGACTTTGGTCGTCTGGTGACAAGTGACATTGACTTTGATACACTGAGTGACAATGCGGAACTGGTGCAAGCGATCCGCGATGCCCTCTACAAGCACTCTGTCATTGTCTTCCCCAATGCCAAGGTCAGTCCCGAGGCGCAGTATGCGCTAACCAAGGCGTTTGACCCCAGCAGCGATTCCTACGGACATGGCAATGGCGGTCCCCAAAAGAACTCCATCCTGCACCCGGACCTCAAAACCGTCCCACGCCAACCCCAAGTCCAAGTGATTGGCAATGGATTTGTGCCGGCGCACGGGCTTGACCAACATCCAGCTCAAACACCCCCACCACCGTACGTTCCATCACACCCACGTCCCCGATGAAGAGGATACCCAGGTTACTCGGTTTTACCGTTGGCACATCGACAGCGCCCTCTACGACCTGGCCACCCACGGGTCACGACCCTCTATGGCCTGCGTGTGCCCAAGGCCGCCGTCAGACGCTGCGGTACGATGACGGCACAGGGGATGAACTGACCGTCCCCCTGGGTACGACCGCCTGTATGTACATCCTCCCCTTGTTGCTGTCGATAGAGAAACCAATACTGACCCCCCATTTGGTGCTCTCGTGCCTAGTTGTGTCGGGTAAGACCATGTTCGACCGTCTGTCGCCCGCCGAAAAGTCAGTGGCAGTGCGCACCAAAATCGTGTATGCTGCCCACCCATACATTTGGATGAGCGGCGCGCGGTCCAACTCGACCGGGCTCGGGCTCGTGTCGGAAGGCAAGGAGCTGTCGACGGACCAGCTGCCACCAATTGAGCCGAGTAAAATCAAGATCTTGCCCATGGTACGTCTTGTAGCTGCCCTCCATGTCGAAGTCCCCTTTCGTTGCCGTTCCTAACCACCACATTGTCCACGTTCGCTTTGTCAGCTTTGGAAGAACTTGGGCACAGGCGAACTGCACCTACAAGTCCACCCTTCTGCAATCAAGGAGGTGATCATCGAGCCCTTGCAGGGCCCTAGCACGGTTGGAACTGATGCCAGTCTCTACCCCGAGGGTGCGCACCTGACCGACCTAAAGCAAGTGCGGGAGTTTGTCTATGCGTTCCAGCGGCCGGGAATTGGGCCGGAATACGTGTACTGCCACGACTGGGCTGCGACCGAAGATGAAGAAAGAGGGGACATGGTGCTCTTCCACAACAGCGGTGTGCTTCATTCGGTCGTTGGCGCGTTTACCCCAGAGGAGGTCCGTGTTTTCCACCAGTGCAACCTAGCCTCCTCGGCAGACCCTATCGGTCCCTCAGCCGAGGATGTGGCGCTCTATGTGTGATGTCACAGCAAAACCGGTAGTGGGCAGGTGAGAAGAGGAGCGTGGATTTACCGAATCGTCAATTATCCTTGTTTTATTGTTTTTGTTCAGGCTTATTCAGGCTTCAGGCCTCAACGTCTTAACCCTTCCAAGTGTGCATACCAATTCTAAATCTTACTAAGGGACGACTCCGTCAACTTGGCTTGCTGAGCGTGGGGTTGCTGAGCGCTGAGCCTAAGCGTGCTGGACTCATAAAATTTATCTGGTCCGTGAATCATTAGTTACAGAATCATTTTGCTCTGCAGTTCACTTGTACACTGCTCTCCTGTGGCCTCGAGGCAATACGAAAAGGCAGTCAGTCTCTCTGGTTCAAAGTCCGTCGTGGGGACAGGGGCGACAGCAGGAGACAACCTGAGGGAGGAGCAAGCCAGCTGGCTCCATCGATGTGGGGGAGGGGGCGCCTCAAAGAAACCAGTAATCAATGCTGAGAGAGTATGCAATCACGTGTGCAACGCCATAAGGCTGGCAATGAAAGTGAGTGTGAGACGCTGGCGCCGCTCCACAATGTCCTCGGGAACAAGGAAGATGAGGGCGCCAAGCTTGCGGGCAATGGAAATGGCCAACTTGGCATTGAGCCTCGCGTCCTCCTCAGTCTGGGCTGGGGTGACCAAGTTCTCGTCGACAATGCCAGGACGGATGGCCTCAAGAAGGTCAAGAAGGAAGCGGCTGCTAGCGATCGAGGGATCCTTGAGTGTGCGGATTTGGGTCGTGCGTCCACCCGAGCGGACCTTGTTGTTGGCCCAGGTGATGATTTCCACGTCCGAGATCGACTTGCCGTCCTTCCCGAGACTGGCAAGTGTCTTGGAAATGTTGAGGCGCATCAGCTGCCAGACCAATCCCAGCACCAAGGTCTTGGTGCCATCGTTGATGTCCGCCCCTTGGATCCCAACGAGCCGCATCCCACTCTTGAGCCCCAGCTCGACGGCATAGTTGCAGTTCTCCACAGCCTTGAAACGCATCAACGTCTGGCCTTTCTTGGTTTGCTCACCCTGCGCCACACCACACTGCCAGGAGAAACCTTGTCGAACGCCTGGAGGATGATGGTTCCGTCCTTCAGATCCTCAAACAAGTTGTTCACGCCCGGGTCCACTTCGAGCGAGTTGAGCCACAGGGTAAACACACGCGCCTCCCGCTCTCCCTCCGCATCGAAGTCCTCCACCACCAGCGGTGGAGCGTCCTCGACAGCATCGAGCGAAGGCCACGTGTTGAAAAGGTGAGCGACAAAGGCCAAGTTCAGCTTCGGGTTCCCAGCCACCATTGCGCCTGGAGTCAAGAACTTGCGGCAACCGATTCGATCGGCCTGCTGAAGGACCACAGTTCGGCGCGGCGCAGTACCTCTGGCTCCTTGAGTGGCGACCGGTCGCATTCCTCTGGCTTGATTTGGGCCAAGAGAACCGCATAGTTTTGCCCGTCCGAGACATCTTTGCTAAAGTTGGTCACCCTCCGGTCCCAGTTGGCCGCCTTGAGGTGGTAGTTAAACCAACGCAACAGAATCTGGTCCGGTGGCAGACGCAGAAACTCCTCCAGTGTCTCGTCATCTTCGAGCAGGCGGTACAGCTCGGGGTGGTTCTTGAGGTCAATTTTGCTTAGAAGTCCGCGGCGAATGATCTGCCAGATTAGGCCAAGGATGAGGTGCTCACGACCCTCGATCAAGTCTTGGGGGCCAATGTTGACAACGCTGCAGCCAATGGCCTTGGCCGACGAAATGACCACATTGCCGTTCTCGGTCATCTGGAACTGGTTGACCGCCTTTCCTCGCTTCGGGACATTGAGCACACGCTCATCAATCGTCTCTGGCACAGCCGAGTTGATCAGCTTGCAGAGGATCAGACCATCACGGCACTCGTCAAACAACTGAAACGTGTCGGTGGGGACCGGGAGGCGGGACCCCACAATGGGGTCTCCTGCCAAGTCCTGGTTGATGTGCTCGGTAAACTGTTGACGCTCATCTTCGTTGATGGTATGCTGGGTGCTGGCGTTGGCGCCACGAACTGTGACTTTGCCCTTGACAACGTCGCCAGCGTCCTTGTTAGCGCCCGCCCGCAACTTTGCCATCAGGTCCACGTAGTCGTCCAGCTCGACACGGCCCGCGGCGTCAATGTCGACTTGCTTGAGGGTCTCGCGGACCTGGTCGTAGGTAGCGACGCGGGACTCGTCGAGGGTTTTGATGACGGTCTGCCGATCGACACTGCCGCGGTCCTCGACATCCATCGCGTGGAACTTGTCGATGAGCCCCAGCATCTCCTCGCGGGAGAACTGGGGGTACTTGCGCGCCAGCTTGAGGGCTTCCATGGCGACGGGCGGGTGGGTGGTGGGGATGGAGGGCGGGATGAGGGCGTGCGCGGCATCCAGCGGGCGCGGCCAACGTGGCTGCCCCAGCGCGCGGACGCAGCCCAGCAGCACGCCAGTGTGCAGCAGCTGCCGCCGCCTCAGGCCTCACGCGTCACGCGTCACGCGTCACGCACGGCCGGGCACTGTGACGCGCGTATGACGTAGGCTGCCGCAGCCGCACCCAGTCGGGTGCAGCCGAGTGACGTCATGCGGTGTCTATGGGCTGCGGCGTCAGATTCATCAGACCGGTTCAATTGGGGATGCCGTCTTTTGCGTTTGTATAGGCCAAGAGATGGTAGGCCAAGGAGCGCCCGAGAAGTACACCTTTGGTCGCCGCCGCCATTAGTGGGCATTGGATGTCGAAGGACAGACGGACAGGCACGGTTTATGCAGCCTCGTCCTGCGTCTCACTTCCTTTTTCTCGTTACATCGGCGTACAGGGAGCCAGATGCCACGGCGAGAGCACCAAACATCAGGAACTAAGAGTGTGGGTGAAGGGTGAAGACGCAGGAAGCCTGGCCAAGCAAGTCCGACGCTGAAAGCAAAGTCATCCGCATGCATGCCATGCTCCATGACATCGATGGGGACGATGCTGGAGGGGTACTACGCCAGGTTGCAATTTTGTTAAGCACTGACAAGAGCAAAAGGGGGCATGTCCAGGCTACCTGATTACCAGCGCAGCTGAGATCCTCTCGTCCACACCACGGTACCATTCAATCAGAGCCACGGTGTCCATGTCATCATGTTCGATCCTGACAGTCTGTGCCTGCAGTGTTGCTCGAAGCGTTTTAGCTTGAAGCTAACACGGCCAATAATGGTGTACAACACCTCTCTTGGGTTCCCGCTTGCCCTTTCACTACCATTTTTTACTGGCCAGGATACTGCGCAGCGTTTTGGTACCTCCCCCCCCTTCGTATGACCCCGGACAAGACCATTCTGCCAGTAGAAAGAGGAAATCGATATATTGCAAGTAGCCAAAGTCTCTCAGCCCCTCCACCTCCATCGTTCAACAGCCACGCCCCAGGAAAGCGAATCGCGCCGTACAGAGCCATTCAGCATTCACGCTGCCTCCGCCGGACGATCGGGAGTGAGCCACTGCTCGAGATCCTGTCGTGCCTCGCGAGGTACAGTGCGGGTATGTGCGTAGTCCATTGAGGCTAGCCAAGCGGGCGCACCGGACTCGGTGCGTTCCCGTGCGACCAGGAGCGCGTCTTCCCATGGTGCGAGCCAATCGGCAGAGCTGATGGCCAGGATGGGGCGGCGACGTGCGCGTGCAGGCAGCACATGCGGAAGCAGCGTAGATACCAGCGAGTTTCTCGTTAGCTCCACCTCATCCTTCGCCCCATCGGCATTGAGAGTTGGGTGGAACAGGAGCGGATGGTAGAGCACGGGGTGCCGTACCCCGCTAACCCTCGGCGCCACGTTCTCGTCTTGACCCTCGTTGACCCTCGTCTTGACCCTCTTCTTCGCCCTCTTCATCTCTCCCTTCTTCTCTATCGAGTGTCTCGGTCTGATCTTCCATTTCCGCATCCGCAGGTTCCTCATCCGACACGGCTTCCGTGGCAGCTTGCAGGGCAGCTCGCACCTTGGCCCGCTTGTGCGGGCTGGTCAAGCGGACCGTTTGATCCGCCGCTTCGGTTTCCTCCTCCCCCCATGCAGGCAATCTCCGCTTTGTTGGTGTGGTGAGCGGGCTGGAGTGGGAGGCCGGCAGAGCAGGAGCAGGAGCGTCGGAGGCAGCGGGAAGCGCGGTGCGCGTGGGTAGCAGGCCCGACGTGCGCAACGTTCGTCGGCTACTGGGTGTGCCGGGTGTACCCAATGCACTCCGTTTCGCCCCGAGGTAGGCGTAGTGCGGGAGGACTTGGAAGGCGTGCCGGGCTCAAGGGAGGGGGTGACGAAGCGGCGCGCAGGGTGGCGAGGTACTTGGGATCCAACAGTTTCTTAGCGCTGGCCTGGGCGGACTCGGGGGTGGCCTTGGAACTGGATGCCGGCCCAGTTCGTCGCGGAGTGGAATGTGCCGAACTCGGTGGGGCGCGTACGCGGGAGCGGGACGGGGTAGC
Organism: Moniliella sp. 'wahieum'; assembly: GCA_003971905.1. Taxonomy (NCBI): domain Eukaryota; kingdom Fungi; phylum Basidiomycota; class Moniliellomycetes; order Moniliellales; family Moniliellaceae; genus Moniliella; species Moniliella sp. 'wahieum'. Next base: position 35,978 of record RSEE01000066.1, on the reverse strand, counting down.
GTCGTGCTGGGGCACCAAGAGGCGCTGCAAGTCGCGGATGCCCTGCTGAAACGTCGCTTTGGGCAAGGCGGCGGCGGCAACGAGCTGAGTGAAGAAGGTGTTCTGGGCCTCCTTGTCGTTGGGGTGGAGACTGGATCCAAGCAGAGTTAGCCACGGAGTAAGCACCCGGGAAGATGGCGGACCTAACAAAGGCATGGTACACACAAATGTGCACCGTGCCAGCACCCATGCGTTCGGCCTCGCGCCGGAAACTGCCGGCCTGGCTCGCGTGTTCGACCGCTTGGTAGTACGTCTGGGCGCGGCCGACCAAACGCGCAGCGAGACCAGCATCACCCATGTCGGGCTGCCGGCGGCTCAGCTCGCGGATCATGCGCGCGGACATGCTGGCGGCGAGCGGGGGAGAGGCTGGATGGCGGGAACACTCGTCGGCGCGGCGTCGCGTATACACCAGGCATCCACCACTCCACCAACCAACCATCCTGGCCAACTCTACCGCACTGCCCACGTAAGCGCACACCGGGTCACGTGATCACTCTACAATCGGTGCCTCGGCGGGCAGAGCAGCCTGGCCGCGGCTGCGAGACTACGTGGATGTTGCAATCGCCACCCCACCTGCGCCGCCCATCTCGGAAAAGGGAGTGCCTTATGATCAACGACGGTGGCACCGCTGAGCGTCCCGGTGGGCCTCGTGGCAAACAGAGCAGGGCCAGGAGACAAGACGAGAAAAGGAAAGAATAGGGCAATCTCCATTATAGATAGCACGATCCCCACCGCTGCGAGGTCGAGGAAGGCGACACGGTGGCCCGGCCAGGCCCGTGTTACGACAGGTTGTTCTTACGCAGCGGGAGCGAGGAGGGAGGGTGCAAATATGCGGTCCGAATGGGCCGGGTCCAACCAAAATCAATGTCGGCTGGCTCGTCGCGGTGGGCCTTGCGTTCCGCTCGCGCCCGTACTTCGGCCAGGACGGCGAGGTGGTGTTGGTGGATGCGTGCATAGGGCGACAAGTGCGACGAGGCGTCGGACACGGCGCGGCGGCGGGGGCAGTGGGTGCTCCATCCGGGTCTAGATCTTCGTGTTCGGCTCAGGCTCGAGCTCGGAGCGAGGTGGGCGTGGGTTGCGGGAGCGGGGTCGAGAGGTGTGGGATCGAGGGGAGAGCGGGAATGGGAGGCGCCTCGGACACGGGACGGCCGGGACGAGAGGGAGCGACATGCGGCCGTTTCCAAGCTAGCTCCTTTCTCGGACCGTGGCCTCTCTGACAGAGAGGAGGACAAGGGGAGCGGGCTGGAGGAGAGGGTGGGGATGCTCCCTGCGCGGGGAGCGTCCGCTCACCGCAGGCAGAGGAAGTGTATTCGATCTGTGCAAGGTAGGCGGGACCGGGCTAGGCACCATGGGTGCATCGGCCGCTTTACTGGACCGACGGGATCGAGCGTAGCGGCTCGTCGCGAGCGAAGATGAGGGTAAGCGAGTAACTCCCTCCCCGCCGCACGAGTGGTGAGGCGAGAGCCAGGAGTCCATTGGCCCCAGGAACTGGAACTTGCCTCTTCGTCGTCGTCGTCTCCCTCTTCTCCTTCTCCTTCTTCTTCGTCTTCTCCATCGCCTTCCCGGTGCACCTCTTCTTCCCTTCCTGATCTGCCCTCCCCCTCTTCCCCTCTTCCGCGACGTTCTGCGCGTCTGATCGCCAGATCCTCGTCTTGATGGAGCATGTGCTCCACCTCTGCCCACGACCGTCCCTCGCGCGGCCGGACGGGCCGACGACCAAGTTGCGGAATGGGTAGGGGCACCACCATCACCCCGCGCGCGTCGGGTTTGCGCGGCAACGCGCTGCCTGGGGGTAACGGCACCGCTGTCTGCCCCGGCTTCGACACGGGCAACATGGACGCATACACCGCCTCCATGCGTCGACGTGCGGCGGCCGCATGCGCTTCTTGGCCAACAGCCTTTCTTCGCGCAACAGACGTCGCCCCCTGGTTTGTGCGCCACACTGTCCTCCGACGTTTCATGTAGCTCCTCCGACTCTGGTGGCGAGCGCGGCCGCGATTTGTTCTTGCCCTTGCCCTTGGCTGACGGTGGCGGCGTGGCATCGCCAGGTGCACTGTTGCTTTCAAGGGCCGAAGCAGACTCGCGATCCGGGTGGACATGGTGGAGGAAGGAATGGTCCTTGTCTTTCTCTTTCCGTTCGGGTAGGGGGGACCCATCGAGCGTTTCTTTGCGTTTGGCACGTTGCTGATGCACGTGGGCTAGCACCTCTCTCCCCAGCGTTTCCATCTCAGCTTGGTGGCGCGCTTGGATCTGCTGCGCCTTCTCGCGGGTTACGAGCCCAGTCCATACCTGCGCCTCAGGCGCGACTCTTCCGTAGCGGAGCTCGCCTCGACGGCAGGCGCATCGGGGAGGCGGGGGAATGGGGTTCGACCGGTTCAGCTGGCTCGGTACGCTGGCTCATGGAAGTTCGACGGGCACCCTCTTTGGCTAACAAGGCGTACCCCCACTCCTGTTCAGACGGATCATGGTCTTGGGGCATCGGGGTCGTTGACTCTGCGAGCGGGAATGCGCGTTCCATCCATCAGCAGGGTCACCATGCCGTGCCGCCTGGACGGGCAGCAAGAACCATGGAACGCCTTGCCGCTCTTGGGGGTCCAATTCCCGTCGCCGCGGCCCATCTTCCGACCGGACGGAACGACGGGAGGAATGCGGGACAAGCGTCTCGACTGGGCTTCGGTATTGGCGCGAACCGTTTCGACGGCGCTGAGCCTCCGTTGCCAAAGCGGCGAAGGCGGCGGAACGAGGAGCTTGGCACGGCAGTTACCGAGTCGGAATGGTGGCGACGGAAACGCTGGAGCGCGATCCCAACCTGATCACGGTCCGAAGCGTAGGTGAGCACACACAGCGCAGCCCAACGCAACCGGACCCAACGTATCATTTCACGCCCAGTAGCCAGCGCCAACCAGAGCAACCACAAACAAATTCACAACGACACACACACACACAATTGTCAGCCGGCCGCCACATGTCACTTCGATCACTGTCCGACCCAACGTACCAGCCAAGCCGTAGTTTCCTCTTGGGCAACACCACCGCCTCGCTTTCCGGTTCGCTTTCCACTTCGTGTGCTTCCTCCACCGTCCCACTCGGCCCCGAGACCGAGGCCGCGTTCGTCAATGGGGAGTCTCCCTCGGCAGTGGGCAACAGCTCGGTCGAGGTACCGGCATGTTGCTGGACCTCCTCGTCGGGGAAGAATTTGGGAAGCCGAGGCTGAAGCCGTCAGCGGAGGGAGGGGGTGGAGGATTGGTTTGCGTTCGCCCGCTCTGATCGCTCGGAGCGGTCGTTGAGTTCTTCCTCGAGGCGTTCACGGAGGTAGGCGATGATGCCAGTGCCAAGGTACCCCCTCTCTTCGTCATCTACTTCCTCCCATGGCACTGGCAGAGGCGCGAAACGGATCGGCCAGCAGGAGATGACAGAGCGCCATCACTGCGTGCCTTCTCGTTGGTATCTCGCGGAAGGGTGGCTGGGAGCGGGGGCTGGGCGTCTACACTCGTTGACCGAATCCGAGATTTCGGACGACGCCACCGGTTCCCCTCCCTCCCAAGCCGCGAGACATTGTCAAGCGACTTGGCACGCGGTTTGAGCAACCCATCGGCCAAGGCCTGGGCGGACGCCATGGAGCGACGGGTATTGATGATCGCATTGATCGCCGCCAGTTCCTCCATCAAGCCAACCGTCTTCGTTGTCATTTTCATTTTCATTTTCGTTCTCCCATTGTTTTCTTCGCCTCCTCGCTTATGCTCTTAGGTCGGCTGTGAAACCAGGACTTTGGCTTCTTCTTGTCCTCCCCAGTCGGCGGATGGGCTTTGGCGCGAGCACGCTCGAGCGCAATCTGGCGCCGATCGGCCAGTTGGCGATTGCGTACCTGCCGCTCGGCTTCCCTCTTTTGTTGGAGGGAAGGGATGTAGGTTTGGGAGCCCGATCCGGTGCCCCATCCGCCGAGGATGGCCATCTGCGCATTGAAGTTGATGTCGGCCATGCCAAGCAGCATGGCCACCTTGCTCATCCCCCACAGCCGCTCGGCCTCGCGCTCCCGTTGGCGTGCCTCCTCTTTAAGGCGCGCGCGCTCTCGCCGGCGTTCACGTCGCTCAGCCTGTTCTTTGCGCAGGGCGGCCTCCTGCTCGGGCTCGGCAGTAACGGCGCGGATCTGGGTGCGCACCACACCGTTCTTATCTTCGACAGAGAAGGAGACGGGCTGAGCGCGGGGGACGTGGAGCGGGTTGCGGAGGATGCCATGGCCAGCCGAGCGCTCGCTGGGGGCGCTGGGCAGCGGGGGGGGGACGGCGGCGGGGAGGCGGGGGAGGCGGTGGTGTCTGCGTGGCTGGGCGGGGCGGAGTCAGAGGGGGCTGAGACGAGAGAGACGGTGTGGGGGAGGCCGGCATGGACGCGGGGGTGGGGGCACTGGCACAGGTACTGGCACTGGCGGTGGGACGGGCGGGTGGGCGGGCCATCGACTGGCCAGGCAGCAGGCTGGCGGTGGTGGGGGGGGGCGGGGGGGATGTCGATGGTGGATGGAGGACAGCGGATGGAGGGGCGGCTCTGCCCTGTGCGGCCCTGTGCCCGCAGCACTCCCCGCGGTGCGTACCCCAGCCCCCAGACTGCCCCGCGCCCCCCGCGTCCCCGCAGCCCCCGCGCCCGACACTGGCCCTGCGCGGCCGACCTGACCCATGCCATGCGACGCACCGGCCGCATCGATGGGATCGATGATCGATGAGATGAGATCGATGACGGATGCTAGTGATCGGTGATCTATGGTTAATGATTGCTGGGGTTCTTAATTGGTTCTTGGCCCGGGCGAGGCCATGGCTCACGTGATGCCCCCCCGACGCTGGGCCAGTGCTGGAGCTGCGCTGCTCCGCCAGCGTTCGTTCAGCGTACTCTCGTTCACTATTAGCCTCCGCCCTGGCCCGGACGCGAACGGGCGCCACCAGCGTACGCGCCGAACGATCGCGGGTCCAATGGGGCACACGCCCACCCAGGTCTCTTGCAGCCCCCATGTGCAATGCCGCGATTACCTCCATTACCTCGCCCCCATGGCAGATGCACCCGACACCCACGCGAATTACCATCCTCCATCCTGCCTTTCTCGGTATCCACAGCACACCGGGCCTACTCGCCTTCTTCCCGACAAGCTCCCTGCGCCCTCTGCCCTACGCTATAGCCAGCGCGAACGCCGTGCCTGTCAGACGGGTCCGCACCAAGGCACAGGCCTTGGCAAGTCAGCAAGGAGCACTCGGGCAGGGCCTGGCAGGGCCCCGGGTGGCCTCTAGGCTATTTGCAATTCCGATCGATATACCTTTCCGGTTGCCGGTTGTGGGCGTCCTCGTAGCAGTAAGCTTTGCGATCTGGTCGGGCCAGGGTGGTGCCAAGCTGCCAAGGCTTGCTCTGATGCTCGATGCCCGGTGCCCAGAATGCCAACCAAAATCGAGATTGATGATATTGATGCATGCATGATGCATGTCATGCATGACAGTTGGCGGGCTTGGCGTTTCGCAGGGGGTCGTTAATTTACCATTGCACTCTCCTATTCCTCTTGATCGCATCTCTCGCTCGCGCTCCACCGTCGTTCAGGTTTTCGCTCTGATCCTCACTGCCAGCGCTGATGCATAGCCGGTGAGCCGGTGGTGGTCAATTGTGGCTGTTCTTGCGTTGCCCTGACCGGCCTGACTTCCAGGCCTGCTGGGCCGGGGTATCATGATGATCGATGATCAATGATCGATGAAGGCATAATGAATCAAGCGGGGGAACAAAAGGGAACGTAAACGTAAACCAATTACACAGGCCGCCGTTGATTACGCAATCCCCTTAGACCGGATGAAGCAGTGTCGGTCGTGGAGCCACAGACAAGAGGCAGAAACAGCCACTGATGCACCAAGGAAGACAGGTGCAGGCACCAGGGCAAGGCACAGTGGGAATATATGCCAGCGTAGCAGCCGGACTGTCAAAGGAAGCTCTCTCCTACCACATAATCTCCGCAGAGGCTCAGATCCTCTTCAACATCACAATAAAATACCTTTTACATTGCTGATCCCTCTCGTTTTGTTGAGTCATGTTGGGCGCGCCAAGAGCGCCGCAGAGAAGCATCGGAAGAATCACGAACAACTCGATACCCTCAATCAGTCCGCCTGTCACTCGTCCTTGATTCCTGTCCCCTCTCGCCTCCGCCCACATACACACCACAGACTGGTAACCTGCCGGCAACCGCATGCGCCACACGACAAAAAAAACCCGCCCCAAAAGGAGTGTATACACGTTCGTCATGCCACGTTGGGCTAGGGCCGGAGCGGGTCAGCTGAGGGAGGGTTATGAGTCCCATCGGAACGGTGCTGCGACAGATGCGGGATGGGCGGGAGGGGGCTGGAAGGAGGGGGACCGGGGCGGGAGGGGAAGTGCGTAGCTTGCTACTTCGTTTGATAGATGGTCCTGATGGGTGGGTGCCAGGTACGATGGTGGAAATGAGGGCGGGTGGGCTCGTGAGGTTGCCGTTGAGGTCGGAGGGGGGCAGAGGGAACCGGAGCAGGGTATCGCTCCAGGGCAGGTTGATGGGGAGGCCCGAGGCGTGCTGAGGTGGACGAGATAGCAGGGCCGTCGAGTTCTGTTCAGGGTCCCCCGGCGGGGTAGGATGGGGCAACCACGATCTACTCTGCGCAGCGATCGTGTTGGCTTTCCCCGTCGCACTGTGCAATCCATGTCGCATGAGATGCAAGCCGGCGAGCCGTCGGGTGAGGTGGCGGCCACCTCCCATGCGGTCGGGTTAGAGGGTAAGCCCGAGCATGGCGGCCACTTCAACCGGCGGACTGGACAGACAGTCGGCCGAGGAGGAGCTAAAGGAGATTGAAGGTGGCGATGGGTTGCCCTCCCCAGTCACACTGGAAGCAGGACTGGAGCTGCCGAGCGGCGAGTGGTCAAAGAACAGGTCATTGGGCTGATCGACCGGCTGGGGAGTGGATCGGTTCAGCGCACTCCCAAGGGTCAATCGGGGTCAGAGGCAACGGCGCATGGCGTCTCTTGCCAAGAAAAATGCTTTTTGGACTCTGACTTGGGCTTCGACTTGGACTTAAAGTACCCTGACTTCGACGCAATTCAAGGGCGGTGCGAGAGAGAACATCGTAGGCCGAGATGCTTGTCCATCCTGGGGCCGGAGCCTGGTGGTCAGGCGGTTGGGGGTGGCGTAAGATCGAGGATGTCAGAGTGGACAGATGAAAACGCCGGGGCGACCGGGGGAAGAGACTTTGGCTTGGCGAGCCGCTGTTGCTTCGGCGACAGCGGCAGCATGTTCAATCTCCTCGGATACATCGGAGATGTGGCCCATGGAGGGGAAAGAAGAGGAGGTGCGAGGGAGAGAGGGGAAGACGCGGTAGGATCGGATGGTGGAGGGGGGAAAGGGTCTGGCATTTTTGTTATAGGGCCCCGGTCCGACAAGGATGAACGCAAGGAACTGACCAGCACCTCGTTTTCCTCTCCCAAGCCACTCCAGGAGGTGAACAATCCACGGGTCACAAGCCCACTCTCTTGACATTGGGGCGAGATAGGCCCCGTATCTGTTGTGCAGGAACGGAACCAGGTCCCAAAAAGCGGGTACCCTCTTTTGACCCTTCGGGTAACAATTAATACAGATGACGTCGTGTATAGTGGAGGGGTGATAGTATACGTGAAAAGCCCCGCAAACGAGTGCCTGAACCTTGTGCTGATCAAGGTTTTTTGACTGACTGCTAGGTCGGGACAGTAACCAACGGAGAGAAGATACCTTAACGATCGAGGACAGAGGGTCATGCGTCAGGGCGTGCCGGATACTCTATAGTGGGCGTGTCTCTGAAACGGGCGGATCAAACGGAGGAAGAGGGTTGCACACTCAGGTTTAGATCTGTTTTGACTGAGAAGAGTAAGCACGAAAACTAATGCTGTCAGGTACGCGCACCAGAACAGGAGAGGTTGAGCGAAGTGCTTTTGAGTACATACGAGCCTCTTTTGGTGCATATTATTGCCGGTGCTCTCATAGGTGTAGGCTGTGGGGGACGAGGGTAAGGCATGAAAGGCCTCGAGTATCATATATCTTGCATCATGTGCATCATGCATCAACAGTACTCAGTACGTACTCAGTACTCAGTACGTACTCAGTATCCTCAGTACACAGTCTGAGTACTCAGTGTACTCAGTACCAGTATCTATAACTAGATTCCACCTCGATATAGCCATAGTCGTCCTAGTCGTCGGCCTAGTCAGATAAGTCAGATCACGATCACTCTATCACTAGTCACTAGCGAGTCATTTGCTAGTCACTAGAGTCACTAGTCACTAACAACCCGGTCCGACTCACTGATCCACGATCCACTCTGCTCGTATGTCCGGTTTAAAACACACAGCCCTCGCACCTCGCCTGAGGGCCTGAGCGCCTTGGGGGGAAATAGTGAAAGCGGGAAGCATGGGGGCAGTATGACATTTTGAGGTCCTGTTTGCCCGTCACTGGATCTGTGGTAACATGCAACAGTGGCCCAGTGCATACGAGAGGGGGTCTCACCCAGTTGATTTGTTCGGGGGGTATGTCTTACATATTAAGCCCACAGGAGCCAGTCACATATGTATGCACGTCGAGGCAGATACAGCTGCAAACGTCGACGCCGACACAAATATCTTGATGCAGACACACCACACTACTACGCCCAAGCCCATCCATGTAAAACACAAGCGAATGCAGGTATGTGCCACAAGAAATGTGAGATGGAGGAAAGAGAGGCAGGTGGACTGGTTACGCAATATACCGAGAGGGATTTGACGTGTGTTTGCCTCTCATTGCCAGCTGCCAGGAAGGAAGGGAGCACAGCTGTGAGGTATGAGGTGTGAGAGGTCGGTATTGGATCTCTCAAATCTGATAGGAACCGCACCATGCGGCCTATATATTGCGGTCCTAGTGATGGGTGTAACATGTAAGAAACCCACCGCCTGGGCGCCGGTAGTTTTATGTGGGTGTCATAGTTTGGCTGATCTCGCTCCCATTTCCAATTTCTTCGTCTCGGGCGTCTCGCTCTTTCCCTGTTCCTCCACTTCGCACCGTGTCCTCTGCTCTTTCTTATCCCACGAATGATTGCTACACTACCCCCTGGCCTAGTCCCATTCTCGTCTCCCTCGCCTTAGCCCCCCGACTGTGACAATGTTGGGAGCACAGCATAAAGTACCCTCGCCGCAACACCAAAATTCTCGTAGGATACGTAAACCCTCTCTGCTGCAGCTCTCGCACTAATGCACTCACTCACTCTGTGTTAGAGCTTGCAGCACATACTAGTATGGCACACCTTCGACGTGTGTGCCAGCCACATCCGCGAAAGAACGCACTCCACGCCTCGCGAGACCACACGCACTTGCCCGGCGCCAAAAAGACCTTTGATTTCAGAGAGCCTTCAGGGCCGAGCTCAGCTGGAGCTATATACGACATCGACTGATATGGAGGGAGATCCGGGACTCTAGATTACAAGCGTTTACACTGGTCGCCTTTTCTGACTGAAAGAGCCAGCGTCTGTGCATGAAAAGAACTCTCAGATCATCGATAATCTATTAGGGCTTTATAGCGTTGGTCGGTGATGCATGATGATCGATGACACGATGGGGCTTGAAGCTTGACGCGTGACAGTGTTGTGACACACAGAAGCCAAACGCGTGTGACATGGACATGTGACAGCTGTGATAATGTGACAGGTACCGGTTACCGGTACCACTTAGCACTTAGCGCTTACGTGCTTACGAGTTCTTTTATTAAAAAAGCACAAGTTCCACATTAAGCGAGGTTATATACTAACCGGTAACCGGTAGGCACGCGTAAGCGCGTAAGCGCTAAGTGCTAAGTGGTACCGGTAACCGGTACCTGTCACATTATCACAGCTGTCACATGTCATGTCACACGCTAACTCGTGCTCATGTCACCGTCACATGTGACACGAGGAAGTGCTATCGGATGACATTCTTAGTGCCTTCGCAGTCTTCGCTTGCTTCTGCTGGAGGGTAGTGCTGGGGTTCCTTTGCACGGCCCTCGGTGGATCGGTGACGCTCACTTAACCGGGCGGAAGTTCCGCTCAGGGCGCGCGCGCCCTGCTCGCTTCATCTCCCTTCTCTCTCTCCTCTCTCCTTCCCTTCAATTCAGATGTTGCTTGAAGACTTGTGGCTCACCACTTTGCCTTCACGCCTTGTCTGAAGGCTGCATTGCAGCTGATCCATAGGATCGCGAGTGCTCCCAATTCGCACTCTATAGCAGCTTCGTCTGCTTCGCTCTGTCAACATCTATCCCAGTGCGATGGGGCTTAGACAGAAGGGGGTTACCAAAAAGGGGCCAACCAACAGTCAGCATCCTTGATTGGTGGGGATCCTTTATCCCACCCTCCGTCCTGTCCAACTCCTGAACGTTTCCAGCCAATTGATTCAGTAATACAGGCAACCTCTCGTCTCCACTTAGCTGCATCATCTTCATCATCCAACCTCGTCCTCCAGCTTTCCATCTGCCCAGTCGCGCAATCCTTCCGTCAGCCGCGTGGGTTCCTTTCACAGCCACTGCCATGCCTCAGTCCTGGCAGTGTCTGTCCGCTCCCCTGCATCTACCCGTCTCTCAGCCCCGGAGGCTATCAGACACGTTACTACCCTCCAGCCGGCGTATACGCAGCCTTTCCACGCGTGCAGCCGCCTCGGCTTCACGCCCAAAGGCTTCTCTTCCTCGCTCGGATCCACCAAGTAGACCAAGCCCGAAACTACCGTGAGTCGTCTTTCACCTAAGGGACTGTACCCCACCAACCTGAGTGAGCCCCCTGGCAGGGCCCGCCTGCGACAGGGTCGTCGTATTCACGTTACATGGATCGAGCCCACCACCTCTGGTCCACCGATCATCCTTGCTCCATCCTTCCACCAATTCCCTTTGTCCCCCCTCTCCCTTGTCCTCCCCCCCTCTTCTTGTCCTCCCCCCCCTCTTCTTGTCCTCCCCCCCCTCTTCTTGTCCTCCCCCCCTCTTCTTGTCCTTGCCCCCCACCCCACCTTATTTTTGTCGCAAAGACCCCAATTGCTTTCCACATCTCCTCCTTGCTCCACCGCTCCGCGGCAGCCTTGTGGCCAGGTCGACGGCAGTGGGGGCACAACCGTGGGCGTGGATTGAGGGGGCACCTTGAAGCAGTGTGGTCGGTGGTGACGCAAGGGGGGCACCGGCGGTGAGTACGGGTAGGGGGCATTTTAAGTGGGTGAGGGACGCGTCGACGCGACTCTGTCATATGCTCGATTATTGGCGAGCCAGCCCCCCCCCGTCAAGTGCGGATCGGGGAGCAGTAGTGTTCAGGTCGGGGAGCAGTAGGGTTGTTGGCGGATTTTGATGGGTACTCGCATATGGAACTAAAGGATGTGACCCTCGGTCCTTTCCCTGTCTGGACTCTGGTTGTCACACTCAGGCCACAGCGCCACATGGGCACACGCGTCACATGCATCTTGCCCCTTTCGTGCAACGCAGGCTTCAAGCTTCAAAAGCTTCAGCGGATCCAGAGCTCCAGCTTCAAGCTTCAGCGTCTGGGCAACCGACGGCCGACAACACCTATATAGCTCCCCTCGTTCGGGTACAAAAGGGTGGTGTATATGGTTTGGCTGATCTTTCACGCCCATTTCCAACTTCTTCGTCTCGAACGTTTCGCTCTCTTTATCTCTGTTCTTCCGCTATGCATCCATATCATTGACAAATAAAGCTTAAGAGAAACGCTACGCCTAAATCGACCGTTATATCCTCTGCCCTTGTTGTTGTTTATTAGTTGTCCCCACAAACGATTGCTACATTCCTTGATCTAGTCTCGACTCAGGTCTCTTCCTTCGCATTTTATTAGCCCCGACTGTGACAACTGTGGTGTGGGTTCTTCGTAATTTCAACGATTTTGTTATGGGGCGCTCCGTGCATCTCCGGACACCGAACCCCCCATTTCGTAGACCTTTCATGGAAGCACACGCCAGCCCGCGACACTTGTGAGTAAGAGTCAGCACGAACAACTTGTCGCGGCTATTTCCGCGAAGCGTCAGGAAAGGACCGGACTTATATCCGCGGCGTACAGTCTTGGTAGAACCCCACATCTACTGCACCCAGAAGATCGCAGTACGGTCAGAACAGGCCGCCCTTTACCTCTTACTAAGATTCCCTTCCTTCTGTTAATGCCTGTTTTGATGTTACGGTATATAAGCAGTCCTGTCTGAGGCTTGCTGGCTGTGATCCTCACCGCCCAACCCATGTCTTCTTGCCCCCGCCTTCCCTCTCACTCTTCACCCTTACTCTTACGAATTTACGACTTGCGTCGACCATTCTCTGCAAGCTGCGGTTACTATCTATAGCGCTTGCTCTTCTTTACCACCACTCTGTCTGTTCCCGCCTACTACAGCGTACCGGGTGTGGTAAGCCGCGAGGAACAAAGTAACTTCGGAGATCCTGGACCCCTTCAATTGGTCTTAAGACCTACGTACGCGGCTCCTACCTCGGAGGGTTTGAGCCGCGGCCTTTGCACGCAGGCAGCCACCCAAACTAGAGGGTCTCTCCCTTTGCCTCTACACCCGCTCGAACGGTTCAACGTTACCAGGATCTGAAGCAGGACCTAACGTGGTACGTATAATTCATCGAATGTGAAAATGCACGACGGAAAAGGCTTCTATATGGATCTGATCCCTCGTCCCACTGTTGATTTTTGTCCATTATAGTGGAGATTAGAGTAGCGATTTAGGGGTGAGAAGCTAGCCCTTTTGTCAGCGCCATCATGCATGCAGCTGATCACGCATCACGCATCGCGCTGTTCTATCCGACTCTCCCCTATGTCTGCCCTAATGGGCTCCTCTCTTGGAATAGATCCATCACCTCCTCTCTCTCTCTTCTTCTCTCCGTAGGCCTTTGCCCTCTTATTGACACCTTTTACTCCTGGACGGCACGCTTTCCAGCGTGCCTTCCCTTGCATAGACACGCTCTCCCCCGCTGTGGTGCATTTGGCTGTATAGTATAGCGGTGGAGAACCTTGCCCTTTCCCACGCTACCGGGCTTATTCCCTCACATTTCCTTTGCTGGCAGTTCTAGAAAGCTAGGGCCACTCTCTCGGCATCGGGATAAATCGAGTCGCGCTCGATGTACTCCTCCTCCAACCAGGCACACTGTACGGGTACAACAAACTCCACAGTATCGTGGGTGAATATGAATGGGCTGGCAAAGCGTTTAATTGTATAGTTGTCCGGGATGTGTTGGATAAAAACGCCTTAATTCTTAAACACGCGTGATGCGGGGCGGGGAGATGCGGTGCGGGGCACTGTGGCCACTGCAGCTTCTGTGGTCAGATTCAGACGTAACGCGTAACGCCGCGGACTCTTGCTTTGCCCTGTGCAGCAAAATGAGCTGTTAATATTAATGCGAGGGAGACGGAAGGCGGTACTGGGCACACGCGGGGCGGGTGCTTAACCAAGTACAACTACCGTGCATTATGCCGCGGTCAGGCCACGGGGACGGAGGTGCAGTGTGTGTGTGGATTTTATAGTTGTTGCCGCTAATCTGCCAGTGCACTGCAAATAGCCCCAACTCAGCACCTGCTGCGCAACGCCAGGGACGAAACGGGGGTCTGGCATGGTCTGGTATCAGACCATCAGGCCTCAGGGGAGGGGAGGGCTTATTTGGTCTGGACAGAGGGGGGCCGCTAAGAACGCAGTGGTCTGTGCTGGAGCGGGGATTACGCGGCACATCAGCGATGAAATGATGGGGATGGATGATGGATTATGGCTTAGCATATGCTGGGGTAAATGAGTGCCCCACACTCTGACCGAAGTACCTGACGAGGCCTGGGCCTGACAAAATTGAGGACGGAATAGATGTACTGATGGGTCCGGGAGGGGATGTGCCTGTGGCGGGCGGGATGGGATGGCAGGGAAATAGCTGTCGAGCCATACGCATCAGCTCTGTGTGGGTGATAGCGTCGGCTACGACCGCATATATTACGCTGCCGAATATGACGGAGGACGCTTTCTGAGGGTGATCGTGGTTTTGTGTGCCCTCCCTATATGCCCTCTCACCTCCGCACGATCGGAGCAGAATACGATTCATATGTTTATCCCCCTGCTCCCACCCGCCTCCTAACCCCGCCCCCTTTATCGTTTAAGCCGATCCTCATATTCGTATAAAACCCTCCCCCGCAAATGCAACCCCCCATCACCCCTCCTCCCCCGGCCGCCACCCCCCATCGTCCTCCTTCACATATGCCCCCGCTGGCTCCGTCACTTGCATCTCGCTCCTGGGCCCAGTCCGTCGCCCACCAGCTGCGCCCGTCGCCCACCCCGCCCTCGGCGCCTACCCTCACCCTCCTCCTCGCCACCGCTGCCGGCACTACTGGCCTTGCCACCCTTCTTATCGGCCGTGCCTCTGCACCACGCCGTCTACGTCGTGTGCTGGCCACTCGCACCCGTGCCACGGACCTTCTGCACAGCAAACTTAATGCCGAACGAATGTTCCGTGCTCAAGCCGAAAACCAAGTCAAACGCGTCCAGCACGAAGCTAATCTCGCCGCTCGCCACTACACCCACTCCCTCCTCCAAGCCCAAACCAACACTCAGTCCGTATCCTCTTTCCCTCTGCTGTAGGGTCAGCCGCAGCTGCCGACCCCACGCATCCAGCGCCTTCGCAACAATACGTTACCTCGCCTTCCAATTTACCCATTGCTGGTGATATCCAACTCTCTTCGCATTGTACTTATCCACCGCCTGCCCCCTAAGCATTGCTCAGAACTGACTTCATTTTTGTATTTTCTCTACTATGCCACACCTCCGCCTCAGGCTTGTATGGCCAACCCAAAGATTCGCCTCGGAGCCGTTTCTGCCTGGTTTCGCCTGATGGCTCGCCCTGCGTATCGGCATCGGTCGCGGTGGTCGATCGCCACGGCAATAAAGATAGGGTCACCCTTTTCCCCGTGTGTACGTTCATTACGACCCTTCCAGCTCTTCCAGACCTAAGCACTCACCCTGTTTGTGTTCCAGATAAACGGGTGACGGAGGAGAGTGTCACCAAACCTGTTGGACCTACCATTGCGTTGCCCCCATCTGCTCCCATCGTGCTCAGTCGCAGGCACGAGATGAGGGACAAAGCCCAGACAGAGAAAGAGTCCGAGAAAGGCTCTGGATCTGAACCAGATGTGGTGCCGCGACCCTTCTGTCCCCGCGTTCTCCCTCGCCCCGTGACAGTTGCAGCGACCAATGCCAACAGAGCCAGCGGTACAACACTCCCTTTTGCACCCAGTCCTAGTCCGGCTGTGAAGAAGACAGGGACTAATGCCAATCAACCTTCTGTCACCATGTTTCAAGCCCCTACACCGCGTCCCACCACGGCTATCCCACCGCAAACACCTTTGTGATGCAAAGCGCGCGGGCCAAAGCCAATCCAGAGACATTCAGTCAACAAGTGGCATCCTGTCCCATTATGGCGTTACCCCCACAGACCCCAATCGTGGTATCGCCTACGCAGGGGTCCAAAACAAATGCATCTACTCCGTGTGACGGCACATCAAGTTGCACCCTACCTCAGTCCACCGTGGTTAAAGCTGATTCCGTACCACGTCTAACTATTGCGCTGCCCCCACAAACTCCAATTGTGGTGCAAGCTGCACAAGGACTTGAGGGGAGAAATCGACCCTTGCCACTCCCCGACCAACCATGGCGATCCCCCCGCAGACGCCTATCGTGAAGCAGGCTGGGTCGCTTGCCAGTGGCACGGCGCAATCAGCCCTTTTGGCACAAAACTAACTCCCTGAAGAAGTTTGTACGCAATGGGCTTGTGCCCAACCGTCGACACGGACGTCGCGGCGGTTCTCGATCGTCCCGACTCCATTTTGTTGGTGGTGGGATGAGGACCATGGGATTATGCCGTCTACAGTGCAAGACACGACCGTGCCCGTAGAACGGATACGGCGCACGACGCAATGGTGATGCTGGAAGAGTTGGTGCGGAAGCACCAACGACGACGAAGAGTACGGCGGGCCGGCTCGTGAAGAACAGACTGTCGAGCCCTAAGCGTGAATAGAGAAAGCGGCCTCTGGTTGAAGACCTCTGCTGTTGCGGACAAGAAGGAAGTGAGTGTGAGCCTTGGGAATTGTATACAAGCTGAATGTCCCGCCCCTTTTATTCGTTCTCTCGTTCCTTGTCCATCGGGGATATGGAAGCTGTACCAATACATTGTCTATACGTTTCGTGTGCTTTCCGATTGAACAGGAGAACCCCGGGGCTTTTGTCGTTATACAGTGCCAGCGTGCAGTGTGGCGCCCCACACACACTCTCTTTGCCGCTCCTTTTTTGTTTGTAGAGCAAGGAGAAGTATACTTACACAGAACCAAAAGGATTGTCTAAACGTCTGAACTGTGAACTGCTAACCGAGATTGGACAGGATGAAAGCGAGTTTGCCTATTCTCCTTATCCACCCTCCGACGTCACAAACAAGATACTGCTTGAATGAGAGTCCAATGGTTGCGCTTGGATCAATTGATGACCCTCAACATTCGACTTCAGTCAAGAGACCAAGCCTTAAGTCCTGGAACGAGCCTATGTAGTATTGAGGGAAATGCACTCTCCACACCCCCCCATATATATTTCTTCCAAGGGTTGGCTTTTGCGTAGCGTCACATGTGTGCACAAACCGGACAGCGAAATTCAATGGGAAGCAGTAAAGGCCCCACCATATGGAACGAGGGAGAACGATCTGCATAATCAGCCAGCTGCCCCTTCTCGTTATTCCATCTCGTATCTACTGTGGAGCCTCCGCAGCCACTCCAAAATCCAATGGCGTGCAACGTTTCGCAACCCGCCGGATACTATAACGGGGTCAAATTTGAAACTGTGCACGTTCGTTGCCTGCGTCAATTGATTATGATCATCCCATCTTCCGGGGCAGTATTCGAGTTGTGAGTCACAAGTGCACAAATCTCCAAGTCCCAAGCCGGGTTGCGCGCCAAAGGCAGCGACGCCCACACCACCGCCCCCCTCTACTCGTCAGCCGCGATGGGCTCTCTCTCCGCCAGCCCGTTTCCCACGACCCCCACACCTTCTGGTCCCCAGCACGTGCGCCTTCCGTCGCACCAGCCAAGTACACGGCCCTCTGCGCCCACCCAGATCTCTCCCACCCTCCTCCTCGGTGCCCTTGCGGAGCGCCGCGATGCCGAGCGCAATGTCTCATCACCTCTCCGCCCTTCCTATGCAACAATGTGCCCCATCTCGGCAACATCATTGGATCGACGTTGAGTGCGGATGTGTTGCTCGTTACAAGCCGCTCGCGCAACCGCAACACGTTGTACTTGTGGCACGGACGAGTACGGCACGGCGACCCGAAACCAAAGCATTGGAAGATGGTGTGACGCCACAGGAGCTGGTGGATAAGTACCACGCCCTTCATAGATTGCCTACGACTGGTTTGATATTGGGTTTGACTATTTTGGCCGCACCACGACCGAGTGGCAAACGAAATTGCCCAAGACATCTTTCTCAAGCTCCATGCCAATGGCTTTGTCGAGGAGCGCACCATCACCCAACTGTACTGCGACAAGGACCAGCGCTTCCTGGCGGACCGTTACGTGGAGGGAATTTGTCCCAAGTGTGGTTACGAAGATGCACGTGGCGATCAGTGCGACAAGTGTGGCTCCTTGTACGATGCGATGGAGCTGAAGCATCCGCGTGCAAGACGTGCAACTCGACCCCAGCTCCCAAAGAGACCAAACATATCTTTCTCCGCATCGACTTGCTCCAACCAGCGACCGAGACGTGGGCGCGCCAAGCGGCCGTCGAAGGAGGCTGGAGCAGCAACTCTGTCCACATTACCGAGAGCTGGTTTAAGGAAGGCCTGCGACCGTTTAGTCTGACGCGTGATCTCAAGTGGGGGGTGAAGGTGCCATTGCCCGGGTACGAGGACAAGGTATTTTACGTGTGGTACGATGCACCGATTGGCTATCCATCCATCACGGCCAACTATGCGCCGAGGGTATGGGAGGCGTGGTGGAAGAGCCCGGAGCAAGTGTCGCTGTACCAGTTTATGGGAAAGGACAATGTTCGCTTCCATACTGTCATCTTCCCCTCGACGTTGATTGGCACCAAGGACAAGTGGACCAACTGCAACGATCAGCACATCAAGCACAACCGAGTACCTCCAGTACGAAGGAGGCAAGTTCAGCAAGAGCCGCAACGTTGGAGTATTTGGTGATAAGGCGGCCGAGACAGGGGTACCGGCCAGCGTATGGCGGTACTATCTCTTGGCCAACCGGCCTGAAACGGCGGATTCCCAGTTCTCCTGGGCCGAGTTTATTGCGCGCAACAACAATGAACTCTTGGCCAATCTGGGCAACTTTGTCAACCGCGTTCTGACATTTGTTGCCAAGAACTACCAAGGGATCTTGCCTCCCGTTCCAGCCGAGCTTACCGATGCCAAGACCGAAGGACACGCGCGCTCTACGCGGCGCTGGTCAAGGACGTCAATGTGCTGCTGGGCCAGTATGCGGACCATATGGAGGCGGCCCGGTTGCGCGCTGGGCTTCAAACCGCAATGGCCATCTCGGCCCGGGGCAACCTGTTTTTAACCGAGTCCAAGCTGACCAAGGCGCTGTTTGTCGAGCATCCCACCACGTGCAACGCCGTGGTTCATGCGACAGTCAGCCTCATCTACCTTCTCAGTGCCGTCGTTGCGCCCTTTATGCCGTCGACCGCCAATGACATTTTGGTTCAGCTCAACGCACCACGCGGGCTCTACCCCTTCCCCCAGAGGCCGGACAGAAGGGTGGTATCGGCCATTGGGCCCCGCCAGAGCTACTGGCCGATCACACGATCGGCAAGCCTAAGCACCTTTTCAAGCCCATCGATCCCAAAATGGAAGAGGTGTGGCGGACCCAGTTTGGCGGAGCTCAAGCCAAGGAGGAGACGGCCAAACCGGCTCTGAGTAAATCACAAGCAGCCAAGCTTGCGAAAAAGGCCAAAAAGGAAGCAGAGGCGGCGGCGGCGGCCAAGATCCCCAACACTCCCGAAGCCAAGGCGTTGCAGGCCAAGATTGAAGCACAGGGCGTGGCCGTGCGCGAGGCTAAGGCGGCAGCCAAAGCGGATGACTCCAAGCAGGCGGCTGTCGAGGCCAGCGTCCAAGAGTTGCTGCAGCTGAAGGAGCAGCTGGCTAAGCTCTCGGTTTGACGTCGTGGTCCCACCGCTGTGGCTACTGGTTTAGTTTTTCCCTTCCTTCATCCATCCTCCTTTCCCCAGTACATTGGACCAGGACAGGACAGACCTAGCAGATAGTCAAGGGTATCGTATATCATCGTTGCACAACAAGACGCAGCATGCGAGGGATCGTCGTCGCTGGGCTCACACCAGGCGCCAAACCAACCAGAGCAAGATGACGCTGGCCATGACGGTCAACGTGAGGCGCCAGCCCTGCAGATTGACCACCTTTTGGGTAAGACTGGTCGAGGAGCGCTGCAGGCTGCGTCCGAGGCCATCGAGCGCGCGCTCGGCCCCAGGAAGGAGCGAGGTGCGCTGGGCCTCGGCATCGGCGTGGATGTCGACGGTGACCGCGTGCTGGAGCGAGGGTGGGGGCGGCGTGGTCAGGGAGCAGCGCCGCGCGGAGCAGCGCAGAGGAGTGGAGGATACGCACCAGATTGCGCACCTGGGAGTGGAGGGCGCCCAGGGCAGCGTCGTTCTGCTGCTCGTACGTGCGTGCAGCCGTCGAGGACATGGCGGATGGCGGCGGCTGGGCGGCCTGAATGCGTATCGCCGCGCCACCCATGACGCAACGTGGCAGCGGAATCTGCCCTCGCCGCCCTTCCGCCTCGCGACCCAGAATGGGTGATCCAAGTTTTTTTCGTGGCGGTGAATGTTTCATCTCACGTTCTCCCCAGCGTTAGCTACCTACGGTTTGCCCCTGGGGCTAGAGAGTGTCCTACGCGTGCCGGGCAATTGACGATGGGCCGTGGCTACCGCCTGGACTGTGCGCCCCTGGCGCAGGTAGCGCCGATACGTTTTGCACTATGCATGGACAGGTCCAAAACAGTATACGACCGTTCAAAACGTTAACAAACGTCAGACGCTGCGCAATAAGCCGAGCACTTGTCATTCCGTGATCTGCCCAAATAATGCAGCGCACCACGTGGCTTTGGCCTGCTGCTGTGGCTTGTCCAGGTTCAAGCTCTAGAGAGTTCAAGCTGACGTTCAGGCCTTCAGGTCGACGTGACCCGCGTGTGACCGACCAGGAGGCCTGCTCAGGCGGAGGCCGCCCCTAATGCGCCAAAACTGAGGACCCCTCAGTGCCTCAACGCCTCATCAGCCTCTTAGGTCTCAGGGTCTCGGGCTTCTGGCCGCAGTATGGCGGCTTCAGCCCCAGGAGGCCTCAGGGCCTCTCAGATCTCAGATCTCAGGACCGTAGGTATGTTGGAGGACGTTTCGTGTCTTGCTCCAACAAATGACGTGCTCGTTTCTCCCCCAAAGTTGACTGACATGTGACACGTTGACCCCGCCCCCCAGTCCTGTGCTGCACACAAGACTGTACATTCGGTTGGTGTACCGATCACATCCCTCGGTGGGCATTTCGTACCTATGGGCAAACCTGCATCCACAGTTGATTATTGCTGTGGCTTTACACGAGTTTTAACCCTGTCTCCACAAAAGCTTCGTAAAAGTAGTAGGATGCGACTCGGTAAGAAATATATGGCCCCTTGAAGTCTGAGGCACCGCGCTCCACACTACTTGGGATGAATTCGCCGCGCAAGATTCGTCCAGAATGGCATGGCTGGCATCATGGCAGTAGTGGGTGTGGGTGTGGTCATATACCGCAGGGGGGCTATGGCGTTGGGTGCAGTAAGTATAGGATGGCGCGTGGTGGAGGGGGCTTGAAGCTGGAAGTTCAAGCGTCTGCCAGCAGCGCCGTCTCGGTGCCTTTGATTGATGCGCGGGGACATGGACAGTAGATCCATCGGCGCAGACACGCTCTAAGGCCGAAGGGGGGAAAAGGCTTGGTGACTCTACTGTGTCGAGCGAAAAAGAAAAACAAAAATTGATCATCGATGATTAATGATTGCGTGTCACCGGTCACCGTCTCACCACACTGGCCACACTCCTCCTCTCCCACAAGGCGCTGAACCTCCGGTCCAAGGCACGGCGCCTGTGCCCCCGCATCCAGCCTCGTATCCGTTTGTCCCGTGGTGCGAGCTATTTTGCCGAAGCGGCGGGACCAGGAACCACTAACCAGCAGCGCCCAGGCCTGCCAGGTGTCAGCACATGCCGTGAGGCACTCGTGAGGCCTGAGGCCCTGTTAGATCGTAGCGCTTACAGCCGGCATCTGCCTGCTGTGGTTTGGGTAAGATTGCGTGCGCGCTGCGTGAGACCGCCTTTTCATCCGTGCACTGTCCAGTCGCCTCCCTAATCCCACAGCCACACGCCAAAACTATAGTGCCTTCTGCCTCTTGCCTCCCTCTGTCTCTGAGCAGGAGTGTGCGTGGCGGGCCTCCCAAAATTCTCTCTGACGCGGGTTTATTTATAAGAGGCAACATCCCCCCGACTCCACACCTCTTTTTGTTCTTTCCCGCTTCAAACACCCGCACCCTACTCTCGTCCCTCTACCGCTTTGCCCGACCCAGCAAGCAGCCAATTCGCACAAGATCTTCACTTGGTGTGCCGTGTGCTTTCCTTCCGTGGCCCGACGCCCACTCTCGAACCTTGAAGCTTCTCCCTAGCCCCCTTCGCACCAAGCTTCAACAAGAACCTTCGCCCATTTACCGTCCATATCACTCCATCTCGTGCACATTTCCGCCCACACTTTTCCCATGTCGGTCTACAGTCCTCATTCGGATAAGTTCTCCGGCGATCACAGCCCAAGCGCAGGCTACGATCAAACATCCATCTCAAGCAAGAACGGCTACAGCCACGCCAAGGGAGAAGGCCACCCGGACCAGACCATTGAGGAGGCCTTTTTTGACCCGAAGAATGCTGATTCTGCCAAATACAAAAAGTTGTCCTGGTTTCAACTGGGCTTGCTCTTGCTCGTCGAGGCGGTTGCGCTTGGCAGTTTGTCCCTCCCAGCATCCTACGACACGGTCGGCATGGTAGCCGGTGTGATTATCACCTTTGTCGTTGGGCTCCTCACCCTCTACACCGCCTATGTTGTGGGCGCGGCCAGCAACAAATATGCTGACCGTGTGGTCTCTTACAATGATCTGGTTGCCCTTATGTGGGGGCCTGGGGCGGTGAGCTGTGCGGAATTGCCTTCGTCGTCTTCCTAACGCTCGCCAACGGTAGCCACGCTCTCACGGGCGCCATTGCATTGGAGACAATTTCCGATCAGCGGGGGTGCAACCTTCTCTGGTCTGGTGTCTCTGCCATCGTCTTGTTTATCCTCGCCCTGCCCCGATCCTTTTCTGAGCAATCCTGGCTTGGCGTGGCCGACTTTATCAGCATCATCACCAGCATCTTGATTACCATCATTGCTACTGGTACGTCTTTTCTTCCTCTCCCAAACTCATTCAGCGTCCTAGTGTATATCTCTTTACTGATTCTCGTTTTTGCTCCACACCAGGTGTGTCTTCCCACGGTGGTAAGGGAATTGATATCTGGGTCGGCGCCCCGACCAACCCAAGCCCTCCATTTTCTGAAGTATTGTGGCGGTTGTCAACATCGCCTTTGCCTTCAGTTTTGTAGTCAACCAACCCTCGTTCCAAACCGAACTCAAGAACCGTAAAGACTACATGAAGGTACATGAACATCCCCCTTCCCCTGATTTGGCATTACCTCCATTAGCCACAGGATACTGACCCGGGTGCCTCTGCTAGTCGGTTTCGTTGCTGATGGCAGCGGAGTGGATCATCTACATTCTGACTGGCGCCTTGATTTACGCCTTCGTGGGCAAGGGGGTGCCTTCCCCTGCGCTTCTGGCATCTAGCCACACTGTTCGTCGGGTCGGATTTGGTATTGCTTTGGTCGTCATCTTTGTGTCGGGCTCGATCAACACGGTTGCAGCTGCCCGTTATGTGCATCACCGCATCTTCAAAAACACGCCTCACAAGTACATCTCGACCCCTCTTGGAATTGGGGCGTGGGTGGCGATTGTATTTGGCTTGACCGTGATTGGCTGGGTGGTTGCTGAGGCCATCCCGGCATTCAGCCTCATTCTTAGCATCATCTCTGCCATTTGTGTGTCCGGCTTCTCGTTCTATTTGCCAGGCTTCATTTGGTTCTACCTCTTGCGCGAAGGCGCCTGGAACAGCTCGGCCAAGAACATCGCACTGAGCATCCTCAACACTTTCCTTATTCTTCTTGGATTCTTCTTCTTTGTCGGAGGGATGTATGGCTCGGTGGTTCAGCTGCGGGACACATACCGTCACAACGAGGCCAGTACGCCCTTCTCGTGCCAGTGGAACCACAGGTCATGAGAGGCGGCTCTTTTTTGCTGATGTGTGGAGATGCTGCAACCCCATCTTTTTTTACCCACCTGGACCGGTCGCTATTACCCCCTCCTTTCTCTCTAGCGTTTACGTTGGTTGCGATGTTCATCACGACTTGATCTTAATGCAGTGTGTGCGAAACAAAACGAACTCAAAGTGAACAACTATAGTAGCCATACCTGTTTTTATAGCAGGTTACAGCAGGTGTATATGTGACCCATCTCTGTGGTCACGTGCAACGGGGCTGCATTAACGCCAGCGCTCTGTCTTGCAGTGGGAGGGTTGGGTGTGTTTTTGGGTTAAATTAGTATAGCCGCTGCTCGCGTTCGCTCTCGGCTGTTCTTGGCCACATCAGTTCCCACTTCCTCCTCGGTCGCTTGTGCGTCTGCCTTCGTCCTCCCACACCACCACACTCTCCGAGCCCCTGTGTGCTGGATCAGGTCCGATGCCCTCCCCTGTCCTGGTTTCGGCGGACCACGCCGACGCGGAGCACAGCCACTGTGCATCAAGCAACTTGGGCACCCCCCCTGGCAGTCGTATTGCCATCACCACGACCGTCCCATGCCAGGAGGCAGAATCCCCCCTTCCTTCTGACGTTACCGACACCCAGATTGGTGATGGTACCCCCACTCGCTGTCTCCTCGTCGAGACCAATGAACGCACCCCTCGTCTTCACGCCCCGCCCCAATTCCTAATCAATTACCACTTCTGTCGCCTACCATTAGCGTGGACGGTTCACGCGAAAATCCACACCATCAGCACAGCCTCACCACCGACGAAGGCAATATGGCTTCCAAGTTACCATTCACCCTTCCAGGCGTGATCGAAGGGGATAGTGGCACGCATACATTAGTGGTCGAGACGGGATTGTCTAACGTCCAACGCCAGCTTGTGGCCCAAGACTCTGAATCCTCTTCATCTCTCAACACGTTTTACTCGTCACTAACGGCCGAGATCCCCCGAATGACAGTTCGCTGGATGAGTCCCAATGTCTGGACGCTCTTCGGCCTCACAAATCAACCAACGGTTTGAGTCTCAAGAGAACTGAGGGATACATCGAAGCCCTGAGGAATCAAAATAGTGATCTGAAGCGCGAGGTTTTCCACTTGCGCAGCCAACTGAGCAACAATAAAGAACAGCCGAAAGTGGTCATCCAGCTCATTGAGGCACAGAACAATATTGCCAAGCTGCGCAATCAGAACGAGAAAATGAAAAGAGTATATCATTATGTGATCGTCAGATCAAGTGCCTTAAGACCGAACGCGATAAGCCGAAGGCCCACCAGTCCCCAGAACAACAGGAGGTACGTGTTTCTCACTTCTTTCCCTGATTACTATCATATACTTTTCTCAGTTATTATATCTCTTTAATCAACCTGTTGGTTCTCGTTTTTAATAATTCTCTCTCGTTGATTCTTATTCGCAGGAATTGTTGGACCAACTCAAGAAAGAGCATGCCAAGGAGCTTTCCCAGATCAAGGCGGAGCGGGATCAACTCTCTCTCAAACTGGCTGACACGAATTGCCGCTTGGATAAGAGACAATCCTCATCAGACTTGACACGGCAACACAACCAGGAGATTGAAGAGGCCCCCCGTGCTCAAGTTGGGGAACTGGAACGTGAACTCGCGTTGGCGTTGCAGAGTCGGTGGGAGGAACAAGAGGACCTGTTGAACCAACAAAATAAAGAGTTGAAGGAACGACTTGCTGCCTTGGAGCTCAGAGCAACAGAACAGCGATCATCTGCTGATGTTAATTCAAGCCCGTCTTTCCCAATTCGACGAAGCCTATGATCAATTGCGAACCGAGCTGAACGTTGCTCACACACTCCGGATCAAGGCGGAGGAACAAGTCAAGTGGGAGCATGACGAAGTCATAAGGTTACGTCGCCAATGCGAGCAGAAGGACCAGTACAGGGATCAACTTTTGTTTTCTATCGAGGATAATCAACGCAAGGCCAACAATGACATTGAACTGGCGCGTGCCTTTCAACTTGCGCAAGAAGAAGAGGTGAAGATGCTGGAAACAAAGTTGAGAAAATCAGAGACAGAGGCGGCTCACTGGGAAAACCAAGCCAAGCATCTGCAAGACCAGCTGGTCAACCGTGATATCGACCTTGATACGGCGAGCCGTCAAATGGCCGAGAGGTCGGGGCAAGTGCAAAAACTGGAAATCTGGATTGAAGATCGTGATGCTCGCCTCCATGCTCAAGGGGAAGAGATCGAGCGACTGCAACATGAGTTGAGGGGGGCCCAGGCCAAGTTCAATCAGCGGAGCTATTCAACGAATCGCTCCGAGCTAGACTCGCTACTGCCCAAGAGAACAATGCGACCCTCGACAATCGCTTGGTCGAGAGCAACAACAAGATTGAGATACATCAAGCCGAAGAGGAAGCCCAAGCTGAAACGGCCAGAAGACGCGTGCCGAGTTGAGTACAGTCAAAGCTGATTTGGCCACTGCGATTGAGCGTCTCGGCAGTGAGCAGCGTGCCGCTGCCCAGAAGCAAGAATACAAGGCCGAGTCGTAGGCACGTGAGGACGAATATCGAGTCAAAGCAGTCGAAAAAGAGCATGAGTGCAGATTGCTGGACAAAGCGCTAGAGGAGCTCAAGTCACGGATGCAGCAACAGGTTCAGGACCAGCTTCAAGCCGAACTCGCAGTGCTGCAAGCACACAATGTAGAATCGTTTGCCGCCGAGAAGCACATGTTGGATCTTGAGATCGATCGCCTCCAGAGTAAAATTGCAGAGCTTGAGCGCGAGCTGGAGAAATGCACCAAGGAAGTGGAACGGAAGTCTGACTTGGTGAAGGAGAAAGACCTAGGTTGGACCCAAGCGGTACGCTTCTTTCTTCTCTCTCTTTTCTTTACTGGATCGGGGAGTGGCATCTCACTGATCTATTCTCTTTAACTCTCTTTGTGCGTGCAGAAGGCCAAGCTTTGTGAACTTGCAGGTAAATTGTCGGCGGAAGAGCAAGTGAGCAAAGGCTTCTCGGAACGGTTCGACGTGCAAAGCCGGGCCTTGTTGAAGGCACAAGAAGAATTCGGACGGGCTCAGGCCAAACTGGAAAGTGTGGAAACAGTTCGGGCAGATGAGACGCGTAACCAACGCCGAATCAGTGAACAAGTTGCCCAGCAGCTCAAGGAACGCGATGTGTTGCTGATGCACATCTACCAGCAACTGGGTCGTGTCATGGGGCCCGCGGAATGGAGCCAGCATGCACACGAGGACGACGCATTTACCAACTTCCCGTCTTAAATGAGCGCATCATGACTCTTCTGAAGAGTGTGAGCGAGATACGTGTACAGTTCGAACAACGCATCAAGGGTATCGAGGATAATATCACAGATCGTTTTAGGTAGGGCTCCCTCCCCCCAAGGTATATACTCGGTCTCACCTGCTTACATTCGATTCTCACTCGTTTTCTCTTTTTCGGTTCTCCAGTACGGTACATCGGCAAAAGACGCAAATACTGCACGGATCAACCAGCTAGACATCCATCGAGATGATTAAGGACAAACGAGTCTGTGGCACAACCGTATCGCAGCCAAACAGGCTGAGCTGGACGCTCTCCGCTCGGCTAACAACGAGCTGCAGATCCAAATCGGGTCAATGAAGTCGGCCCAGAGAATGGCGACGATGGGACGAGTGTTAAGCCCGAATACGACTCATCGCCCACCACTCCAGCTAGTTTGGAAAGCATGTTGACCGTTGCAAAGCACCAGCTGGCTGAGACTGAAGACCGGATGAAGGAAGCTCAGGTCCGTCACGAGCACGAAGAAGCCAAGTGGAAAGAGGGGTAAAGGAACTTGAGTCGCAAGTTGAGCAAAGCTCTTCCCGTCCTTCCTCTGGAGCAGCGCACAAAGGGACGGAAAAATGGCCTCTGACTACAAGAAGGAGCTTAAGCACCAGATTCGTCGAACACGCGAGGAGATGGAGCGAACCAAGAAGCACTCCAAAATGTTGGACGATTTGTTGGCTGTCGAAGGTGGTGGTATACCGCCTCCCCGACCACCAGAGCCGGAAGAGCCTACGGCATGATCACATTTCGTTGCCACCCACTCGGGGATCACTGGACTAGGGTCTGTTGGTTTCGGTTGTTGTATCGTGTAGGGTCGATACCTTTTGTATTAGTCTTGACTCTCGAACAGTGTAGATGGGATGGTATAGCAGACACGCGTTCAGTAGATCTAGGCAAACGCGGTGGTCAGTACAGAGAGGAAGAGCCAATGTCAGGGTGGAACGAACCTCCTCAAAGGGCCGCGTGTCGTTAAAGCAACTTTGAAAGACATCATTCACAATTTCCTTGGCGTGGTCCTCGCCCTTGCACGCCGGATTTCCCATGATCGACAGCACAGCGCGGCGACGTGCACATTCTTGGTGCTGTTTCATCACACCAAAGTGTAACCGACGCATTTCTCGGCCCCAACGACAGTCGCCCGACAAGGACGCCGCCCGTACTTCTGAGCAGGCATGCTGACGTAGATCGGACCAGTCCACCTTGAAGCGACAGTTGTCCCACCAGTGCACCATTTCGTGCGCCAGCGTGTCTTCGAGGTGTTTCTTCGTCTGAATCCGGTTGCTGCAGATCAAGATACCGCTCTCACTGGGGGGATGCCCCTCGGGGCGGGAGAAAAGCCACCGGCAATTGTGGGTGGGCACGGACCGACGGCAATCTTGGGCATGGCGGATGGGGACACATCGGCTTCATCCAATGGGTTGCAACCAATCACGGCAAGATGCTTGGTCATGAAACGATCATCGGGCTTGGTTTCAGCGCAGTGCGGGGGCGGGACGAGTCGGGAGCACCCATGCCGTCAAGTCAGAACGGATGAGACGAAAAACACAAACACAATCGGATACAAACGAACTATTGGCCAAAAGGGACGCGCCCCACTTCTCTACCTGGATTCTTCGCTGAAACTCCTCTTCGGTTTCGACATGCTTGCTCCAGTCCTCGACCTCTTCCGGGGTGGCCATGGCGGCGCATCACTGGTGTTGGTTTCGACCACATCGGTGCGGGAGAGGATGGTGGGGAGGGAGGTGATGGGTACTGAGATGGGCTTGGAGCGGCATGGGCGCTGTAATATACCGATACAGGCGTCCCGCCACGTGTCAAAGTTGGACGCCGAAGCCATGACCGTGATGGAAGTGAAGGTGGGGCTGCCGGTCAGAAGAACAAGACAATCCAATATCCATCGGTAACCGGTAAGACAGTACGGGCTATTATGTAATGGTGCCGGATGGGCCAGGGCTGTGTGCCACTACGAGCTTCCTTCAAGCTGCACTAACACTCGCACTCAGCAAGTTACGTATGGGTCTATGGATGGGCACGAGAGAAGGGTGGCCAACGCCCCTGAACAGCCAAGTCGGGACAATTTTGGGGGGAGTGCAACATATGCATGTGCATGTGCTCAGGCCTTGATTATCGCCTCACCAGGGCCATGGGCATGTGCGCCAGCCGATCATCCAACAGACAAGGGAGGCACAGGTTGTCCCATCATTCCATGAGACACCCCACCACGAGCATCAATAGACCACAGGGACTATTTAAGGAGCGTGGAGGAACTCAAGGAACTTGGGGTTGAGCGCCAGCTTGGCCGGCTTGGCAGCGGGCTTGTAGGTGCCAGCAGCCTTGGCGGCGCGGACGTCAGCCTCGATCTTGCGCTGCACCTTGGCGTACGGGTTAAGACGGTCCATGACGAACTTGTTGCGTAGCGGGTTCTTCTTCTGGGTGAAGGGGCGCTTGGTCGCCTTGGGGCCAGCCGGACGAAGCACAGCCTGGATCTCCTCCGAAGCTAGCAGACGCGACACGTCCGTGTTGGTAATCTTGGCGCGGGGAAGGACGAAGCCCTTCTTCTGCGCCGAGGCAGCATCGTAGGTGCCAAAGATCGAGTCGAGCTGCTTGAAGGCGGCCTCGGTCCAGATCACAAAGCGGCCAAGGTGACCACCGGGCGCGAGCTGGAGGAGGTTAAGGCGGTGAACCGACACGAGCTCCACACCGGGCAGGTTGCGGAAAGCGCGGTAGATGCCCTTGTCCTCGTTGTACACAACGAGGGGGCCGCGGCGCTGCACGTGACGACGGTTGCGCAGCTTGCCCTGGCCAGCGCGGATCTTGCGCGAGTTGGACACCTTGAGCACATCGTCGTAGGCGTTGAGCGCCTTGAGGAGGGCAACCGCCTCCTTGGTCTTCGAGTAGGACTCGACCTCGGTGGGGACAACGAGGGGACCTCGGCAACCTGCTCAACGCGGTGGCCGCGGGCGAGAACGAGGGACGGCACGGCGGTCGCAGCCAGAGCCGAAGCAGTCGCAACACGCTTCTGGTTCTGGTTCGTCTTCACCCACCAGCGGCGCCACACCTTGGTGGGAGCGAACATGTGACCGCCACGGGCCATGTTACCGAACGCAGCCTGGCCAGCACGGTGGGTGCCCGAGCCGCCCACACGAGGGATACGGGCCAGAGCACGGCCGGTGCCCCACGACTCGGCCGAGGTCTGGTGGCCAGCCTTGGTGGAAACGGCGTAGGGTTGGCGCTTGTTCTTGGCCACCTGGGTGTAAGTAATCTGCACCACGTCGGAGCGGATCGGAGCGGTGAGAACGGCGGGCAGCGGCAGGCTTGCGCCGCTGGCACTGCCGTCAGCAGCGCGGACACTGACAGTCGCACGCGAGGCCATGATGTTGGAGAAGGTGCTGCTTGGTGGCGAGGCCGTCACCGACGCTGCCAGCTGCCACCCCCCCGGCCACCAGCGGCCGTTCGGCGGGGCAGCCGCGTCGGACACCGGCGCCGTGCCTACACTGCGAAAGTAACTGCGGCAGTGCTGGCGCTGCGGAAATCGCATTGCGCCCAGGGAACAACCCTAGTGAATATTGATGCCCTCCCATGCTGGCTCGGTGATTAATGATTACGCACACGGTGATTTGCCATTGGCGCTCAATATCAATCACAACCTCCACATGGCTGGCTTCCCCGCATGGGCACCTCAGCCTGCTTCGCTCAACTTTCGTTCCATATGTGGCGTATGATTTGTAGCCTGGCACCTGTGGACGAGGTGGAGGGAAACCAGCTCGCTGCTCCCATTCCCGGTGAATCCTCCAGTTGGATGATGCAGCCAGCCGTCCCAGCTCCCAACGTCTCCTTCTGGCTCTTTTACCGTGGCTGTAACGGACGGATCGGGCAGAGTGTT
Organism: Moniliella sp. 'wahieum'; assembly: GCA_003971905.1. NCBI lineage: Eukaryota > Fungi > Basidiomycota > Moniliellomycetes > Moniliellales > Moniliellaceae > Moniliella > Moniliella sp. 'wahieum'. The sequence continues at coordinate 5,351 of RSEE01000066.1, read as the reverse complement.
GTGCCTGATGTAGCCTGGAGGTTCCGAAAAGCTCAACTACCCAACAAGCGTCGCATGCACTGACTCATCTATTTCGCCTGTCAGGACCTCATTCTTATCTTTTTGGTGAGCACTGCTGCGTCAACGACGGATCTGTGGACCGGACGCAGAGGAGCTGTGGCTAGCAAAGGCGATGTTGGTTCAAAGCCCGTGATGCATCATTTCGCCGTCGGCAGCACTGCGTGGACGCACCTGCGAGAAAGAGACGGTGTGCGGGTGGATTGTCGCCGGTGTAGGAGGGCATGGCCTGGACATGGATGGCAGGCATATATAGCGTGGTTTAGCTGAAGGGTGGCGCTGCTCTGGTGCAGCATGTGGAGCGTCCGGCAGGCACCGGGCGGGGTAGCATGAGGCGAGTGTGGGGGAGCCGCGCAGACACGCTGCGTGGCGCCGCTCTGCTGCGGCGGGAGCGCAGACGTGGCATGGGCTGGCGGCCCTGGCTGCGCCCGGTTGCCACCGGCCACGGCGCCACCCGGAGCGGAAGCGCCGGCTGCAGTCTGCTGTGACATGTGACATGTGACGCGTGACGCAGCACTGCAGCCGCTCCGCCCTTACACTGCCCCCGAGCGGCCTGGTGATCGGCAGGCAGGGTGCACTAGCTAGCTACCGCTGCCCATCTGCATCCAACGCAGCCCACAGTCCCTCCATCGCCCATCTCCTTCGTCTTCGTTTGCGTCTTCATCGTCGTTTTCGTCGCGGTCTTCGCCTCCGCATCCACCGTCGCCCTCGAGCGCTTCGTCTCTCATGCTGTCGCCCGTGGTGCGTGTGACGCGTGCCCTGCTCCGGCAGGCCACCCGCACGCCCATCGAGAGCATCGTCGTCGTTGCCATCGTCGCAACACTCGCCTACTTCTCCCTCCTCTTCGCCTTGTCGCGCTCCCATTGGATCGACGCCGTGGCTGCCTCCGCCGGCCTGCCCGCCCCCTCCTTCGCGCCACCCACTGTGTGGACACACTCGGCCTCTGGCTGGTCACGTGCTGGCGCCAGCGCCTCTGCGGACGCTGCGGTGCGTCCTGTCTTCTGGGTCGACACGATCGGCACCCTGCCCCAGCAGGCTCCAGCACCCAGCCTTCTTCAACTCGCCCAGTCGTTCGCTGCCCAACATCCTTCCGCCTTCCCTGTCTACGCCCTATGTCCTGCCGGGTAGCCCCCTGTGGTGGCTTGGACCCCTCGTTTGCCTCGGCCGACTCTGCTCAAGAAACGGAGCTTCTGCAGCAGCTCGCTACCCCGTCCAACGTATCACTCCCTTCGACACCTGGCGCATTGTCCCTGCAATGTCCCCTACTACATGGACACGCGCAGGGCGCACCCTGCAGCAGCTTCGCTCATCGGCCGTAACAGTCCAGGCTGACTCGATTCGCTTGGTCGCTTACGCCTCTCGCGCTCTCTTCGCTCGCTTTGGCCACCTGATCCGAGCCGCCGATTCTGCCGATATCTTTCTCATGCTTTGTGTCTACATCTTTATGCATGCCACCTTTGTCAATCTTTTCTTATCGATGCGCCGCTTTGGCTTCCACTTCTGGCTTGGTACGTTGCCCTCTTCTCTGTCTCCGCCTCGTCGGCGAGCTGACTAACGTTCGGTATTGTTCAGGTGCATCGGTTTTGATTTCGTGCACTTGTGCATTTATTTTTGCTCTCGTCTCGGCCCACTACCTTGGTGTGCACATCGACCCAGTCCCACTGAGCGAAGCTCTCCCATTTTTGGTCGTGACTGTCGGGTTTGACAAACACTATAAATTGACCAAGGCTGTCTTCACTCACCCCGCTTTTGCTCCATCGTCCCACCTGCACGAGGGTCCCAACGTTCTTCTAGATGTTGAAGCCACCTTCGCGTTCGGTAGGAGCTAGCGAGGGAAAGCCGGCCCTCAATGGGAACTCCGCCGATACACCCAAGTCGAATGAGGATGCCTTTGTTCGGGCCCTCACTGCCCGCTTGCGCGAAAATCCCGATCTCGAGTGGGAGCTTCCCCGTCCGCTGGCTGCCCGTGACGTGTTGGTGGGTGCATATGACAGTGTTGGCCAAGAAATCGTTCGTGACTATGCGATCGAGTTGGCCTTGCTGCTTGCGGGCTCGTGCATTGCTCCTAGTGGCCTGCATGAATTTTGCCAGCTCGCGGCACTGATCCTGTTCTTCGATGCCATTCTTCTCCACACGTTTTACACTGGCATCCTGACCGTTATTGTTGAGGTACTGCGGATCCGGATCTTGCGTAAGCGCCGCCACGCTTCCCTCCCAGCCGCATCGGCCGTTAACAAGGAAGCCGCGCCCCAGCGGCGGCGTAGCAAGCGCTACGACGTCCGGCTCGGTTACCCCTACAATCAAGGGTGCCGATAGCGCAGTAAGCAGTCGTGTATCTTCCATCTCGATCACTCCTTCAACTATGCCTGCCCCTCCTTTGGCTGGGCTGTCAGCCCAGCTGCGTCACCGGCAGCATTCTCGGTCCCGTCGGGTCCGTGGGCTCTGGCACCGCCTGGTTGGCTCCAACTCTAAAAATAACCCAGTGGGCCGGCTCAAAATCTTGTTGATTGCTTCCTTCATCACGCTACACAGCCTCAACCTACTTGGTACCATGACAACGCAGGCTTCTCGCACTCGCTACTTGCGTGCTGCCACGTCCGAAGTTGCCTCTACCTTCGCGTCCCCGAGCGCTACCGTGAACGATCCGTACCAGCTACTTCGTCAGCGACACAGTTCAACTTGTCCTTAACCCCTTCCTCGCCGGCACTTGCGCCAGCGCTCGAGCGGTTTGCTCGTTCCCATCCCACTGGCGCCCGCTTGCAGATCCATGACCCGGTTTTCCTTTCGGTGATCGATTACTCCCTGACCAACCAGGTGTCGGACGAGAAAGCTGAACTTGCCAAGACATTGGCCGAGGCATATGAGCAGCAATTCCCCTCCCTGACGTCAGTGTCGATCGCCTCATCGTCCTCGGCAACTCATTCAGTTCATCCTTCCTTCTCGACTAACAGCTCGCGCGGATCGACAGGCTTGCTTTCGCGCCACCAGTCGCTAGAGGTCTTGGGTAGCCTGATGACTGAATGGACCTCAATTGTTGGTGACCCTCTTATTTCCAAGTGGCTTTCGATCGCGATGGCAGTGAGCATCTTTCTCAACGCGTACCTGCTCCGAGGCATTGCTCAAGGCAACGCAGCTATTGCCCGAGGTAACGCTATGGGTGCCGCTGCTTTTGCCGCTGCTCGTATGCTGGGCGCTCATTTGGATGAAGCCGAGTCCCGCATCGCCAAATCGTCCCGTTCCAACTCATCCAATGCCAACCTTCCCCGCCCTCCGCTCCCACGGTGACATTTATGCCGCCTCCCCCTGCGCTGATTGTGCCGGAGGGAGAAGATCCTACACCTCCCACGGCGGGCGTGGACGCTTCGCAGATCCGTTCGTTCGAGGAAGTATTGGAGGTGTACGACAATGGCGCCGGTGTGCTCTACCTTGCGGACGAGGAAGTAGTGTTACTTGCCCAGCGGGGAAAGATTCCTGCTTACGCGTTGGAGAAGGTACTTCAAGACCCCGAGCGTGCTGTTCGTGTCCGCCGTGCGCTTGTTTCGCGTGCCAGCTTGACCAAAACGCTGGAGACGGGCAAGTTGCCATTTAAGAACTATAACTATGCGCAAGTGATGGGCGCATGCTGTGAAAATGTTGTGGGCTACCTTCCTTTGCCGCTCGGCATTGCGGGTCCTCTTACCATTGACGGCCAACTTACGCCAATCCCGATGGCCACGACGGAAGGTACTCTGGTTGCATCCACTTCGCGTGGGTGCAAGGCGCTGAATGCGGGAGGGGCGTGACAACCGTGTTGACGCAAGACGCCATGACGCGCGGCCCCGCGTCGATTTCCCCACTGCGGCCGAAGCGGCGCAGGCTAAGAGATGGATCGATTCCACCACTGGTGCGGCGACGATCAAGGCTGCCTTTGACTCGACTTCCCGCTTTGCCCGACTGGCCAGTTTGCGCACCGCGCTAGCGGGTCGAACCCTGTTTATTCGCTTTGCCACCTCGACGGGGATGCGATGGGCATGAACATGATTTCCAAGGGGTTGAGCGTGCGCTGACATTGATGGCCACCGAGCACTTCCCCTCCATGAAGGTTCTGGCCTATCGGGTAACTACTGTACGGACAAGAAGCCCGCTGCGATCAATTGGATTGAAGGTCGGGGCAAATCGGTGGTGGCCGAAGCGGTGGTACCCAACAAAGTGGTGAGCTCGGTGCTCAAGACCTCGGTTGCCGCTTTGGTGGATTTGAACCTGAAGAAGAACTTGATTGGCTCGGCCATGGCCGGCTCCATTGGCGGCTTCAATGCCCATGCCGCCAACATTCTTACTGCCATCTACCTTGCCACGGGGCAAGATCCTGCGCAGAACGTCGAGTCGAGCAACTGCATGACCTTGATGGAGGCCACGCCCGAGGGGGACTTGCGCATCTCGGTTTCCATGCCCTCCATCGAAGTGGGAACGGTGGGCGGGGGGACGGTGCTGGACCCACAGAGGTCGATGCTCGAGCTGCTGGGCATTGCTGGGCCGCACCCTTCCACGCCAGGCGCCAACGCTCAACGGCTCGCCGCCATCATTGCCTCCGCGGTGATGGCAGGGGAACTATCGCTCATGTCAGCCCTCGCGGCGGACATCTGATCAAGGCCCACATGGCTCACAATCGCTCCACCCCTGCTTCCGCTGCGCCCACGCCGGGCCATGTAAGTCCCAACCCAGGTCGAATTGCGGCGACGATGACACCCTTGGTCGCGCCCAGTATTCGTATGACCAAGGCGAAGGATCGGGCCGGTAATCTAGGTGCGCAACATTCTGTTCTGTTGCGCCTCGCCTCCTGGGCGGCCGTCACCATTGCTCTTCGTACAAGCTCCCTTTTGTCTGCTCCATTTTGTCTGATACCGTCCCTGCCCGCTCTGTATGGGCGAGGCAGGGGCTCGACCCATGCAATTCATCTCTGCATACTCCCATGGACCGTATCCTGTCAAGGATCTGAGGCTACCGACCGTTTGCCTCTGCCACCTGTTGGGAAATATGGGGAACAAAAGCGAACTACGATGACCTCCAGACTAGTCATAACGAGGTACGATTAGTGGTGGAACCTTATCAGAGCCAACCAAAGTACATCGGGGAGGTTTTGGGACGTGGGGTGGCAGTTGTGCACAGCACAAAAAGGCGTCCTACGCTGGCCGGCAAAACTACACGCCCACGACCAGGGGGCAGGTGCAGCTTGGCCAAGGCGGGCGTTGATGAGTCAATGAGCCTCATGCGTAATACCCATACACGCACAAAGACATCTGCAACGAATGCGGTAA